>SCDS01000025.1:0-11523 GCA_004149465.1 Drosophila nigromelanica
AAATGGGCCGCCTGTCTTTGTTTTTTCTGTGTGTTTTTTTTTTTTTTTTTGGTTCGACAGTCAAAAAGAAAATGAGAAGAATCCATAAATAACTGCTTCGATTTTTAGCTTTAAGTTTTCGACATGGGGCCAGGGTGAAGTAGTGTCGACAACTTTATGAGCTACGCTGTTGTTGTTGATGTTGAACTAGCGGGTGTCGGGTTAAGGGGAGAGGGGGATTATATGACGCCTTCGCCTCAAGTGATTCGACCCAATCATCGAGTTTTGGCTGGCAGCAAATTTTTTGATAAATTCCATAAATATTGACAATGTGCGTGCCAAATACAAAATAAATCATAGCCGTTTTCGCTTTTCTTTAGTATTTATTTACATGCCGGAAGAACACCAAACATAAGCGACAACAGCAACAACAACAACAACAACAACAACGGGAAACATTTGCTGTGCGTGTCTTTCAAACAGCGATGAACATCATCGACAGCTCGTGCTTTTCCCTTTCTTTTTTTTTTCGTGTGTGGGCGTGTTTGGTGTATTGAGTTCTACTTGGCTGCTCGACTTTCTGTTATTGTATTATGAATACTGAAATGAAATAAGTTTTTGGCATAGCAACGATTTACGCTTTACTCGATAACATTCACACTGTTTGTTTTTCTCTCTTACATCTTTAGTGGGGTCATGGGTGATACTTTCACAACAAATTTGTATGCGACTGAGTGTCGCTGTCTCTTATTCATAATCATTGAATCAGATCAAAAATCGTTTTACACATTTTGTTTAAATATGATTACATAAGGTATAAGATTAAATAGTTACGAAATTTCGGTGATATTTATTTCCTCTATTTTTCGACATGGACAAGGCTAGTTCGAAAAGACCCTTGATGCTAATTAGGTTTGTGATATTTAAAATGTATACAGGGTATTTAATGTTTTATAAATTTCTTATTGGCTGTTTTTTAAAGAACGCCTTTTTTTAATTAATGTTCTTTTCAAGCCACTTGCGTTGCTTCCTTTCTAACAATACAATTTATGACAAGTTAAATTACTCATTATTACGACGCATGTGTTCTCTTATCCTTTTAGAAACGTTCGCAGGCAATTTGGTCTCAATTGTGTTTGTGTGTCTGTGCGTGCAAAAGTGGCAACAATGTCGTTGCTTTGGCTTCCAAATGGCCTCAATATAACTTTTCCGAATATTGCCAGCAACTCTTTTGCCATGCTTACGCCTATATGACGAGCAGGCTTATACTTATGAGTACCTACAAGTTTTCTCATTTTCATAAGCCGCACTCCGAACTTGCTCGTCAACGCGGCTGATTTGGCTTCACTTGAAATCAATGAGCCTTGAATGTTGCCAAATTTTGGTGGCATTGAAATAAGCTGGAAATGAATACAAAGCAACTCAAAATTCATGTGTATATCATGCGGCGCACACAAAGCAAATTAGTTACGCCTAATTTGAGACGCATTGCAGGCAACAATCGAGCTGCTTATTGACTTGTGACTTGCTTATTGTACAATTCAAATTTTGATGTATGCATAATAAATAGAGGCCGGCTCTCAACACTTGACAGTAGAGTCGAAAACGGTCTTGCCAATTGATTTCTAGGGGGCACTTGAAGATTCAGCATGGGACACAACGGGTCGTATGCGCGATGAAATTAAATTAAATGCGCTAGGCGAATGTCGACACCCAAAAGGCAATGCAAATGGCGATGCCGACGCCAAAGTCAACGAAAAAGGATAATCAAAAGTGCAAACAAAAAGAAGCCAAAGCCGTTTAGCATTCCCGTTCTATGTATATATACATATAAACGTATATAGCTAAGCAAGTGGGCAAGGTCGGTGGAATTGGCCAGAGCTGTCTTATAGCTGCGTTTAAAATATATAACCCTAGTGCCGACTGCAGCCACTGAGAATACTGAATACACACACAGGATACAACAGAGAACAGAACAATGAACTATAATTTATATGCCTTGAATTAATTTAACCCACGGCAACGGCAACCAAACTTATCACCTGCTGTTGGCAAATGAAACGTGGCACAGGAGAAACACACATAGATACCGACTCTACCGGCTGAAGTGAGGATGAGCAGCCTTGGGGCACCATTTAAGCCCATAGAACTAGTGCGTATCGTCCATATCTGTGGTAAATGCAACTCTCTTTGGTGTAGTTGCAATATTTAGCTAAAATATGCTACACTTTAACATTTTGAGACAGCCGGAAAGGTTGCTTGAGCACATCCCCCAAGTTCCTACTACAACTGCTTCTATAATTTAATAAGGTTTGGCAAATGCTCTACTAAGAACAGGGCACACACCCAAAAACCCACTCCGACACACACAAGCTGCCTGCCTGACTCTTAATGTTGCACGTTTTGTAGTTTTCGACAGGTGGGTTGGGTCATATAATTTCATTTCACCTTTGAAGAGGGTATAATAGATTTGTCGTAAAGCTTGTTATAGGCTAAGAAGCGTACACTAATATTGTTTTTTTACGAGGGCGCTGAGGTCTGCGTCAAGTAACCGACACTTAAAGAATTTAAATTACCTTTTTAAAAGGTTTATTTTATATAATTAGTTATTATGGTATAAAGTTGGCTTAAAACTCAGGCTGCCAGGGCCTTATAATTTGTATTTAAACTAACACCACGATTTGTTAATATAATTTGATATTTGACCTTATAGTAAAGAAATAATTCTTTTGTTTTTAAATCGTTTTCAATTGGTTTTGAATAAAACTAGATATTGCTAGTGTATTCGCAGTACGCATATTTGATTATTTCTGTTTTACTGTTTAAATTAAACTTCCAGATGGCAAGAATATAGACCTATATTTACATTATTTGTGTGGTTAATGCAATACTTTTGTGCCTTATAAATTACTTAGTAGCGTTTTAGTGCTGAAATGTTTTGTCGGTTAGTTGTGTTGGCATTTGACTTCCTAGCCCGGTTCATAAATTTCAATTTATCTTTAGCTTCTTTCCTTATTTATTTGCAGATGTTGACAAGCAAAGCATTCAGCCTGGAGCCCTTGCACTAGGCACAGGCGTGTGACCCCTTCTGCTCAGCGACCTTAATGGAATGTGTGCAAGACATGAGGAAATAGGTTACAACAAGAACCACAGCACAACGGTGAGTTTAAAAGGCTTTCTTCTATCCTTTTCCTCTCGGTGCTTAAAGTAGTGCAACATTTTATAACAGGCCTTTTGCAGTTTCGTCCTGCTACTCAAGGACAGCCAAGGGATTTGTGCTTAAGGATAATTTCTTTAAGAGCTTTCGGCTGGCGACACTACTTTAATGGGGAATAAAGTCTAGATGGTATAAAATTCTAAATGAAGGAAAGAGTAAGTTCTTTTTTTCTCTCTGTGAGATTTTAAGTATCTTAAATCGGATACGTTTCTGAAACTGCAAAGAAAACAAAGAAAAGGTATTAAGTTTAAAATTCACTTCAATTTAACTTTTCAGAATTTAAGAATATTTAAAATGCAATTATGCTTAAATCTTTTTGGTTCAGAGATTAAATAAATTTTCTTTTTGCCGCTTAAATCGCTTTCACCAGGTTTACATTTTCCTTCTCACTTCTTTGAAGCACTTGCAAACTATTCAAACAAGTAACTTAATCAATTAAGGTATCATTACACCGTTCTACGAGACATAGTTTTCGTTACGGCGTTGACTCTTTTTTGCATGCAGCATTGTTCCATTCAAGAAGTTTTCATTTAAGTTGAACCCGCCCAGTTTCTACCTCAGTGCTGTTGAGTGGGGCAGAAATACTCCAAACAAGTGCATGAAAAGTTCAACACTAGACAACAAGCATCAGAAAACAAAACACCAACGATGAAGGTGAAAAAAAGTTGTACTCATTAGCATGCGGCTGCCTGGAGGTTGTCTGTCCCGAGCCCCTGCTTGGATGTCCTGGTTGCATGTGCTGCTTATGCGTGAGCAACTTTCAACAGCAGACGACAGGCAGTTGGCCGCACCCTTGGATATCGCTCGGATTCTGCTCGGATCCTGTGGGCGTTGGCTTAATCTGGAAACCCAAGCCAAAAACGAAAAGTTTTTCTAAGCTAGTCAGACCCTCGAGATGTCGTTTGTGGCTGGTGTGCGTCCGACGTTCTGTCAAAAGCTGTCCGCATCACTGAAAGCGAAAACTGATGGGCAACCCAACCAAAACCAAACCCAAACCCAGCTCAAGCCCCATCCCATCCGAAACCCAGAAGCCCCAGTCCCGACCCAACCGCATTTGCCAGTCGAGTTGAGTGCAATTCACATGCATAGTTTTTCGAGTGCAATTAAGTGAAATTCGTATTAGTTGTACGAGGATGTCTAAGGATGTGAGCAGGGTGGGAACATGTGCCAAGCAGCGAAAACTATTAGCTAAAGGACGACACGAGCTGGAGATGACACAAAAACAAACTTGGACACGTTGCCACAGACAAGTACGTAAGCCATGTGGCAAGGATGTGGGACAATGGCCCGGCTTTGGCGGCAGAGCGGTAAAACCATGTACAGTTCGCTCTCGAAAACTTATCCTTTGCTCCTTTGATAATGTGGCCAACATGTAACACGCGCTCGCACACAAAGCATGTCATTAAAAGTTGTCCCCCCATCCACCCGCCAAACACTTTCTAACAAGCTGAGGACAACTAATTCTTAAGCAATAACTTTTTAGCTTGTTTCAGAAGTCTGCCATAAAATGGAAAATAGTTGTGAAACAAAAGACCAGGAAAAGCTATCGGCTTTGTGGCATTGATGATATTTAATTTTAATTTTATAATATGCTTTAAATTAATAATGAGTTAAATGTTAAAAATTGAGTTATACGAAATAGTTAAATTGGTAACAAGAGTGAAGTAACTCTAGCTTTTTATTATTATTATTGAATATTACTTTTAAATTCCATTTAAGATTCAATTCTTTAAAATTTAAAAGAAACAGTTTGATATGTAACAAAGCCAAACCAGAGACTGAAAAATAGTTGCATATTTAACAAATCGAATTTGTTAGTGTTGCCACTCGATTATCAAGTTTATTTGTGCAACTTTTGTGTGAGCCAACGCAACCGTAATGATTCTTATTTCATATGTCATTTGCCATAGCCAGGAATGTCCATCAAGTTGCCAAAAGCAGTTTGTGTGCGGTGGCCACAATATATTTGCCTTTAATCACACACACACACACACACAAGAAGCTTAACAACAGAAACTGACTGGGCCATCAAACACAAAAAAAAGTGGAAGAAGAAGAAGAAGAAGGAAACAAGCCAAGACAAAATTACTTGAAATTATGTTTGCACAACAGGGTTGGGTCATGGCGCACAGATGCCAACTTGGCCCGGTGTATCCAATTCCATTAAAATCAATTTGTCTATTTATTTAACCGATAATCTGTTGTAGCGTTTGCATGGCTGTAAAATGTTGCACCGCAACCGACCCCAGGGTGGGTCATGATGAAGGCTCCACACCTCGAAAACCTCTAATTTGTCAACATCAGACGAGTGGTAGGACACGTAAAATGTTTTAATTCAACCTACGTCTCGACAACACAGGCCCCACAGCCACAATGTCGATTTATTGTGGTCTCTTTATCTCGAGTTTGCGTCCAAAGGTGCTCCTGTCTGTCACTGCGAACATAAAGATATACCATACATCTAAATGTATGTAAAAGTATGGCTTGTTCATATACCGACTATACAATATGGCGTGTGTATACCTACATACATCCATCCAGGTGCCTTGTCGCAGTTTTTACGACACTATTAACATCAGTTTGTATGTGATTTACGGCTGTCGGTCAATAGTCGTTACAGCTCTTGTCTTTTGAGCCATATTTATTTGATGATTTCGCTTTTGTTTTGTTTTGTTTTTTTTTTGTCCTTCTGTTTTCTAGTATTTTTATGGTCAGTCATAAAAATAGGCATACGGTGACCCCACACGCTGCAAAGTAGACTACCAAAATGCGCTTGTAAAGGCCATTAACCAGAACTCAAGTAAAAAAAGACCAACAACAGCTGCTTTGTTGATTTTGACATATGAGAGTGATAATGTTCGGTGGCCTTAATTGTGCCAGGCACAATGGAACATCCGATTTCACGCCGATATCCAGGCTGGTCGAGATAGGGTATATGCGCTTTGGCTATGTTTGCACATATAAATCAGTTATTGTTTGGTAAATTTATGTGGTTTTTCTCTGTTATTAGATTTCTGATTTTTCCTGCATCTATTTTTGAAAATTAAAATTTTTTATTTGAATATTTTCTTTACAACATGCAAATTAAGATTTATTTAATGAGTTATGATAATTTTAAATTGTTTAAAATAAAAAATTTCAATATTTACGGGTTTCCTTATACCCAAATTCATTTGTATTATTTCTATTTAATACCTTTCAGAAGATTTTTATTTTTTTATTTTAATAAAAAATTAAAATTTCTTATTTAGACAGACAGTTGAAGAGAATGTAATTTTTTCGAATTGTTAAGAGCAAAGATTATACTCTCAAGGGGTCTACAAAGAGTATGCAAATGTCTATTAGTATTATTAATATTTTGTTGGAATTCGAAGCTTATTGTTTAATGGGCTAAACGCGTTTGCTTACTCAGCGGTGCGATTCGCTTGTTGCGTATTTCCTCTCCCCGAGAAACCAGCCGCCCCACTCCGTACTACATCAATCAAATGCCACCACAGCACTTAACGGCCGCAGGAGGCGACTGCTGGGAAGCATCTGGACAGCACAGTTGGCACTGGCTTCTGCTTCAGTGCTTCAGAGAGCTGAGTTGACAGTTTTCCTTCTATCGTTTTTTTTTCTTTTTTTTCTATGCCTGGCCGTGGACGTGGTCACTTGAAGCGCAAATAATTGAAATTAATAAATTGAATTTAATTGAAAAGCGTTGGACAACTTTGGCACTTAAAGGCAGCCAGCCTGGCCAGCCTCGAGAGTCAATGAGTTGTGCTCTCGGCCAGGCTTTAACTTGGTCAGAGAGGCAGAGGCGGAGGCCAAGGAAGGCTGTCTGCATTTTGCTGCCACTGGTCTGCAACTGCCTTTCAATTTCAATTTCCGCTGCACTTTGCATAAATCTTTTATCGTTCGAAAGATGGCAACAACTTGGCTGGGACTTGGACGGGCTTTTAGGTCCATTTTGTGCAAACATTGCGACGGTCTGCGAAAGCTAATCGTCAGCTGTGCGCCATTCAGTGAGCATGAATACCATTTGGATCACAATACGCCTGGTCGAAACTGGCTGCAGCTGCAGGTTGAGTTAAATATTTCCAGCAGCCTTGTCGAGTGCATTTGCTGCGTGCAGTTTACTGTTTGCTGTTTCTTTTCATTATTTTTGCTTGAAAATTATGCAACTAAACAAGAAACGGCAGCAGCAGTAAAAACTTGTCGACTCGGCTTCCTGGCCAACATGACGTATACGTAGTTGTTGCAACAAGAAAAACTTTCAAAGCCAAAAATGGTACTGTTAAATTTAATTTATGCACTTGCTAACGCAAAAATACCAAACAATTTCAGCATCAACAGCACTCTGGTGTAAGCCACACGCTGTGCAACATGGCGTATACGTAATCCAAGTGTGTGTGTTTGTGTGTGCATTTGGCATTTATGAAAAGTTACTTTCGGCCTGATTGGATCGTGTGCAGAAGCCACTGTCTGGGGCATTGATCTAGAACGCTTTAGCCAGCAGCCTTCGTTGATAGGTATTTATCTTAATATTTTGTGCTTTTTCAGACTGATGATGATAAATCCTTTTTGGTCGTTGTTGGGCAACAACAACAATAGAACAATTAGGACAGCCTATCAATCAAAGCATTCAAATCATTTATCAAGCACACAAAGCGAATTAAAAGCAACTTTATTTGCAGCTTTTAAGGTCATGTAACAACATCAAATATATATAATTTATATGATTAAATAATTGATTTATTTTCGAGTTTTATATATGGTTTTTATACATACTCATTTTGCTCCCATCTTAACAACTAATTTATATGCATCAATAATTGATTTATTAGCGTTTTTATATATACCTCTTATAAACTCATTTTGTACCCATCTTAACAACTCAGCAATCCATTAACTCGCGGAGTTTAACGGCCGCTCAATAAATACTTTATTAAGAGCTATTTCAAAAATTTTCAACATTATTTCTGGCCACTTGACAGCTCATAAGCTGCACGATGATGTTGCCCAGCGGCTACCTCTGTATAAATATATATATATATATATAATACAATATTATCAGCTGTCTCTGTTGGATTGGCTGCTTTGTTACGTCGGGCTGTCAACAGTTTGATAGCTTAATTATAGCATTTTGTAAAAGGTTTTTACTTTTACTTATTATTAATCGTGTAATGTCATGAGGCAGGGCAACAGGACAAAGCTGAAAATTGAGAGCCGGAACCGGGGCTTTATTGTGTATCATCGGAGTTTGTCTATTGTTTGTTAAGCTGAAAGCATGATTAATTTTCGCGGTTGAAACGCAAGTGATTTATTAGATGGTCTCACCTGTCGATGGGTTCCCTGAGAAATTGGTAGCATTTAGTTATATATATATATACATATATGCGTCTATATATATATATATATATATATATATATATATATATATATATATATATAAACAATTTTTTTCCTCAAATTTATCATACTTTTATATAGACATATTAGCAATCGATTGCTTTAACTTTATCATACTGCCGTCAAGTTGTTCGCACCAGTATTTGTGTCTGTGTGTGAGTGTGTTATAGGCTTACCAAACCGGTTAGTCGAAGTGGCAACGAAAGCCTTTTGCTGCAAATTTCACAGCCAGACCAAGTTTGCCTGGTAAACGGCAAAGTTTTTACAAATTCCAAATTGGCGGTCGCCAGCTGAGCTGTTCTTTTTAGATAAGACCATTTTCTCACACTCCAGCTAACAGCTTTAAAGTCAAATCAAATATGTGCTACGAAGTATGCTATCGGTATTAGCTCATAACTCTGTTTCATTTTCCAAAAACTTTTTTGGTGAAAGTTTGAATTGTGTGAATTTTGGAACATCATTTTTCACAAAAATGTTCATCAAGGTATTGCGTAGCTTGGACAAATTTCATAGTTCGTCGCATTTCACTTATCTCAAGTTTGTAATTAAAAAAGTTCCTTTGTAGCTACTCCAACTGCACTCTGTTGGGAGGGGAAAGCGAAATTCTTAAGAAAAGGCTTTTCACAACTCTTCACTTTTAGCTAATTAACTATGGCACAGGCAATATATCTGTCCTCAAAATATTACAAATGTCCTCAAAGCAAATGTAGGATATATTAAGGAGCCAGCAGCTTTCTTGAGTGCTCTCCTGAATATTTGTTTGCCTAGCAATTACACAAGCACTTCCTGGCATTTAAACTACAAGTACTGACTTTTACCTCCTGTCGTTGCCTTTTTTAAGGTATATATATTTATATATACATATACATATATAGAAAGTGTATTTATGCATAAAGTGGAATTTTGCACAGCACCAAATTGCCGTCTCGCCCTCGCTGCCTTCTGTTTGTTTACGCAATTAAGTTAGAGGAAAAGTATTACGTTGCATACTTCACGGCGTTGCCCATCCGTTGACATAAAGTATGCGCGCTATTTGGCAATTGCTTGGGCACGCGACGCGCTTAAAGTGTCGGCGACTGACGCAGACGGCTTCAGGTTCGCGTGGGTCGGGTGGTTCAGTGGGTATAGGTGGGGCACGCATGACTGCATTTTGAGAGACAGCTATGTTCTTTCGAGTGGGTGGTTGGTGCGTCAATTTTTGGTTTTCGACTCTTTTCGTCTTTTGAACTCATAAAAACATGAGTGAAAAACCTTTTCAAGTGTGTCGCATAAAAATGATGCTTTTCACTTTTCGTACGGTAATGTCAATTTACCGAAAATATACCCAACACACACAAAAAAAAAAAAAAATGAAAACGTGCCATAAAAAAATTTACCCAACTGCGATGAATGCTCCATTCTGTAAGCTCGCGTTCCGGCGTGTGCGGACGACGACTCCGCTTAAATGAGTCGCACATGAGGCTGCAATCAAAGTGAGTAGTGAGCGCTCTGAGAGAAGTTTATCACTGTCATTGGTAACGTTACCTCACCACAAAAAAAAAAAAAATGGGTAACAAAAAAAATACAGGGGCATGCTCCAAATGTTCGTGCCACTTTGCAAGAGTTTGATTTTAATTTTGTCAAATTTGCCACAGCGTAAAGATATTAAATTTGGGTGTGGGAACATTCGCAAGACGTGTGCGCTTTTCGGTATGTAGATTTTGGATTATGCATAAGCCGAATTAAAGCTTAAAACTGCGTTAGCTCTTTTGTCGCATAATAAAAGTATACATAAATAAAAATATATTGTATATGAAAGCGTAATAGGATGTCTATTGGGATACGGTTTCTGGGCAAACAATCGCTGGCTGAAATTTATCGGATGTCTTTTGGCTCCATTCTGTGCCACTTAACAGCTGATTACCGCAAGTAAACGTTGTGATTGTCGTTTTATCTTTGGCGCATTCAGCGGCGCATTCTCTTCACGCCCCTGCACTTTACCAAGCCTCGCTGGGCGTGCCGCGATAATCTGCGCATTTATATGCAACAACGGGCGCACGCAGTGGCAGCCATGGAAGCAATCGAAGCCAACGGTGGCATTAAAAATGAACATAAATTAAATCATAAATTGTAGCAATTTCCGGGCGAAACTTTTGAGCGCAAGCAGACAGAAAAATGCTTGGAAATCGAAAGGGAAATTGTTTTTCAATAGCTGGCAAATAGTTATTATTGTGTCACACAGTCACTTGGAGCACCAGACACGAAAACCCAATTAAAAATCAGCCATTGGCAAACAAAACAATGCTGTATGCAAGCTCATGTCACTCAGATTTTTGCTTGGCCAAAAAAGAAAAGAAAGAAGACAAAAATAGAAAAAATGTATTTAATTGTTATACTCGTTCACGATATGCGCGAAATCACGAACATTTATATATCATCATCAATTCCATAGCTCCCATATTTCAATTTCACATAATTTTGTAAAAACTAAACCAATTTTCATGTTTAATAGCTTTTTGGTCATGATTCTTTAGATTAAATCTGTATTTAAAATATATGAAAATATGAAAATATTGAAAATATTACTTTTTGGTAAAAAATCATGTACTCCCGCTTTAATTATTTTAAAAAAATTTCATCTGAAACCTCCGAAAAAATTTGTTTGTACAAATTTTAGTATAACGCATAATTCGCCGACAGTTTTTCTAATCTTAACCTATTCCATTAATATTCAATTACACATAACTTTACACATTACACATTATACATTAACTTTACTGAATAATCAATTTGTGTTATCAAATTAATTAAATTGAATAGTCAATTTATTGGCGACGCTTCATTCCCATACTTTTCTGCTGGAATAATCAATTAGGTGCTACTTTCAGCTGTTGTCACTGCATTTTACGTATCTGTATGTGTGTGTGTGTGTGTGTGTGTGTGTGTGTGTGTGTGTG
>SCDS01000025.1:11552-152975 GCA_004149465.1 Drosophila nigromelanica
GTGTGTGTGTGTGTGTGTGTGTGTGTGTGTGTGTGTGTGTGTGTGTGTGTGTGTGTGAGTGTCTGTGTGTGTGCATGTATCTGTGTTTGGCTTGTGGACATTGAGCGACTGAACCTGTGACCCTATTGTATTTTATATATACTTATGTATACCGCAGCTAGGTGTCAGTCGTCCTGCAAGATGGCAACGTCATCGTGCAAAAAAGGGCAAACATAAATCCCCAGCCCCGCTGCTCCTCGCAGGAACATGGCGTTATATCCTCTTGCCCTGTGCTCTGTTCTTTGCGCTTGTATGTGTGTTGTTTTTAAATGACACATGGCCCAACAACAGAAGCCGTAAACGGGGAACAGGAGAACTTGGGGGACAGAAACCTTCACAGCCACATGAGCAATGATAGTTATAACTATGGGGCTTATGATGCCGGCGTTACACGGTTTCCCTTGAACTTGTTCTCGTTGTTGTTGTTGTTGTTGCCCATTGTTTATACGCCCTGGTACGTAAGTGACTTTCTGATTGCGGAAATTAGCTAGTCTCGAGATTTACTGAGGTTTGAGCTCTGGCCTTAGCTCTCGTTCTGGCTTATGTTTTCTTTTCATTTGATGGATCTACATGGAAATTACTTGCTCAGCTGCTGCTGAGCACTTTGCACCGGTTTTGTTGGTGTTTGCGGTTATGTTGCGCTATTTATGGGTGTTTGTGGTTATTAAAAGTATCTCCACACCGTGCATATAATGGCAATTGTAAGGTTTTGTTTTTGTTGTTCGTGCCCTCTGGACGGATATCAACACGCACTTTTTCTACGTGCCAGATTTTAATTGCTCTAATTGACAATATTTTTCAGTGGTGTCGATTAGTTTAATATTTAATGAAATATTTATTTATCTTCAAGCTTAGTAAATTTTCTTTATGTGTTTTGTTGCATTTTGCTGTGTTTTCTTTTTGATTTCTTTATATTTAATATTCCGTCCTACTTTTTTTTATTATTTCGTACGGCAAAACATATTTCACCAATATTTTACTTATTAATATCGCAAGTACTTATTTCAAACAACCATCTAGATTGCTAAGATAAGAGTACAGGTCGTGAAATGCTATATGATTGCAAGAATATAATATTTTTTTCAACTTGCTTGTACAAATGATTGTATTTTGCAATTTACTGTTTTTGTCGTTTGCATGCTCTCCCCACATGGCTATTCGATTCTTCTTTCTCGAATATCTAAGCATCTCAGTTTCAAAGCTGACATTTCCAGTAAAAATGCAATTAAAATTTTGGCGCACGTGTATCTACAAATGATAAAAGTAACTTCCCTATTTCCATTTCAAATACTCTATCAAACGACATTTGCGAACTTTTGTGTTTCCAAAATCGCCACCACGTGCGTTTTAGCACTACAAATAGGCCGAAAGCCGTGAATAGTGAGGGATTGTGCGTCGAAAACTAGAGGGACATGCGGGCCAAAAATTAAATTGCTAGCGGTGTCTTCCCGCCTCGCTTCGCAATACGTTTTTACGTGTATGTGTGCCTGTGTGTGTGTGTGCGTGTGTATGGGTGCGGGCTAACAAATTAAAGTGCACGCGTTGCCTCAAAGTGGGTGCTTGGCATCGATGGAAATGGAACGAAGCAGACGAGAACCGTGGCAAAGCTTCAAATTAAAATAAAGCGCAGATGTTGACTCTCAAAGTGCGCCTCGGCCCCAATAATGTATGCAAATTGTATTCAATAAATTTAATGCGAAAGTGTATGTGTAAGCTCTCTGAAAGGCATGCAATTAAGGTAGGCCTGCGTACATTTACTATTCGCAATCAAAAATCGTTGACCAATATAAAATGCATATATATACACATAAATATTATATGCCGTAATATGTTGACTGTACGGCGCATGCTGATCAAATGCCTTTGACTGTTCTCCATCGCGGTAATCATATTTTATACCAACATGCAACAGCAGCTGGCAACAGCAACTGAGGCGTAGCTGCGATTGATGGGGCAACATTTCTTATGTGCCACATTATGCGGCAGCTACAGTAAATACCAAGCATAAGATTATTTTAGTGGTAAATGTGAACAAGCCTTAACCACCTGAACCTAAGCTCTGGAAAATGTAAATAATCGTGTCCCCTTTCTTATAATTGCCTTCATTTCTTTTTACTCTAGGGAGCATGTGGTACCTAATGGTTGTTTAAGCAAGTAATTTATTCAAAAGCTTTAAAAAGTGCAATAAATATTATGGGCTCCGAAGGCTCTTTAATTATATACACATATATTATTTTTTACAGATTTAATAGCGTTTTTAAAATGTTGCAAAAATAATAAATAATATTGTCATGCCCAATTAATAATGATATTTAAATGTTGTGATTTTTTGTCAATAATGGTTCATTAAAAAAAATTAAATTTTCATTATTTAAATTATTAAATTCATTTCACATTTCAATTTTATTTTTCTAAAGTGTTATCAAATTGCTTTATTATACAATTTATTTTGCTTATCTTTCTTTTTTCATTTGGTAAATGAATCAACTAATTTGTTTAAAGCACAAAGAGCCAAATTAAGAGATAAATTCTTGCAGTCGCTTTTAGTCCGTCTTGACTGTAGTTTTCCATTATTAATTAGTAAACATTGTCTTGGGAGCACAAAAAGCTTAAAATTAAAATCTTAGCGATGCAAATTGTGTGCGTTGAGCTAAGGCAGCAAAGAAACAAATGAAAAGCTGTTAAAAGTTCACGACTAATTGGGAAAAGGATTCAGCGCCTTAGTACCGCACATAGTTCTAAATAAATGAATGAGTTTTTGTATAGGAAAAAGTGTTTTCCGTAATTAGCATAATACAAAAATTATCATAATCTCCAGAAGGAACAAAGGACTGGCCACACAGCATCGAACAGCATCTCGGCATTCCGCCGAGATTCAAGTACTCGTAGGATTAAATAGAAATTATAAAAAGTTTTTGATTTGGCTGACAAGGCGGTTTATTCGATTCAATTAACATGCAGAACGCTCCATTTCTCCATTAAGAAGTTAGCTGCCTGCTAAGCACAAAACACCAGGCCCTCATAAGTATGCAATACTTTTGCTGTTTGTTCAGCTGGGCTGTCACCCACCAAACCACAGCCCGCTCCACCCCCCACACCGGGCCGTTGAATGTAATGTTAAATGATTGTCTTGTTGTAATTAAAACTTTTGTCAATGTTGACAGTGTGGGTACTTACTTTTGTCTTTTGCAAATTGATGAGGCAGCTTCAGCAAATAGCCAAAAGCTCACGAAGCTTACGAGCACCCAAAGTCATGGCAAAGCGTTTGTGTTTAATCTGAGGACATATCAACTGCAGCCGCAGCCCACTGAATAGAATCAAAATGGCGAATTTGAATGCGCGCACACAGCCGGAAAAAAGATGGAGCGAGTGTGCGAGTGTGCGAGAGAGCGTTGGGTAAGTGGGGCTGCGGCTTTGGGTCGCGCGCGGGTTGCAAGGCCGAAACGGTGCACATGCAATCGACAGTCGACATTGCGGTTTCAGCCAAGTTCGCTACATTCGCTAATTTGTATCTGCGATGCGGTTGACTGCGAAACGGATACCTACAGGCTGTCAGGCTCAGTTACTGCGGCACGTACATCGGAGCATCGGGCTGAATCCAGTTGAACTTGAGCCAATGGAGGCTGGCATTATTATGCAAAACACACAATAGCCGCTCTTTCTGGTCTGAGTCTGGGTCTGGGCACGGCTTTTACTTTACTTTCGTTCTTGTAAATAATTCGTTTTATTTGGCACCCATCACACGCGCTGATTGATTGATTGGATGCTTGATTGCCACCAATGTCACGCCTTCAATTAAATTAAAACATTTCCGTAAACGTTTAAAATGTATGTATTTTAATACTTATATAGTGCACATTAATGCTCACAATTAAATAAAAATGTAAATGCAAATGTGCGATTGCCTGGCCACTTCCCCGGCAGTTCGACTTAACGATTTTTTATCGCCTGCTCAGTTCATTATTTATAATTATGATTGATTTTCTGTACGCCGTTGTTGTTATTTCCATGAGTGCTTGCGATTGCTGATTGCTCCTCAATTGCAAGCGAGTTGTTATTTGTATATGGGTGCAATGGGGCGTATGCACAATCCAAAAATATAATTAGGGAATTCGACGGCATTCTTTTGCTGAATTCCGTCGAGTGGCCTCAAAACCGCATAGGATTTCAACAGCACCCAGGCAACCCGGCGTATGCGCAATGTGCATGCCGAATAAAACTGTGCCTAATGAGGTTCATTTAATTGTAGAAAATATATATTATACCTGGCTACGGTTTGAATGAATAAAATAGGGGTATTGTTTGCGTTTGAATATGAAGCTTGAAGCTTGAATGTTGATAAGCAACATTTACTGCTGCAACTATTCAAATATTTAGCACTTAGAACAGCTCAGGCAACATAAATACAAATAATTACAATTAAATATAGATCACTTTAAATTGTGGTATTTCAACAAAAATAAATATAAATTTAATTTTAAATCATAAGATACTAATAATCAACTAAAGCTTTCTTTTTTGTGTTTACTTTTTTTGCCAGACAAAATATGTATAAAAAGTTTAGCTCGTCTGCACAATGGTTTCATATATTAAAGCGCATATGGCGACGAAGACAATAAATTCGAGCAACATTTGCAACTTAATTTGTATATTTAATTATTTTGAAATTACCAGTTTAATTGATTTATATAGCAACATCATTTACGGTTAACCAATGGTTTTGGTTTTCGCTGCGAGAGCAAAACTTCTTGGCCATAAAAAGCGCACTGCGGCTGTCATGTAAATCATTGGCAATTTAATTGAAAAGATTAAATATTAAAAATACCAATATTTAATTGATTGCTGCACAGCCGCTGCCGTTGCAGTTGCTGACATTCACAGAGACGCCAGTTCAACTGCATTAATTTGATGTACATTTAATATAACTTCATTTTTGTATTTTTATTTATTTTTGTGGCAGGTTAATAAATAGATGCTTGCTGCACATTTGTCCAACTCAAAAATATGACATATTATTGAAAAATCAAATTTATTGTGATAAAACACAATTTATTGTAGTTTCTGCATAAATGTGACTTAAAGCCATTTTTACTTTTTGTTTTTTTTTTAAGTTTAAATTTAATTTATTAAAACCAGTTAAATTAGAAATATATATAATATAGTATAACCAATTAAATGTCTTGAGTATGAAATATGTCAAGCGCAAAATCCGTTTACAAGAGGTACACAAATTTCTTTTATTGTTGTCAAGTTTTTAATGCGAATATTAATATGTGCACTTCCTCGTGAGTTGTCAAATATTTATATTGGTGAAAAGATATAATAATACATATCCTAAAATCTTCAAGAAATAAATATAAAAGAGTATTTACACTTTGTTGTTCTGCGTTAAAATTTAAGTTATTTTCGTAGCTTAACCTGATGTTTGTTTTGCATCGCAAAAAAAAGTAAAGAAAAACAAAGAAAGAATAACAAAATCAAATAAAAAGGCATAAAGAGTTGCCAAGTTGATGCGACAGGCTATTTGCTGAATTATTAAATATGCTTTTAGGGTAGGCAAAGTTGACGTGGATCTAAGCGGACCTAAGTAACTGTGGGATAAGTGCAGCCGGCGCCACATACGACATGCTGAAAATTTGATGAGACCACCGTCAGTTAATGTGCATGTCTTTTGATTAGATTTTATGTAAATGCTGTGGGCAGACAAACAGCGCATATAAAGCAACCATAAGCGGACCGAAGATAGGGGCCACAGAAGATTTAAGCGAAGACTGAGACGCATCGTAAAACAGCGAGCTAAAAATCAAATAAATATATAATCAAGCCGACTGCCACAGAAGTATGCCGCGCTTTTTAAATTGGTATAAATGTGGCACGCGCTGGGAGAAAACGGTGGCTCACATCGGGGGGTTGGGCATTCAGTTGCACGTTTAGCATGTGGGCGCCAAGGTGAACCAAATAATGCTGCTTAAAGACGACACAAATGCTGTTAGCTACAGTTGTCCCCGACGCAGACCCCAATTCACGGATGGGGCAAGCCCCACACAACCTTGGCAGCAGTTTCAGCTACTGCAGCCCGCACATCCGGGAGCTGTGCGGTTTAATTAATTAAAGGTGTTGAGATAAAATAAAGAGTCGCACTTAGGAGAGGCAACAGCTTTGCCATTCCTTTTTTTTTGTACGTGCGTGGGTGCAAATGTGTGTGTGTGCGTGCGTGGCCTTTAACTTTAAAGTTACAACAGTGTCTATTATTAAGCATCAATGTTGTCATTTGTAATTTGTGTTAAGACTTGAAATAACATATTAAAATTTTTAATTACGTGTACTTTGTCTAACGGTAAGCTGATGAATAACTTATTTATATAAAAAAATGTATGTATGTATATATACAAATTTTTCTAGAACCTCCCGGTTTATGCTTTTGCCTTGCTATTTCGCTATTTCGAAGCTTGAACTTGTTGAGAATTATAACGAGTCAAAAACAAAATTCTTATTATTAAATAAACCACCTGCATAATATTTAGTAATGCATAGTATGCAATAACTACCAATGATTGTTGATTTATAACATATTTTGGTTAATAATACATAAGTTTTGTTTTGTAAATTTATAATAATTATTTTATTTAGAAACCTCTCTCTCTCAAGTAGTTTTGTTTGGTATAAATAATTTTCCATAATTACATCGAAAACAAACTTAGCCCAAAAGGTCAAACGATCAATTTTCTTAATAAACTCTTTGCCAAATGAGCTGTCTGTGGAATACCTTTGAAATGAACATGTGCGATGTTTCAATTTACAACGCCTCATTTGGCTGCTTACCTGATTTTCAGTTAATTGTATTTAGCAGCTTTTTTGAGCCCGCGGCAGCCTTGCATGGAATTTGGCAAACATTTTGCTGAATATTTAATGGCTTCTAATGTAACATCATAATTGTTTATAATTTGTTTATTGCACGGAAATAATTCTTGTAATTGGTTTAATTTTGTGGCATCGATTTGCCGCTTGTAGTTGGCAAATTATTATCTCTTGGCTGCACAGGTCAAATGTCAAAAAAGTAAAACAAACACGTAATTGGATCACAACAAATTTGAAAGTGCAGTCTTAAATTTGGAGTCAATGCGAGTATTTTCTTATATGGAAACTAAGAGATCGTCTGTTGGTAACAAAAACTCGCTGGCAACTTGAATGCCGCGGGACCACTGCGGGGATTTTGTTTGACTTTGTTTTGGTTGAATGCTTGTTCTCCGTTGGCAGTTGGCAGTTGACAGTTGACAGTTGACTTTGTTTTGATTACTGACTCAACTTAAAGTTTATTGCGGCAGCGGCATCGGCGGCACACACACGTACGCACACTCACACGCACAGACACAGAGTCGAGAGTTGGTAGAGTCACCTGGAGACAACGCGTCCAGACGTGTCGACGTTGAAAGCACAACTGAACAAACAGCAGCTGCTGTTGCCGCCCTTAAACTTCACGCGATACGACAACGAGCCGAATCAGCACGAGCGAACGACACGAACGAACGCAGCAGCTCTTTCGGCGTCGGTTAAGCAGTGTACGCGTTCGCTCTCCTTCGCTTGTGCTCTTTCACTCTCTGGCAGTGCCAAACTGTTGATTCTGTTGAAAATTCCACTGCCCGCTTTGGGCCTTATTCTTTGTAATGTGACAAATTCCTAATAGAAGCACAGTCGTAGTCGGAGTCAGGCCAACAAATTGCTTTGCATGCCATCTAAACAGAGAGCGGCACCACATTGCGTAGGGCCACGAAAACGACAATTCATAAACACATTAGGCATTCATTGGAATAAGTTGATGGCATGTAGGAAGAATGAGTTGTTGCTTTTCCTGATGGTGCAACACAATTATCTGTTGCCTGGCCCGAATGAATGTGGACAAATTGAACGCAAAATGGGTCGATATATTTAAGTAAAAGTGAACCGAACTGAACTGAGCACTGACATGTGCTACGAAATGTGCAAGCACGTTGGGTTGCTAAACGATGAAACGAAAATGTGTTGTTACATGTCGCATTTTTCCGAAAGGAAATAAGTTATGTATGATTCAAAGAAAATAATAACAGGCTGGCTGGCATATTAATTAAATTTCATCTATATTCTATGGTTATCTCATCTTGGCTATAATCACATCAACTTGCAGAGGGCGGCGTTTAACGCAAAGTAATCAAACTTGACGTAGGTCGTAATTAAAAAAGTTATTCCCGGGGGGAGTTGAGTTTCGTTTAAAATAATAAAAATGTGTGACGATATTTTGTTTAAATTTAATTTCCTATTTTTATACAGTATACGATATTATAAAATGCTCAATTGCATAATTAAAAAAGAAATTTAACTATCGATTTCACTTTTATTTTAAAAATAAATAGTAGACATTCAATTTTATAACATTTCTGTGACATTTTATTTAATTTCTATTATATAACTTTATGTTCAAAAACAGACAATTCAGAATTCAGCCAGCACTCTATAAAAATTTTAACAAAGGTTTTGCAGTGTTTATCCTTATATATTCTGTCGAGTTTTTGCTGGCCTTTGTCAACATTTTTCCTGTTGCTGTATTCCTAGCTGACACCAATTACAGTTATAATACTAAGTTGTAAGCCACAGCAAATTATCCTTCCTGCAGCACGCACATATGTTACTGCCATAATAACAATACCAGCCAAATGACTGAATACATGTGTGGTTCTCGTCTCTCTGTCCTTGCAGACAAGCCAAAATAGACTCGAGTGCACTTGCAGCAAGTGAAAAACTTTGCCCGACACGGAAATAAACAGTCAGACAGTCAGCTGGGAGCAGATCTGCAGCTGAAAATGGTTCTGGGCTCAACTCACAAAGATCTCAGCGGGATGGCGACAGTTTTTCTTCATAAACACGTTTTAGTTCCTCCCAACGGACAGTTGGACTCATAACTTGCCAGCTCCTAAGTGTGATTCATATGTAGCTCGTTATTTTCGTCTAATGGCCGGGGCCTCAGGTTGACCAGCTACTGGTCGTAGGCTCAACGTTATTGCACAAAATTATTCGCACTTTGGCATCGTAGACACAAAAGACATTAAAATATTCGTATATATTGTACATTCATAATGGGTAATAAAAATGAATGTATATTTTTCTTTGTCCTCGCACCAAGAGGAAAATAAACGCGAAGATTAAAATGGCTACAAGCCACAAAATAAGAAAAATTGCTTTTGAATTGTCCTTGCTACAAATTTTTTTAAAATAGAACCACAGACAACTGAATAAGAATAACTGAAAGGGCGTAATACATTTGGGCTACAATTTGCAATCTACCATTTATTATTAACAGTTCAATGGCGCCAGAAAAAAAACAAGTAAGAACGTTGCAGTCGGGCGTTACCGACTGCGTTATACTCGTTCACGGTCTGAACTATTATTGTTATTTTGGAAAATTTTGGTTTTTCAAAATTTAAAATTTGCCGATATTTAAAGGATGTAACCAGAAATCTACTTAAAAAATTTCTCTAGCTGTAAAACTGTAGAAGATATACATTTTCGCGATTCGTGGGGCGGGGTGACTGGGGGTGTTTTAGTGGGCGTGGCCGGCATAAGTATGGTGACTCTAGCTTTAAAATTGTAACTTTGCCAAAACTCAACCGATTTCCACAAGGATTGGCTCTTTGTTCATGGTTCAGTGCCTAGATGAATCCTACATTTCAGTTTAAAAATACAATTTTTGGTCCATATTCATGTAAAAAATTTTCAAATATATAACCTAGTGTTCCCATGTAGTGATAGGTCTCAATTTTCGCCAGTCGTAACTTTGCCAAAAATCAACCGACTTCCACGAGGATTGGCTTTTTGTTGATCTTTCAGGAAATTTTAAATTTGCCGATATGTAAAGAAGATTCCCGGGAATCTGCTTGAAAAATCTCTTGAAAGTCTCTAGCTGTAAACTCTTTTAGAGAGAACATCAGCTATCTACGGTTTGATGACTCTAGCTTATCGATTTGCGATTTTAGGTGTTATCGGCTTGCCACGCCCATAGTGGGCGCAACCCACACGAGTATATATCCACAATCGCAAGCCTCTAGCTTCAGTAGCGGCGAAAACGGCATAACGGACATTGCTCAAAATCAATATACTGTTTTTACTTCGTGAACGAGTTTAAAAAATATGTATATATATATACTTTTATATATATCGTATATATTTATAGATATATTTTTATATATCAATCTCGCTTGTGGAACATGTTCCTGTTTTAGCCAAGTGTAAACTTTTATGTAGAAGGCTTTTTTTGTGGGTTACTATGGATTAATTTTATTTATTTATGATATTTTTATTAATATTTATGGTCTGAAATACCATAAAGATATTTAAAGTATTTGCAGTTAACTTGTATTTGTTTGTCCCTATTTTACGGTCTTTTTTACACTTTCTACGATTCGCTTTCTTTTTCAGGCTTATATATATCCTTATATAGGCTTGTATATTAAATCGGCATGCAACACTCGATTTTTTGAAAATCGCAGGGGAAGTGAAAAGGCAAGTCTCGCACTATTTGATATTCGAAATTGCTTCTCCATTTTGTCCTATTTTTCCCGTAGTTTGGCATTTATGTGTAGAAAGAGATTTTTGACACTCGCGCCAAGCATAAACAAATTTAAAGTCATGCAAATTACAATGTTGCCACAAAAAGATCGATAGTTGAGGATACGCGCACATAGCAACATGTACTACATACATTTCAGTGTGTGAAAGTCCAATATTGTTGTAGTTGTTGCGCCTGTGCTTTATGGCACAAATGAATCGGCATCTTTGGCGTACTTCAATGGTATTGCCCGCTGCCAACGGATGCTTTGCCCCCGGCGGCGTCGCCCCAGTTTTTCACTGCATAATCTTTTGGTTTGTGTGTGTGTGTTGTGCCGATGCATTGAACCAGAAATATGTAGATATGCCAATGAGTACGCTTCCGCTCTCTCGCTCTCGCTATCTCTCTGTCTCTGTCTTAGTCTCCTTGTCTCCCTTTTATTTGTTTGTTTCCTTGTTTGTATTTGTATTTTGTGTGCCGCTTTTTGCCGTGTTTGCGGCTGTGTGCAAAGAAAAAATCATGAAAAAATAATTTGGTTGCTTTATGCTTTGAAATACAAAGCTTTACTTAGATATTTTTCCAATATATTTTTTCTTTGTGATAATCATCAGTTGTGCTACAATAAATGAAAAATTGTGATTCTTTAAATTTGTTAATATTGGTCATAGCTATAAGAAAAATATTTGAAAAATAAATGTTTAATAAAATGTAACTTTTAATTTATCTTTTAACAATTTTTGTAAACTATATTTATTTTCAACAAGTTTTCTTACAGCTATAATGATAATAATTTTTAGGTACTTGATAGTTTTATATTTATGCAGCTATTAAGCTTAAAATTGTAATTTCAAATACCGTTTAGATGCTTAAGCAATATTTATACACATATACACGGCATATATAACCCAAAAGATGATTCCAAAAACCCAACTCAAGCCCATGTTTCTGGACTGCTGTCAATTGCTTATGGTAACTGGCGGTGGCTGCTGCCACGATGGCTTACAGTTTCAGTTTGTTCATGAATTATTTAAGAAATTAATTAACTAACAAGATGCAAAGCAGAAAGAGAAGGATGGAGGGGGCAGAACGAAGGGAGTAGGGTGCTTATTGTAATGAGCCGACTGCCTCGTTTGCTGGCTTGCCAAATATTACGTGCACTTTGCCTTATCATAATGATAATGGATTTCATGGTTTAAGTTAAAATTTGTGTGTGTTTTAAAGCCTTAGAGCTGTACTTAAGCCCTGACCAACGTTTGCTTTTACTCAATTTGTGTTTCCACATTTTTAGGACTTCTACCTTTTTCATTGCGGTGTTTTGGGTTTTAGGTTTAAGAGGCGTATACACAATATTTCAGGCATCGGTATTATTCCAGCTTCCCTTTTTTTCTGTGCACACACGAAGAGAAGTATGAAATTGCTTTTCAATGGTGAGTGACTCTTAAATGCCCCACTCAATCAATATGAAGGAATATCTAACTGACAAGCAGGACAAAAGGAATCACTAGACCAGGCAGCCATCCTGTGTCTTTAATATCGTTTCGTGCACAGCTATTTGATTAGCCATGTGTATGTCACAGTTCTGTGAACTGTAAACTTAAGGACGATTATTTGAAGCACTCAGCCCTCTCAAGCAGAGGTTTCCTTTGAGCTATCCTATTTAAGATGCTTCAAATTTTTTGTGGCCTCATAAAAACCCAGTAAAAAACAAAGTCACTATTTTTGTGATATTTTTATATTTTTATTTATTAACTGTGGTACACGATGTAACCTTAACTTATTATGATTTATATATTTATTTTGCTGGCTTTGTTTTCTTTCACGGTTTTTCACTGTGAATCCATTTAAGGAAAATTCAATAAAATGTAACAAAATTTGTATATACTAAATTTATATATTAATTACGAAGAGTGCAATTACGTATTTTACTAAATACGTAATTGTAAAGAAAAACGTATTTAGCTTGGCTGAAAGAGCAGCTCTTAACAAAAAAATCTCTGTCTTATTGTTAAACACGTTACACAAATGTTTTCGTTGGGCTGACGAGGAAAGCTAATAAAAGATTAGCCACAAAAATGCGTTAATATTGGACGCGCCTTCTTTTCATTATGCGACCCGAGATTTTTAAGGAGGGGAGCGGTGCTAAATTCTGTTGTCAACGATTTGTTTAGGTGGCATATCTGAAGCTGTCTTGGCGGCTGGCGGTCAGAGGTGGAGCGCAACTTGACTCTGGCAGACGGCCAGGAATTCCATTTGCTCGCATGCAATAAAACAATTTAATTAAATTTTATGTGAGGCACCGAGCCGAGTAAATGAAAACAAATAAACCACAATAAAGTGCAAGGAAGCGAAACATCTGGCACTTCTTGTCGTTATCCTGTCCGTAATTCAATCTGTGCCTTTGTGTGTGTGTGCATGTGTGTGTCGTCTGTCTCGAATCTGCCGACCTTATGTCCATGTCTTTTGGCAATTATGATCTTAATGTCATGCCCGTCCGTTAGTTTTGGCTGTCCATCTGTCCCTCTGCCAGTTTGTAGCAATTATGAGCAACACAATGCGAGTAAAAATGTTTCTTTGCCATTGTTTATTGGATTTTCAATTTGGCAAACTGTCACACGTCATAAGCAACTGCTAAGTTACTGCTAAGTAAATGCCAACTCATTCGAAACTTGCCTTTAAGCGCCTTCGTTTTTCAATTTGCACATTTTTCACAAAGACATTTCCGGCAACACACGCACACACACACACACACACGCAGAGCTGTGATTTATGTGTGGAGCTGCTACTTTTGGGCGCAGCAAAGTTTGTGGCCTCCTGGCAAACGACACAGTCCAGAACAAATGGCATTGAGCTCATATCTGAGTTACTTTGAAAGAAGGTCGGGCCATTGGTCAATAGACAATTTGTCTTGTGCGTGTCTTCGCATAGATATTTTCGTATTTGTTTGTATACATTTAAATGACTTTGCAGGCTTTAGCTCAAGTGGAAAAGCCAAATGTGCGTTTAAATCTCAGTAACTCATTTGTGGCAAAATTAAAATTTAAAGACTTACCTGATTTCTTAAATACTGCAGACTTTCATTAGCAGCACAACTACAGAACTTGTTATTATCCGGTTAGTAATTTACCAACTTATTACACACCCATTCTTATCTTTATAACGTCCTATTCCTATCGCTTTCGCAATTAATCTTTATGTCAACTTCATATTATTTAAATGCTTTTGGACTGCTTAAGCCTCAATTAGCTGCTTGCCTGGGTGCTAACACAAATATTATGCATACGCCACGTGTCCCAATGGTAATGCTTAAAATGTCAACGCGTTTCTCTAATGCCAAGTAATTTGATTTCAAGCATTTCGCGTACTAAAAGAACAAGAAAAACCCCAGCCAATTAGTAAGGGCAACAATCAATGTTCATGGCTGCCTCTAGTGCGGCGTGTCTGTGGGCAACGTGTTGAGCCGGCGTATTGTTTGTGGACGGCCTGACGGGCACGTTCCGTAGGCAGGAAAAGCAGGAAAACCAAAACAAAGTACATGCCAGTCAGTGAATTAGACGAGATTTGCTGCGTGTGGCACGTGTTGGAGTTTGTTGTTGTCTACTTTAGTAACGGATTTCATTTTTATTTGGTTGGTAGCCACAGTTAATAAAAGAAACGGTCGCCAGGTCTTCTAAGCCGTCAAATCCTCTCGTTTTCAGCCTTTCACTTACTCTTTGCACATCGGTCTATTTTTGGCCTAAGCCCTTATGCCGTTATGAGACTTTTCCTTCCTGTCCTGCACAGTCGCGTTTACTTCTCATGCCTAAACATACAGCTACTGATTGGATTCTCAGCTAATATTTTACTTTATTTCTTGTATAGAGAGCTGCAAGATGCCCACCCCATCAGCCGGCTGAAAAAAGGTCATTCGGCCAGTTAGTCTGCTGAATTTATAAAATAGCATAGTTTCTAGTTGTTTACAACGAAAATCCTGGCGTCAGTTTTATTTAATGCTACTTATTGTTCATAATCGATGCCTTACCTTTACCTTGTAAAACAATAAAAATATATAACTTTATTTCTTGTATAATCGATGGTTAAGGTCTCAACAAGCTACTGACGCAATTTATTAAGTGAACTCATACATAACAAAACGTATAAATATGTATAGCTTTATATTTTCCTTTCCTTAACTTATGCATTAAACTCAATAGCATTACCAAACTCATTCACGAGCCCATTAAATTTCCTTTTTTAGTATAACCTGGAGCATAATAAACAACAACAATAATATTTAATAACCTGAATAATTTAACTGTTTGCCAAATTTAAGCATTTAACTTTATAAGCAAAATTATTTGCATACCAATTTATCGATCTTAGTGCTATTTTAATCACTAGCATCCATCCTTGACAAAAATATGTCCTGCAAAATTGGAATATTCTGCAGAATAAATTTGTTGCGCCTTTCGTGCTTTAAAAGAGTTGCCAACAACCTCCTCATTGACGCACAAATAGCTTTAAACCAGCTTTGTAAGTTTTTATTAGAGCGGAACACACAGTGGCGCCACCTGCCGGCTGTTTGCAATTACGTTTACGGCAGAGGTGAGTGCGGTGGCGGGGGCAAGGTTTTTATTTTGGCATATTGCATTTTGCAGAGTGCCGCAGGCTCAAAGGAAATTTAATTATCACCGGCAATCAGAAAGGCGCCCAAGACCCAGCCAGGACAATGTCAGGAGCTGCTCTAAGGTGTTACAATGCCAGCCTACAATGATTAAACGCAAATTGCCATAGCCTGAGATTGGGCGTGTGCCACAATGATGGGCACCATGTGGGCACCACGTTGCTGCTTGATGCCTGCACGAGGATGACGGCGAGAATCAAAATGGGGGGCGTGACTGGACTATTAGCTGCGCTCACAACATGTGCACAAAGAAATGGCAACGCAGCAGCAGCAGCAACAGCAACAGCGGCAGCAGAGCCACCGTGATCATCGTTTTTATCATCATTATCATCGTCATCATGTGTATTGTCGGGTTTCCAATGCACTTGAATGGGAGCTTAGGGTATTTGTAATGATTGAATTTGAATTGCAGTCAGCAACAGCAGCAACAACAACAATACAACAGCTGCTATGTGTTTATATGCAACTGGCAGCTTTGCTTTTGCTGCTTTTGCAACTGCTGCACAATGTCCCCTTCCTGTTTTAGCACCCCTTTTCCTTATCTTCTTGTGCAACTGTGCAGCTTTGTCCTGGCGCCCTTTCCAAACGTTTGCCTGCTTAGTTCCTTGCCGCCTGCAGTGCCATATCCTTTGAAAGCTGACTTTAGGCAATGGCCATGTATTATGCTCTCCCTTTGCTGAGCTCGCTCTGCTCCAGAAATGACTGAAAACAGCAAAAGTTGACCCACTGGCAAAAAGCTTAAAGAATTGAGAAATGAACAATTGATGCGACTTAAATGATGCAACTGTGAATGAAGCGCTTCTTTTTTATGTTTTTTTTTCTATTTTTCTGATTTTGGGCTACTCTCTAAAAAGCTTCTATACGAACGAACACTTGTTCACATAAGAAACGCTTCCTTGGGAAAGCAATATAAAATAGCTTAAAGTAAAATGTAGCTTTGAGGTGGGTTTATTTTAACAGTTAAGAGTAATCGATTGGTGTTTTTTGAGGGTACATTCATAAAGGTTCTTGCATTCGTTTACAAAGTGAAAAAAGTATATTTAGTTTTTGATGTGTGCAGTTTGCAGTCCGTTTGTCTGTTATATGAACGTTTTTGTTTTTGCCGCTATTTATGCTTGAGGCTTGAAACTTGGAATATATACTCGTGTATATCTGTGTCAGATAGAATGTAAAGATTTTTAAGCTACCCTCATTGCAACCTGATTTAATCTATATATCTCCCTCAAAATTTAAAGTTAAGTACATCAGACAGATAATTGAAGATTTTTGGATGCGTGGCAAATATATGAAATGTCTTTATCTGGGCGGCATATTAGCCCATATCCATAATCGAAAAAAATGTTCAAAAATAACCAAAATAATCCGCTTGCAACTGTTTTAAAATATATTTATGCTGTGAACGAGATTGCGCGTATTCTGAAATGGAATCGTAATTTTGTACTCTTATAATGAATTAAAAAATGATCAAAATTTATTAAATAAATAATATAAAATATGTCAGTTTAAGGGATAGCATTCGCGCTGGAGACTAGCTTGAGGGAACAAGGAAAGTTTCATTTCTTGTGCGTAATAAAGAAATCAAATAAATATGCATATGTTTTCATTACGTCACTTTGATTTAATACAAATGGAATGAGTGAAAAATATAACAAAAATAAAAATATATATTAATTCAGTAGGAGTATCAAAATTGAAAATTGAAACCGGAAAAGTTGTAATAGAGACGATGCTACCCATTGATCTGAACAATGAAACCGCCTATTCGATTGTTGTTTTTGGCGCTTCGGGTCGTTTAGCGTTAAGCAAAATCTTTCCAGCACTCTGGCAACTCTATCGCGATAATCGTTTGCCACAGGGCACTAAAATTTTTACCTTCTGTCGCACCAAACTTGAGCTCGGCACGTATCGCATCAAGTGTGTGCCCTACATGGGTCTGGATAAGAACCGCGATCCATTGAAGTACAATAGCTTTTGGACCAATGTACACTGTTGCCAGGGCATGTACGACAATCCACAGGACTACGCGGAGCTCACAGCGTCAATGGTCCAGCAGGAGACCAAGCACAACATGAGCATGGCCAATCGCATATTCTACCTGGCCCTGCCGCCGGTAGTATTCGATCCAGTGACGCTCAACATCAGCCGCAAGTGTTTATCGGTAACGGGCTGGAATCGGGTGATTGTGGAGAAGCCGTTCGCGAGAAACGAGCTCACCTATAAGCCGTATCAGACGCAGCTGTGCCAGACGTTCAAGGAGTCGGAGATCTACATGATCGACCATTACCTCAGCAAGCAGGTCATCCAGAATTTGTTCGTGCTACGGTTCACCAATCACATCTGGTCGGAGACGTGGAACAGCAAGCACATTGCGGCCGTAATGATCAGTGTGAAGTGCGAGAAACCGGTGCAGGCCCGTGCCGATTACTTTAATCAGTTCGGCATCATACGGGATATTATGACCAATGATATGATGCAGTTGCTCGCAATGCTGACCATCGAGCAGCCGTACAGCAACTACGTGGAGGACATGCGGGACGAGAAACTGAAGGTGCTGAAGCAAGTGCTCACACTGGACATAGCCGACGTGATACTCGGACAGTATTGCAACAATGGTGTGGAGACCGATCCCACCAAGGTGGGCTACACGCAGCACGCCTACATACCCAACGAGTCCCTGACGCCCACATTTGCGATGGTCGTGCTGCGCATCAATAGCAAACGCTGGACAAGTGTACCCTTCATCCTGCGCGTGGGCAAGGCACTCAATGAGAGCAAGACCGAGGTGCGCGTCCAGTACAAGGCGATGGAATGCGAGGAGGGCAAGCAGGTGATACCCAATGAGCTGGTGTTGCGTTTGTCGCCCCGGGAGCAGCTGTTTATGCGCATGATGTTCAAGCAGCCGGGCCAGGAGCTGTGCCTGCGCGAGACCGAACTGAATCTGATGCTGCGCGACAGGTCGGCGACCGACAACTACCAGAGTCTGCTGCTGGACATATTCGCCGGCAACCAGATGCTCTTTATGCGCACGGACGAACAGTGCGAGATTTGGCGCATCTTCTCGCCCGTGCTGGCATTTATCGATGTAGAACGGCCGAAGCCCCTGCTCTATGACTTTGGCACCAGGGGCCCGATGGCTGCCTACGAAATGGCAGCTAGAAACGGATTCAAGTTTTATCAATCGGACGAATGGCATGCCACCGAGGGCATGCCGAATTCCGGCCAGACAGCCGCTGACAGCGCTGGACCCAGTCGGGCACAACTAGCAACACCCACTTGGATGACTCCCTCGGCAAAGAGTTAAGAGACGAGTTTTCGTTTTGCAGTAAGTTTCAGTTGTACTAGTACTATATGTCATAAATTGGTCCATGGCTGGCAAATTTTAATAAAATACCCGACAAAAGTTTTTTAATTAACCTAGTACTGGAGTTCGCCTGCGAACTTATCAACGCTTCTTGTTTCTTACAACGTCCAGGTATAAATAACACGCATGATTTGGCCATTGTCCTTTGGCTGGCTGTGAACTAAAGTAGTTGATTCTGGGATTTAAGATGCTCTACAAAATGGTTGAGCACGCAAACAAAAGAAGAACGTAATTTTTTATTACTCTTATTTTTCAAGTAAATAAAAATAAAGTTGCAAAATATTCAGCAAGACTAACAGCAACTATATTCCCGTCCAGTTTTACACTATTGCAGAGTATTGAAAATAAATTTACTCTGGTCAGGCAGCAAGTTGGCTCGTCTGCTAGCTGGCTAAAGTTCGCAATAAGTGAAAAGCAGTTCATGAAGAAAAAAGTGGGGGAGCGGGAGGCCAAAGGAGAAGCGTGTGGAAAGCCAAGCTAAGAAAGTTACTTTGATTTCTTAACGCAACTTTGGCTGAAGTTCTACTTATAGCTCACACGCCACACTTTGGCTTATTTTTTATTATATTTTTTTGGGTTTATTTACTCGTTAAGTTTTTGTGGTCATTTCGTGTTGATGATGCCCGATTATCGAGCAGGCGCTTCCATTCAGCTCTGCATATAAATAAGCTGGTTTCCACTGTGATTGGAGCGTACTTCAAAGCTAATTAGCTTTTGCAGTGCAACGAATCCTGTGGATTCAATTTTTAGCTCGTTAGATTCCAGTTTAATTAGCAGATGCATTAAGATATCCGGTCCTGTGTATGTCTTAAGCATTAACAATGAACCTCTGACTTGATTTTAAATTGCATTGTACACTTGCCAGCCATTTAGTTTATAGGTCACCCGTTCTGCAGTTTTGCCGTGCAGCTCTTCAGCAGTTTTCAGCTGTTGTTGTGGCGTCCTGTTGGCTGCTCCTTCAGTTTATCCCTTGGATGCTGCGTTGTTAGTCCACACTTTGCATATCCTTTGTTGGTTTTTCACTCGCTCGTTGGTTTACACACGCATATGCTTTGCATTCTTTGCCAAGCTGTTTATTTAAAGATTTTTTTATTCCTTTCTTTTTCTCACGTTTTATTGTGCCTTTCAAATAAAACCAATTCGTTGTCAAAATATTTAACAAGCAAGATTCCAGCGCGGTTCGTTTTCCTCTCGTTGTTTGGGTTTTCGGCAACTTCCATAAAAAATCATTAAAGACAATATTGCCTTCCGCAATTGAGATGTCACTGAAGATAATTTATTTATTTATTTCAGCTTCCTTCTTGGCATATCTTTTGTCAGTTTTTTGTGTTCATTTTTGATAGCTCATACGCGTAATTAAAGTGTTATTTTTATTGAGCACATTTTATTGGTCGTAAAACCGTGAAATGGCCATCTTATTTTATTCAGATTGAAAATAGATTGAGTTTATCTTTAAGACGATGAATTGTTAGTCTAAGTCACTTTAACAGTTTAATTTTATTGTACTGTTATTTTTTCTCTGAATGGAGACATAAAAAAATTCATAAAAATATAATTTAATATGGCCAAAAGCATTCTTTTCAATTATTAGTCATAACACTTAATCTTCTTCTTAGCTTGACCCAATTCCTTTCCAGCTAAATGCTTACCAAAGGGCCTTTACTTTGATTAACTCACACTTTCTGTCATTCTCCATTACTCGTTTTATTTTGTTCTGCATCTCTTTAAGTGCAAAACGATTTAATTTCACATTTCACTTTTAATAGTATAGCCCGAAGCCCAAACAATAACCCACCTCCGACAAACAGACAATGGCGATAAAAAACGAGACCTGGTTACACCTGGTTGGCAATTCCATTTCCTCTCTCGCTCTCTCCTTTCAAGTGTGTGTATTGTGTAGTGGCAAAAGGATTTTGTGTTTGAAAACCGTAAAGTGAAATTAAAAAAGCTAGCTATGGACTGGCCAGCTCGCCTTGGCTAACCGTAAAGCAAATGGTCAGCGAGCAACACGGGTAATCAAAAAAGCAAAAAAAAAAAAACAAGAGGTAAAAAACTAAAAACCGGCAAGCTAGTTTGTTGGCCATCGGCTCCTTCATAGTTCTTAGCCATCGTATGGTGGATGCTATCTTTACTGCTCTGACTGTTTCTGTTGCTGTTGTTTTTGTTGTTGTTGTTGTTGTTGTCCCAGCTACAAGCAGCTACAACAGCGATTACAGCCGTGACACTCGTGCACACAGGTTGTGGGCGAACACTTTGCGGTTTTGGTCGGTTTCGGGACAAAAAGAGGTTTCGGCAGCTGCGGGCAACATTTCAAATTGCTTAATGTAAAAGCGAGTCGCAAAAGCAAAAGCTAACACAATTGTGGCGGGTTGTGTGAAAAATAGTTAGCTAAATGTTGACCAGCTCAGTAGTTGCCGAATTACTGAGCTTGATGGAGGTGTCGCCTGCTGGTTTCCCATCAACAAGAAGCAAAGGAAGCCACGAGTTGGGCAGATTTTCACCACTTGCGAGTTGGCTCAAACGAGGGCAGCCTGACAGAATTTGTCGACAACCCCTTTGGATATAGTTTATGTATGAAGGAAATACTTATGAAAAGGGTTGCCATTAAGAGTAGTCATAGGAAATTCATCACATTAAAATATATAAGAAGTTATTTGATAGACTTAAAATATGTATCTAAATATAATATAGAGGCTGTGTCATTCGTCTCTATGTGCATTGGTAAATACTAGCTAAACAAACCACTTTTTTTAAACAATCTTATTGACAAGCAAAGATAAGTTTTTTGGTGTTCAATGTCCAACCTGAATGAATATTGATTAATAATGAAATCAACAGTGTCAATTTGAAATGATTCATATTTGCAGCATGTTATCCTAACCCCAGAGGCTAACCTCGGCATTTGTTTTCTTAGCTATCTGTGATTTTGCTCATGCATTTTGCAGAATGTATTTCCTCTCTGTTGTACATTTTCTTTCCTGTTGCCGTTGGCCACAAAGCTGACACTCGTCGTTACATTGATAGCGTTTCATTTCTCTTTAGCCCCATCGCAGATAATCGAGTTAGACGAAGTGAAGGAGACTTAGACTGGAAAAGGTTTGTTAATTTCAAAGATATTGCAAAATAATTTCTTGCTTCTTCTGTACACCGCATTGACAGTTGTGTAATCAGTGTTGTTTTCAGATACTTGAATACAGCTTCCTTTAAGGTGTATGCCGAATTTTTAAAGTCAAAATGGATCTGGTTGCACTTGTATTGTCCTGTGACATCGCATCCGCGGCGCGTGAAAATGCGGTTTATGGTCCATGAGCACTCTCGCCATGTTCTCCACGACCCAACACTCCTTAACTGCTCGGATGCACAAGCGCTCCTCGTCTGCTCATCTTGGCTCTCTCATTCTCGCAACTATGGCAACGCTGCACACAATAGCCCCATGCGTTTTTCTCCAGCTCCAGTTTCAGCTGGCTCTATGGAAATACTCTGTCTCTTTCCCTCTCTCTCCTTCTTTCTGTCAGTGTGTGCAAGTGTTAAAACGTGTCATTTTATACGATGAGATGCCGTAAAATAAGCTAGGTGCTTGCTCCCCAGTGCTGCGTTTATGTACTCCAGACCGAACTTGGAATTTTCCCTATGCATATATATGCAAAATATCCTGCGGGGTGTGTTCATTTATTTTGCATAAATATTTATATAAAATGGTCGCATTTCCATTTTAATAATATCGCGATATTTGCCTGAGATCTTATTCACATAAATTTTACAGTGTGAAACATTCAATTTATATATTAGTTTCTTAATGGGTAACATTTTTTTTATTTTGCTAATTTAAGTTTTTCAGGAATAAAGTCCATTTATCGTGCTTCATACAATTTTGATTAAATGCTTAAGTGTGGACTGATTTATACATTTTTTTAGTAATTTATATATTACCAATTAGTTAATAGTACATTTTAAATAAATACTACCAAGTACATGTTTTTTAACACTTACTTTTAATAATGAAATTAAAATAACATAAATCATAAAAATTTGTCGAATTTCAACGTCTTTGTGAACACTTTGACTTTGATAGCGCTAAACACATTAAATGTCAAAATTTGGCAAATTCAAATTTTATATGCGCACTAAAAGTTTTTTATACTCTTCTACTCAGTGACTCGTTATCGTTGGTGCATTTTATTGTGCTTTTTTTATCGCACATTAACGGCATTGCGCTCACTCTTTGACATATTTGAAATGGCGACATTCCGAGCCAAAATGAATGTCAATTGTCTGTTCGTGAAAACTTTCGCCAATGTCGAGTAAAAAAATGTTCCACTTAACTTTTAAGCGTCACCATCTTTATGAATATTAGTTTAGATGGTGGGGAAACTGCTGATAATTTTGTTGTTTGTTGCCGCGCACTTTTCCTTTATACACAATATTATTGTGTCATCTGTAAGCATAAATTATGTACCAATTTGTCATTGAATCGTAAAAATATTTATGTTTGCATTTTATTTGCACACTAAAATATAATTTATTGGCTATGCGCTTACGATTTCGAATAACAAGTTGAGAGGTATTATTAAGATGAAGTGCTTTTCTTGATAACCCAACAACTGCTGCGCTCTGAGAAGTAAATATTTTATGAGCATCTGTTCGGGCCAATTATGAATTATGAATAGTCAAAGATTAGGTTCAGTCACCATTTTTCAACATAAAGAGATTAGTTTACTCATACTTGAGAGAAATTAAAATAAAATTAAATTAAAATAATCTTATCAACTAACCGTCCTTTTGCCAGGCTCTATTCAATTTTTCATGCCACATTGCGTATACGTACTTAAAATATTTAAAACACTTCTCGTGCCACAGTTCGTCGCGCATTTTACTTAAGAGCCGGCTATAATGGCAATTTTCGTTTGCAAATGTGCAACTGGGTGCTGGGTACTTTCGGGTACTTGCTGGAGGTCGGGACTATAGTTATGGCTGCTTATAAATTGCAAATGCAAATACTAAACCAGCCCGTTCTCAGTTGCCAGGTCGCCAGGGCAGCCAGTGAGCCATTTGTCAGCGTTATATGCTGCACACGTTGCGGTTTATGCACATGGCAATCTCTGTAGCAGTGGCTCTGGTTCTGCTTCGGGTTCTCCTTCAGGTCCTTCACATCCTGCTGCGGCAATCGCGGCTGCATTACGCTAATAACCTGAGCCGCGTGAGTTATGTGCGACGAGCAGGAAATTTCACAAATTTCAGTTTGGCTGGGTTGATAAAACCCAACTTAAGGCCAATTTGTGTTATGTAACACAAAGTTGCGCTGAGCTACTAATTAACTCAATAAAATCTGCTTGAATTTCAAGCACAAATTCTTATATCAAGAAATCCTCTCGCATGACCTCGAAATTCACTGTGCAACATTATTCTTGGATTTATTAAGTTTCTGCTTCAATGATAATCTACAAAAATATCAAACAATTAAAATTTTTTAATTTAAAATTCAATTTTGATAAATTATAACATAAGTGTTAAAATAAAGTTCAGATTTTTTATCGTTTTAGATTAGGGCTTATCATTGATCAAGAAATGTATCATGTTAGTTAGTGTAAGCCATATGTTATGTAAACTTTTTGGTCAATGCGAACACCTGAAACTGGCATAACTTTGCCATCGTGTGAGAACAAGTAGCATGTGGCCACCCTTGACGGCGTTTAAGTGCAACTTTTGTGCGTACTTCCGGTGAGTGCATACTACAAATAACTCGGTCCAAAGACTGTCCCCTGTATCTGGCATAGCACGCACAAGCGGAAGTTCACCAAGCAATGATCCCAGTGCGACAGCCCCCAATGGATGGGTGTGTGTATGTATGTGTGTGTGTGTGTGAGTGTACAAGCAACTTCCGTGGGGTGTCCTGGTGAGCGTTTCCGCCTGTCTGGCCCCTTTGACTTGTCATTGTCAGGTACCAGTGGCATCTTGCATAACATTGAAAGAACGTTTGCCCTTGACATGTTTGCATTTAACAGTTTGCTTGCATATCAATGGCTTATTTCAAAGGTGCTTGCATATCAATGGCTTTTTAGTGGGGCCAATCTATTTCAAAGGTGCCATTTAATTTTCGTTACATTTTAAAAGTAGATTATCATAAAAAACATTTCAATTCGCGGTATACTTTTTTACTTACTTTCTTTGTAAATTGCCCCATCACAATAAAAAGGAGGCGCACGAAAAAGTTTATAATTATCCCACACATTCTGTTGGCCTAATTAATGAACATGCACATGCCTGTGCGTTCTTTGTATCCTTTTTTTATTTTCATTCTCATTTCTTTCCAGTGATAGTGCAAAACGTTTTGTGTTTTATTCTCCCATTGAAAATTGTTAAAAAAATAACAAAATGGTTGTGTGTAAATATAAGAATACATATTCTTTGTCAAAATTAAAAGCCATGTCCGTTTCTACCATACGCAGAGTAAATTTAAATTAAGATTTTTATTCATTTTTTTTAAGCATCTATTTTTTCGTATCTCGAATTTTTAACTCAACTTTATGTTAATATTTTTTTGTGTATTAAGTCAGACCTTGTCTATCTTATCCTTTATCTAGTGCTTTCGAGAGAAGTTCCTTCTTCTTCTCAATAATTTAATTTCCAAAGTAATTTGCGGCCATTGTCAACAGGACTTATATTAAGACCTTTGGACTGACAACAATACAACACAGAAGGCTCAGCCTTAATCTGTGTCACAAACAACTCGCAGAATATGACAGCATTGAATTTGTAATATTTTGTAGCTGGTTAGTAAATCAGCCACAAGTATTCCAATATTAAAGATCTGCCAAAGATGCTGTCGAGTATTTAATGATATAAATTTTTGATTTAAATATTTTCGCCTTGCATATCACACTAACTCAAGAGAGCGCGTTCCACTGTGGCAGCCACACGCTGGCAAACTATTTTCGTTTTTATAAGATTTTATCTTATTTAATTTAAGCATAGTTTTGTCTCCGCCTCTAGGGCTGACAGCCTTTGCCCGCCTTTGCCAGCCTTTGGCTGCAGGCGGCTGTCGTCGACATCTTTGCGCCACTTTGTCCTCTGCGCAGCGAACAATTTAAAGCGAAAGTTGCCAGAGTATTAAAACTTTTCTAGTTACTTGTTAGTTAAATAATAATACGTAAAAGGAATCCCCAGTTCTTGCCTTTACCCTTTGCACTCGCGTCTTCCTCTCCGTTGTTAGCACGACGCGAGGCAATGAAAATGCAGTGGCAAATGCAATTAAATTGAAACCGCACCAGCAACAACAAAACCAATAAAAAAAAACCAACTTGTTGAAAGATTTATATAACATCTACAGCACATGTGTGAAATGCCCAACAAATTGGAGAGTAGCAGTAAAATGTGCTTAGTTGCAACAAGTTAGATCATTTCTGTTAGATAATGGCATAATAATAATTGATATTTAAGGCATTTATATTTTTTTTATATAAATGAGCGTTAAATGAAATTTAATAAAAAAAATGCGCTCATTTAAATAAACGCAAGCACGTTTGTCAGCCCATTGATCGTAATGGGTTCTTCTTTCCCATAATTTAACTAAGCTTTTATGTATTTTTAGCGCCATGTTATGTTAATGCCAAGTAAAAACAAACAACAAGCCACTGAGTAAATTTATTTAAACAATTTTCAGCCATTTTAGCCCATTTGCGTTGAGTTTTGTTAACGCTTAACACAATCGGAGCAATGTCCAGCGGCGACAAAATGGCGCCTGCTTCGCATCCGGCAAGCAAACAATGCGAAACCTCTACGAGTAGGCGACAGCCGACCAGCTTTCAGTGTGTGTGACTGTCTACGCTAGACTCACACATACGCATACGCATATATATATATATATATATATATATATATATATATATATATATATATATATATATATATATATATATATATATATATATATATATATATTCTCTTGGGCTCTATTTGAGTTCGGTAAAAGTCCCGCGGCCACAGACTGACGCCATTGCACGTGTCCTGATTATCTGGGCCAGTTTTTGGTCGTTCTTGTTGCTTTTTCTTGTTGTGTGCTTTCTATGAAATTCTTTGTACATCTTATTTAGTTTTCTATGCATGATTTTTCCATATATATGACTCGATCTTGTTAATATGCGGAAGGCCAAATACTTAATTTAAAATGCCAGTGATTTATGCCAAGTCAGGCAAATATTTTTTTAGTTTAATACATTTTTTGTGGTCTCTTTTTGAGTATGTTTTGTTAGCTGAACAAATGCACACATATTTCAACATCATACAAGGGCCGAATAATTATTATATATTCTAAGTTTTCATTAAAATAAATACATATCCTTCATAAATCAACTGAGATTAGCTAATAGAAAAGGAAATATCAATAATATGCAAATGATGAGTGTATGAATTCAGATATTATTATTTGTTCAGTATGCAACTAAAGGTATATTTGAATACTCTTTGCCATCAACTGATGTTTGTGTACTAATGCGCTCTAAATAATTGGGCTTATCATTAACCCATCTAGCTATACTGATTGCACAACCAAAGGGCAATTAGCCAACTATTTTAGAGGCTCTCACGCAACATTCAACGTCGCTTGGTTGCACTTCAATTAAAGTTGCATTACGCAGTATAAACTCAAACAATCGCCGACTAAAACAAATTGCCCGCCATTCTGTGAGGAGCTCGTAAGGTTTTTTAACAATGCCGTTATTTATGCGGCGCAATACGGGCGTACAAACAGAGGCCAAATACCTGCAAAAAGATGCCACTGCCTGGATAAGCCGCCAAACAATTTGCAGTGTGAGCCGACGGCGGCGGTAAATGTTCAAAACTAAATAGAAATGTGCAGGATATGTGACAATTTGCATTTTTATGCAAACTATTTTGAGCTCAATTAAGGGGCCCACCTGCCTGCCAGCCAGGTACACCCCGCTCCCCCGATACCAGCCTCACTCCCTCTCTCTCTCTCTCTCTCTCTCTCTCTCTCTCTCTCTCTCTCTCTCTCTCTCTCTTAATGCAGTTGCATTTGCCTACATCGAAGCTGAGGTTGGGCAGGCATGCGAGAAACTCATTTTGTTTTGCCATAAAACACGCGCGGCTGCTCATGCGATGATTCTAAAGAGGTGGGCGTGGTCTTTGCAAATGCATAGGCGCACGTCGGCAGGCTTTGCATAGTTTTCTATATTTTAATATGTACACGTACGTTATATATATTTTTGTCATGCCTGAGAATTTATGCATTAGTTGCTGGCAGGCACTCACAACATGTCTGCCACGCCCTCAGCTCCGCCTACAGGTGAACGGATCCTTAGCCCTAGCTTTAAGGCCATCAGACATGTAAATTAACATAAGCATCACGACTTGAGCTTCAAGTGGCGCAGCTTGCAACGTCTTTTAGCTAAGACTCTTTCAAGCTCTTTTAGACTGCTCAAAATGCGCTTATAGCTGCAGGCTAAGCTCCCTGAAATTATGCAATGTTTTTCTTGTACTCTGGGTGTGCGCGCGTGTGTGTGTTTGTGTTCATTCGAATAATTTGGATAATACTCTTAAATTATGCTAAACTATGCGCATATGTAAAAGCTTCTGCTTTGGTGGCAGGCAAAGATTAGAGATAGACTATTAGATAAAAAGATTTCCTTGGGCATTGCAGGTTGCATAAATTTGGACAAGAAGCAAAATAAAAAACTTTACCAAAAGTACAACAGATTTTTCTAAATGTAAGCAACAATTTCTACTACCGATTGCTTTTATTGTTACCTAGTTAAAGAAAATATATTCAAATATTTCAAAATTGAATGTTTTAAAATGTTGCATTTTTAAGAGTCCAATTTAATGCACTTAGTTGTGGATATTGAATTTTATATTCATTTTCCCAAATAATAAAAACAATTTATTTAAGTAAAATTCAATTTAATTCTTTTCAAAAAGAACGTATTTATATTTATAACATCATCTGCTATATTGATAAGTATTTTTCTCGTCATAAAAATGTTTTTTCTTTACATGATAATAGTCAAAATAATTAATAAGTCTTATCATCATTTTCTGAGCTCTGAACTAGCAAATTTTACTGTTTATATATTTTTGACTATTATTATATATAATATACTATTATAATTTAATGAGGTTTAAAACATGTATATGGCGCTGAAATGGGTTTTCCTCAATGTAAGTCTGTTGTTATTACTATCCATAACTTTGTTAATCCACCTGCTCTGTTGCCACGTATTCGGTGTAAACCCCATCCTAACAAAAAAAATAAAAAATACAAAAAAAATGTATCAACCACAGCAAGAGCCCCTGTTAATTAATAGCCACTGCCGTGAAAATGCAAAGTGAAAACGTTAAAAATCCGCAGTTTATGGCCAATAATATGAACTACACACACAAGCAAAAAATGAAAATTAATCTTAAAAAAATAAAAAGCAAAGAGAGGAAAAAACGGCAACTACCTTTAAGCGAGTGCTTTAAGGACGCTATGCTTTGGCTATTATTAATGCTGCTGCTGTTGTGCATGTTGCTGCAGCTTAAATCTTAATTGTATTTCGCGTAATCACCCGACACCTACGCTGGCCTCAGCATCGCCATCAGCGGGAACCAGTCTCGAACAGAGCCCGACTGGATGCGACCCGGCTGAAAGCAGTGCACATTTTTCCAATAGTTAATGGCAATTTGCTGTTTTGCTATTTACGCCAATTATCCTGCATTTACAGCAACAACAGCAACCAGCAACAGCGCCAGCATGAAAGCCAATGCAAGTCAAGACACAATAAAAACAACAACAGCAACGACAATAACAAAAACAACTTGGCCAACCAACGATGGCAGCGTGCAAGTCCCGCGCATTGCTGCGGTTGCATTGTGTATGTAGAGTGTGTGTGCGAGTATGTTGAAGTGTGTGCGAGTGTGCCCTGCGCAAACACATCATAATTGAAGCCTTCAACAAGTTTCACATGCAATTACGAACACCTAGCAGGTGCAAAGCACACAGCGCACTGCCAAAGACCTGCAACTATACGACCTGGACCTTTACAGCCCACGCAGGAGTCCTTTTGTTTGCTGGCAAACGCGGGACATGCTCACTCAAAAGTGCGTTGGCGGACAGAAGTTGGTATGCAAGAGATTGGCCTTTTGTCACAGCATTGAGGTTAACTTTTAAACAGCAGTAATACCACAATACCACAATCGCATTACATATAACAGAAATAGTGCAAAAGTGGCAACAGTGAATTAAGACTTTAAGGGATCAATTTTAAGTTGAAAGGGATTGACTAATTTACATTGAACGATTTAGCTATCTCTAAAAGTATTTATAATATAAGCCTCTGTTATATAATATTAAAATTAAATGAAATTATATAAGAGTAGTATCACATTAAAAGTTTGATAAATCTTCAAAAATATTTTTAAATTTAAATAGTAAAGGTTTTACGGTTTAAATTTGTCTTAATGATTCACATTTCAAGGTTACATAACGTACACCTTAGACAAAACATACTAAGCCACTTACTAAGATACAAATTTTTGCCCAATTATTGATTTAACAACATATTATATTTATTAATAAATAATTTAAGCACTTATAGTATTTAGGTTAATGTGAATCATAAAAATATGAATTTTTTACACATTTTATGCTAAAATATTTTTGTAGGCAGCAGACCAGAAGAACTAAATAGGTGTCGTTGTGGTATACTTTTTTAATAAAATAATGTATTTGACAAAAAAGTTATTTAGACCCGCATTACACAGTCTGCTGGCTAAGTAAACAGTCACTATTAGGTTCAAAAATGCGCTTTTAAAGCATATTAATTTTGAATTTAAGTACAAGTATTGCGATCTTTAAATATATATTTAAGCTAGGATTCAATGCAGTTCATGTGGACTTGGTTTGTTCTTCTGCCTGTGCAAGCTGTGCCCAAAATCCGTTTATGTTGTGGCTAACGCTTGAAGGCCATTATTCAATGCTGGTTTAAATTGGCGAAAGGTCTGTGCTCATACGTATCAAACAGCCAGGGGGGTTGGGGTAAGTTCTATTGCCATTGTATGCCATACATCAAGCATACGCACTGTGTGCGCAACTATTTGGGTGTGCTTTTGTTTTGAAAAGGCAGCAATAAAGCAGCAGCTCCATGGGCATGGCAAATTAACAACAATTGCCATAAATTGCACAGCTATTCGACATTCGTCGAACAGAGAGCCGCCTCTTTCCTCTATTCCCCACACAGTGCCTGTTAATTGTCAATAGCTATTTATGTCCATTGCCAAATGCCAAATGCCATTTATCTAGGACAGCCAGTGCATTTACTATAAGCTGCTAGCTTTGGGCATTTGTCAAAAATCGATCTGATTAAATCGTGCTAGAAAATCATCAATTAAATTTACAGTGCATAAACAAACAAAAACAAAAACAAGCACAATTTTGCTTAATAATTGTTGTAACCAAAGCCCTGGATAATTTAAGCGAATTTTGGCCTATAGTATGCTTCCATCCATGATTGTTTGCGTGTATGTACTGTTGTTTGGCGCAATGAATAATTAATGTAATTTGTGTGTAAACATGCCGAACTAACTGTGACTATTTAGTTACAGTTTGTCACATGAAAATTTCTCGTACTCCACGGCAGCCAACAGTTGTCATTTGCGGTTGAATAAATAACAGTAACTAATGAAACAGTCACCTATTTAAACCGACAGCCAAGCAGTCACTGGCTGTCCTACTGGCTCGATGTCACGGGTGAGTGTTAAGAAAAGTTAAATCAGAAAATTAATAGAATATAACTCTAATTACATGTCTATTGAATAATTAATATCAGTCTATTTAATTTATAATGTTTAATATTTATTAAGCTAATTTAAAAATGTTTACATTATATTAAATCATTAAAGTAGCTATTAAATTATATGATTACATAAATAATTTTTAAATAATTACACCGTGCTTAAAACCGCAAAGATGCAAAGATTTTTTTGGTTTTTTATGCGTAAAAATAAAGCTAGGGTGTATATCTCGCTCTCGGTTACATCCGACTACAAAATTCTTACTTGAATTGTGAAAATAGCCTACTAAATACCGGCTTAATAACGATAAACGGTATTTTATCGATTAGCTATTAGCCCACCGCGTCAAATAAAAATAAACTCCTATATTTGGTGTTTCAATTGAAACTAAGTAAACGTGATTTTTATTTGCTTTCTTAGCCGTTTTGGCAGCTGACTTAATGCCACCTATTTTATTGCTCACGGCAGCTAATCACATTAACTTTGGATTGTGAGGGTCAATCTGTAACTTTAGCCATTGCTTGAGAGCCACAAATAATTGTGACAATTATAAAGTTGGTCAGATTCTTGCAGCTCCAGTGTTTTAACTAATTTGATCAGTTTAAATGCGCTTCTTGGATTTTCAATAGACTGCGACCAATGGTTGCTCACATTCCATGACGTTTGCTATCGTCCTTCAACTAGTTGTTATTGCGGTCGTAGCAATTTATTTTTAATGAGTCCACGCACCAACGCTCCCCACGCCCCGCATTCAGCTAGGTAAGTAGCTGGGTTAATGGGAATGGGAACCAGGGCAACGATGTCGACGCTAATGGAATTAATTGCTATTTCCGCGTAGAACGCTAATAAAATCACTAAGCTCAACAAGAGAGAATAACAACAGCATCTGCGAGCTAAACTATGCGCAGCAAAGTAGACTAAAACTTGAATACATTAATTAGATTAGAGGCAGCTGCAGTGAATACTCTTACTTATTCGATATTTATTCACCAGCCCTAGCCGACAGACAAAAGACACACTCGCAAAAGAATAACACAAAATCCACTCGTAAAACGTGAGTAAATTCACAATACGTAATTCAAAGAGCATTGTGGGGATTATGAAGGGATTACAATAAGTAAACGAGTTCGAAATGTGTTCGGTCATTTGGTATTAACGTGGCTAAAGAGCACATCATTACTGCACAGCCACACAATAAATTTAAATGCCGAAGGGAATTAATGTAAATTAATATAACAAAAATGAAAAGGCAACTTTATGCAATAATTATTGTAAGCAATTAATTCTACATGAAAAACAAATGTAAATAAAAGCTTGCGGATACAATATATCTCTCAACAGTTCGTTGCCCCTCTTCCCCTCTGTTTATTTCGACACTTTGACTTACCCTTACTTACGTATATTAATGCAAGTGAGAAAGGTCTTTTGATCTGTGTATGGGATAAACGAACTTAAAGATTCCAGGATCAGCTTGTTAGCTTTTGTAGACTCTAAAATAAACGAGTTCATACAGACATACAGAGAAGAGGACATGGCTAATTTTGCTGATCAAGAATATATATACTTTATGTGGTCGGAGATGATTTCTTCTGCCTGTTACGTACATTTGGCCAAAACTTTTTCACCCATTATCAATGGGTATTAGGGTATAAAAAGAGACGCTCTATGAATATCGTATAAAAAGATGTTATATTATTTCCCTATTAAGTTTAAGCCTAAGTTTTACTTAATCAATTTGTGGCTTTTCCCCGCCCGTTGTTTGACCTATTTTGTTATATATATTTGAACATTTGACTATAAATCTGGTATGTTACCATTACATGATGTAATTCTCTTCACAGAGAATGTTTTTCTGCTTGATATCCCAAATAATTGAATTAGTTTTATCACTTTTACACAGATGTTGCTCAACTTGACCTGATGTTCGATTGTGTATGTTTGTATTTTACAACTTTCAAAAAATAACTAACTTTTTTCATTTTTGCCGGCACACCCTGACATTGCCACGCCCTCGCAACCGAGAGACGACGCGTAATTGCATTGGACATTGATTTTTACACAGTTTTCCCCGTTGGTACGCGTGAGCGTAGTTCAAAAAGAACGTGGAAATCAACTGGAAATTGATTTTCAATTACAACCACTTCTTCTTTAAGGTACAGCACGACTGCAACTGACAGCGAAAAATATATAGAAAATTCATTAAATATTATAAATGAACAGTGTAATTATCGCGCTGTAACGCTCTCAGGCAATTTTTATCTGAAGTTTGCTGCTGTGCTTCTGTTGGACTTGCCACCTTGTTGCATTGTTACCCCATTCAGTTGTGTTAAAATACCCTGCACACATTTATGCTGTATATGGAATTTTAAAATAGTTTATTGATTTACAAATCATATATATTTATTTGGTATTTTAATTTAATTTTTATTTAAATTTAAATTTTTTACTTGAAAATTATATTTATTTTTGGTGTATATATATTATTTGTATGCTACCATTAAATTTTTCAAATGTTATGACAAGCATAAACTTCGAATAGGGTATTCAGAAAACGGCTCGTTTAAATAAGTTCATTTTCACTTTTATATTATTTTGCTTTTCCCATAAAAGTGTTGTTTGCGTTTTGAAGGACTTAGTCTGAGTGGGAAGTCGAGAGAGGATTTGCACAAATTGAGATGAGATGTGCATGGAAAATGTTTTTCATGTTTATTGTTCGCATATGCAACAATTGTGTTGTGTGTTTCTGAGAAGAGCTACAACAATTCTGCGTATAACGAGAATAATTTTTTTAACTAGGTATATGATAGCGCCACAGTTGATTTTAATACCGGGTTGCACCATAACTATTGTCTAGAGTTGAAGGATTCCACAATAAAGTATTTTGCTATTTTATATTATACATATACTAAGATCGTTGCTTGAAGTGTGTTGCCTGCCAGTCCGACATTGTTGTTTGTTGGATGATGCATTTCCTGCGAGCCACAGCCAACATTTCTTGTAACATTTTTGCTATTTACACCTCGTCATGAGTTGAGGTTTAATATGTAAGCATTTATTTGTTGTATGGGGCAACATACGTAGCACGTTTTCATATGTTTTTCCCTTGGTATTGCACCTGCCAAGCTGCCAGAAATTCAACCTTTATTGGACACTTTACATGGAAGCCACAAATTAATTTCCATAGGAAATACACAGCGAACTCTGAGCGACGCGTTGGCACCAAAAAAGTAAAAGATTTGCCTTCTGGCCTTGGTCAAGCTATATCGATATATATTTAAATGGTAAAATGAAATGTGGCCTGTATTCTGCTCACCCATATATCATACCGCTATGCAATTAAAACATTGTCGATTGCCAATTTTATGGCACCAATATGGACTGCGGAACTTGACGCAATGGAGCTAAGGGTAAGATTTGTGGCCACATAAATTCTATGGGGGTGTAATTCGAACTTCAATATTTATAATAGTGTTGCAGGGTGCAATATTTTGTCTCCAGCCACTGGGCAAGAGTTTAAACCAAGACCGATGCTTTCAAAGAGCCACAGATACTTAACATATAGGAAATATTCCCTTTTTTTGCTACTTAAATAAATCCGCAGCTCTGTTTGTTGTTTGTGTTTGCAGTTTATCTTCAGCTTCCGATTTTACCCAAGCTGCGCTCATTTGTATGCTACGGTTTCTTGATTGCGCTGCATCCGGTCAGGCAAGCTTTAAGTGTATGCGAATGTGTGGCTTTGTGTGCGTGTGCATTGATGTGTATGCGTATGTTGGCTCGTTGCATGGCAAACAGCATTGTGACAACAGTCGAGCAACACGCGCTATTTATGCTGCTGCCATCCGCAAATGCATTTCTTATAATTGGATAGGATTTTGCTGTGTCTCTTTGGGGTAAACAAGGCGATAACAGCTTATTTTCGACTTTGGATTTAGGGAAAATCGTTAAAGTAAAAACTGCAAAAGCTGCAAAACAGAATAAAATGCTTTGCATTGTAAATAGATTTTAAAAATAAAATTCTGCCAAGTTTATACAGAATTTTATTGCTATCCACTTACAAATAAAAATTTATATTTTCCCGGCTAACAAGCTTGCCTCTATAGCATATTTCGAAATATTATTGGAGCTATTCAAGCAATGTCTAAGTTCTAAAGTGTTTTTATGGTATTTTAAATGTAATATGTATACGTTTCAAAAAACCTGTCAATTACAGGAAAATTACAAAAAAATTGACATATAAACAACATTTAAATAAATTTTCCCCCATTTTTAGCCCTTGAATAAACTGACTTTATTTCATGAATTTTCAAAGTTTTTCTGCAAAATCCACAAATGGTAATTACACCTTTCGGCAATTATACTTTCAATTTATAATTATCAAATAACAAACGAACTCGTACAATACAAAACCACACTTTGGTATGCCTTGGTGACAATTTAATTAACGGCTTGTACAATAAATTCCAACTAAATGTGCAACAATTGGCTTCCATCTGCCTTTTTGTATTTTAATTATGAATATTCTACTATATATGTTTGAATGTGTGTATGTGTGCTAGTAGTATATATGGGCATTTTCAATGACTAATTTTCTGTTGTTTGTTTGCTTGCAATTGCTGGTGGTCTAAACGTGATTGCATGTTTAGGTGAACATTTTAATAGAGACCGCGTTATAATTTATGACTAGCTTCACCATAATTCAACACGCAAACAAATGCTTAAATAACATTTTGCTGAAAAGTTTGGAAATGTTTTTATAGTGTGCAGAAAAAACTCGTAATAAAAGCTCAGATGTATATGATTTCTATATAATTTAAAGCCGTTAACATGCGACACATTTCATTAAAGTTTATACTATGAAAAAAGAAAAAAAAATTAATGACAGATTTTACCCTTTGAATATAGCGCTTAAAAGGCTATGGGAGTTGAAATTTTTTCCTCCAGGTCTTCAGCATGTGCTAATGAAGTGTTTTAATTAAGCTCTCAGTTAGTTTCCTAACTATGTGAGCAACTATTTTGCTACGCCCATTGCAAGTCCATTACTTTTTATTACATATTTAAGGGCAACAAACAAAAATTAAATAAATACTTGTTTTACTTGTAAGGATTCAGCTTACATGATTTGTTTGAACTGCGATGTAGAGAGGTTGTTTTTAATGACAATCTAAATGAAAACATACATTTTTTTTGTTATTGATTTTGTTGGGGTTGTTGCTGTTGTTATCCTTGTTATCCTTGATGTCTGCTAACAAGCAGCGCACGTCATTTGCAGTTGTTGTTTGTTGTACCTTTTGTGAGTTTGCCAGAGACGAAGGACTTTTGCGGTTGAGAAGTGGAAATGGAGATGAATATGAATGTCGAGGTTACAAAACAAGCCACCTAATTGAATTGAATTCGCCTATTACGAATTCATGCATTTATTAAGACTTAATTTTAATTTCCGTATTCAAAAAAGTCCAAAGTTACAATCATTTCTAAAATTAAAAAAAAAAATTGAAATTTGTTTGCTTTCCTTTGTTATCTTCAAAAATAACTCGTCATTTTTTTATATACATTTATTCAGTTATTTAAAAATCGTTATTAATCCAAGTATCTTCTGTTTAAAGTGTTGTCCACTTAATAGATCAGTCAAACTTTAGTTTTTCCATGCAACATTTTTTGATAAATCTTCCTAAGCATTCACAGCTGATGTTTATGTTTCGCTATTAAAACATAACACGTGCCTGCCAGAGATTTGTCTTTGCCCATTTGATTGATTACGGTTGATAATTTAATAATTCCATCGGTTATGCATATAATGCTGAGCAATCTTTACCAAGTGGCAAAATCTTTATATGCAACAGTGATAAGCTTCATCTAAGTGCCTATGGATAGGCTATCATGGGATGCAATGATTGATGAGGCTGTCCAACTACTTTACATCATTCATGTCATGCAGAGCAGAAACTTTCAGCTAACCAACTAACATCGCTCGCTAATTGCATTTAAAAGGAAAATAACAACAAGAAAGTTTTCTAGAATGTGGAAGAATATGTCAAATAATAAAACGGCAAAAAAAGAGACCAATTTAAGAAACACTTTTTGTCATATAATTACAGAAATTCTGGCGTATTATGAAAAGTCGCTGGCACACGACGCTGTCTCACGAAATCGTAAAACAAACTGTCTGCATCTGCAGGTTGAAGTTGCAGGCTGCAAGTTACAAGTTGCAATCCGGATGCCGGAAATTACGGCAGTCGAGTCAACAATAAACGGAGCAAAGTTTCCACGGCGATGGCATCCGTTGGCAACACATTTTATGGCGAATTTTGTTAGTTGGCGGGCCACGGTGACTTTCATTTGACTGCAGCTCCGCCCGGCGGACCTGGGCAGCACTTTGTAAGGACATAAAATGCATTGTTAGCTAGATGAAAGTGGCCGCTTTATGGCTACCACTGCAATTAGCACTCGCAAACATAAGCGGCGTATGCGCAATGCCCACAGAAGCTGTGAAAAAAGGCTTATTAGCTTGAAATATCTGTATGTGCACCTGACGCTTATTCTAATAGCCATGCTAAGTGGCAAGTACAACGGGTCAAATGAGAATAGGAACGAACTAACAGTAAAGAGAAATACCAAGTAAACAAATGACTTTAAAAGATATTAATTCAAAGACACCTAAAGTAAAAGAATGTAAAGTATATTTATAAAATTAACTTAGTTTTGAAGAAACCTAATTAAATATCTTTTATTTATTTACATTTTAGTGGGCTAATATTCTAATTTTTGTACACTCATCTAGTCATATATTTTATAAATAAATATTTTAATTTTAGCACAAGTAAATTAACGTCATTTATTCAATGTGTATTTACTTAATGGCAACTTAATGGCGTACTCATTTGCCTCATTATAGTATCTTTTATGTTATATTTATTGACTGATAATAATATGATATAGAGTTGGCATGTTTAGTGTTAGGCGACTAAGTAGTACCTCAATATGTACGCTTTACAAGTAATTTGCTTACATATAGTTTTAGAACCGATCAATCAAGTACATTTACTGCATCTCTTTCATTCAGTTTGGCAGTCTTGTTTACAAAATAGTTTCAGCTCTAGTTATACACCGACGGCTTGAAAAACAATAAAATTTATAATTTAAAAAAAATTCTAGGTATTCTCACTCAAAGATTATATAGAATTCATGCGTTTTCAATTTCAAACTAAATACACTTAAATAAGCTTACGTTTGTCAATCCTTTTCTTAACCAAACACTTCTGAAATACTATATTTTCACATTCCGCTTTCTGAAATGCCAGCCAAAAATCATTCCACGCGTATGCAATCAACACATGGCCCACGCCTGAGAGCAGCCCAGTCATGTGTGTATTATCATCATTACACACACGCACACTCAACACGCACACACGCCACACGCCCACTGTGTGAGCCACGTGAGCACCTCTACTGCCCGCCTTGTCGCCTTCTCATCACACTTTGTTTGCCTTGTTGCCACACTCTCATTTAGCGCTGAGTTTGTTTTGTAATTGCTTTCTATTGTTGAACTGAAAATTGCAAAATGTTTGCACCGCTGGTGCCAGTGGTTGCGCCAGCCCTCATTTGACTAACGGTGCACATAATTGGAGACTTCACAACGCTAAACGGCAATTGTTCACAGCCCAGCGAAGCGTTGGCGACATTCAACTCCACCAAGAACTGTTAATAAGGCACCTCGTGGCGCCACCCCACCCCAAAAATGTTTATTAATAAGGCCACAGAGTTCGACAAGCGGCGGCAGCTGAAGGAAGCAACAAAACAGTCGCTAAAATTATGAACAAAAGGTGTTTTATAATTAATTTTCATTCAACGTGGAAATTTTGCCAACAGATCGCATCAGTCAATGACACTTGGGATTTGCTTTACTGTAGCCAAATACTGTTTTTAACTGCTTTTCTCGGTTTCAATAAGCCAAATTCTTGGCCACTGGCTTCGGACCTGTCTCTTGCAGCGTTTTCTCAATGTCTCAACATTGTGAGAAATCATAATTTGGAGCTGGCAGTTGGAGGGTAGCCTTATTTGTTAATGAGTGCTAAGCACCTTAATTAATTGTTTATTGTGCGGCTCATTGGGCAGCACTTTATTGAAGGCGACCACGAGTTTTTCTTTATGGGCACAGCCGGGCATAAAGAAGGTAATGACCCGCGTAGTCACGAAATAAAGGTCAGCTTTGTGTACTCGCATATTGTGATTGCGGTTTAAAAGAGCTGTCTACTTAACATTAAATGCCTTGCTGACAAAGGCAATTCAGTTTAGAGAGATTAAAAGAAAATATAAAAATTACGGAAAATTTCAATCAGCTTTTATTTTTATATTCCTCTACAAATGCATGAAATAATCAATAAAAAGGCCTAAAGGGAAATCGGCAATTAGGCTTACTACCCATAACTCAAACAGGATTGACTAATTTATCAACTTCTTAGCATACGTTCCTACCTTCACAGAATATCCTTAGCCCACCTTTGTATATTTCTTCTGTAGTTAATGCAATTTATTTAATTTCCCAGTTGGCAGACAATAAAAATACTTTAACAGCTGAAGCCTAATTTATTTGCTCACGAATACTTTGTTCTTCTTCGATATAGGACACAAACTACCCTTTCTGGGTAATACAAATACTTTAAAAATACAAAAAATTGTAGGGTAAGTGCTAGTTAATGCATTTTCATTTTATTTGATAGTTATTATTATTTTAAATTCTTTTAAACAAACACATTATACAATACATAGTGTTAATTGAATCTGTTAAAACATATATTATTTTAATATATATTCTGTGTGTTCAAATTAATATAAAATATAATTAGTATAATAATATATATCTTTTAGATATTTTATGATCTGTAAATTGCCATATAAAGTTGCAAATGAATCTATGAACTTTAATACAACTTTGCCAATCGTAGGCGCACATGCAAAAGAAACAGCCTCGAGCCCGGCGCCTTTGAATATCTTTCACCAGAGCTTTACACAAAAACAAAAAATCCACATACGTCACGTTGTACATGCTGCTTTGAGCCTGAGGAAATAGCCTAACGCCGCGACGTCTGGCGTGCCGAGAAAAGCAACATTTCGTTTTCAGCTTAAGGAATGTTCATTTAACCTAATACACCCCGATGAGAAGGAAGAGTACGAGACGAAGCAAGGCCGAAGGCTGATTACAACAGAAATAATCAAAATAAATATTGAATTCAAAAGGCAGCAGAAATAACAAAACCGTTGGCAATGAAAGCCAAATCATTTGGCAAGCAAAGCCACTTTAAAATATGTATTTTTAGAAAGCCACATCAAACCCAAAGCCAACCCAAACCAGCCCAACCAGCACGCCACACATTTATACCCATAGAGTAACTGCATATGGGAATCGTGGAATATCTATTCATTTATTCATAAATAAACAAATATCAGAGCGCGACAATGCGGCTGAGCAATAAAAATTAAAACATTTGCGATTTTTTTCTGTTGGCAGCGGACGAACTGCGAGCCATATAAATTATATATAGATATAGTCATACTCGTAAAATGCTCATAAATAATGTAGTTAACCAATTAGAACACAACAAAAATGTATATATATAAATAAACATACATAAATATGCTGTGCACTGGCCAGAGAGCTACATTGATAAAAACAATTATGAAAAGTAGAAATGGTATTCCAATTGCAATATTTTTAATGTTTATTTAAGTGGAAAAAATGTACTATATGAATAGATGTGTAAATAGCATGTGCTAACATTTCAAAACATTTTTTAATTAAAAGTGAAATACATGAAAAATAAAATCGAGATAGCAGAAAAAAACATGTGTGAAACGTAAACATTTTTTAAAAAAATAAATACTATTAAATTGTAATATAAATAAGGCTGCACTTAAAGTAAATTTATTAGAATAAGTCTTTAATTAAAACCGTTTATTATTATTAAAAAAAACGACACTTGAAGCTGTCAACATAAGCTTATAATTTTAATTATAAAACCTTCGACGATCTGTTATGACAAACATATTTGGAAAACATATAGAAACTGTTCTTATACACGCTTTTATATATATATATATAGTACAACAAAAATTATAAGTCACGTTTACGTTGATAGGGCTTTGTGCTGATGCCGCACGTGCCTCGAAAATTAGTCTCGAGCCGTGACAATTAGTCAACGGACTCTGGTTCGTTTATGCGCATGTGCCTAAATATTGCCGAAAATTGAGCAGCAGCAAAAAAAAAAATTATAAATATCAGCAATGAATTGGAGAGCGTGCCCGAAAATGAAATATGCACGATTATAGAAAATATTTATAAATATTTATGCAGCGTGCAACAATTTTGACGCACTGTTTACAAATGGCTGCGGATTTTGTATTCGTATTTTCACTGTCATCCTTGACCATTACAAATGTGCCAACCAGCAGCAGTCGCATGCAAATGAATGAAGGAGTCGAAGTGAAACGGAGAAGATTGATTGTACTGGCAATGAATTATGACCCATTTACGACTAGAGCTGAAGACGCGAGGCTACAGCTCCTCGGCTGATGATGAAGATGATGCCACGTGCCACAGTGCCACGTGTGCAAAAGTTAATGAACTTTGTCTAAGGTTTTTTTTTTGTGGACAACTGCGTATGTCATTTATTAATTGCCGCCAGTGCTGAGCTGTTTGCCGATCTACAGAACTCATTTTACAAGTTGGCTTTTTGGCTCAGGCAGCAAACGCAGTCATTGCAAAATATCATTCATACGCACCATTACACTCAAGTAATCCGATGTGTAGCCCTACTGCCTTTTCATGTTGTCAAGGCATCCGATCCGATCAACAAAACGAAAATAAAGCAGACGAGAGGAAGGAGAACAACAACAAAGCTAGAAAATATTTAGCAAACACAAACATTTAAGCCATCGGCTTGAAAGTCAACGGCATTGCGTATACGCCCTGTGTGCACGTGTGTTGTGTGCGTGTTTGTGGGCGTCGGTCTGTGTCTGCTATAAAATTTATGAGCACCCTAGTTTGTTTTTGGATGCTTTTAAATAAAGCACACAAACCACCGGCCAAAATGGCGACTTTAAGCCGAAAAACAAAAAAAAACAAATAAGAATACTTCAACTTGTAATTTAACTTGGCAGTTAATTTGAGCAACGGCCACTTGAAATAAACAACAAGAACAACAATAAACACTTGACGTATACTCTCAATTTGCAGCTGCAGTGTTCATTTATATATATATATATATTTTATTTCTATAACGCCGTGCACTTGAGTGAAAGCCCCAACTTAACTTAATTGGTTGGCCAATAAGCCAAACAAGCTGCAAATTTAAATGGCAGACAACATTAAAGTCGGTGTTACGTTATGGCAGTCTGTAGCCACTTTAAGGCCACGTTTTTATTTAGTTTTGTTTTTGGCTACGCTTGGTTAGAAAATTTATTATAATTATGCGCGTCTAACATTATTTTTAGCAACCAAAAATATTTTCATTAATTAAAAATAGCCAAGAGGAAACCCTTTTCAGCGCACAAAAAGCGAAAAGCATTTTTCATGAATTTATGCAAAACTTTAAGAACAGCAAACGGATACTTGGTCGAAAATTGTGAATTGTGTGAGGTGTTCGGCCAGGGTTGGCCAAAACGCAGACTGCAAAAATAGCCAAAGCAAAAGGAATATATAAAGACAAATATAAAAGTAGAATAATGTTAAGGGCTGTCCACAGGGAATATTAGCCGAGCTGAGTTTGTGGCTTTTTAATAGGGCATTGCTAAAAATGATTATTTCGAAAAAGGTGTGCGGCAAACATCATTTAGATCGCATATCAGTTAATTAATATATATAAAAAGGTTTCGGTTTTTTTTTTGGCTTTTTTCTACTTCCGGTTGAGCAGAAATTGTGTGCTGATAAATTAGAACACACTGTTCGAATTAAATTGGTTTAAGTAAAATTATTTGTATTTTGTTTTCTCTTTATTGGTCTGGTCTAGTCGTTAATTGTTTTTGGCAAAGATGCCTATCAAGTACAAACGTGCTCAAAACTAAGATTGTAATATTACTAATATTTGATAGAAGCACACAAGTAAACCAACCACTCAAACCCTATGACAGGACGATGTGCAACATATTGTCAAGGCCTTAAGCCTTAGGGCTTACCAAGGAAACTAACTAAGTAGCTGGGCCCTGGGGTAAATACAGTGGAGCTTAAGATGCGGTCCGTCGAAAGCTGGCAATGCATTAAACTGGGATTTGGTATGTTGACTATAGAATGTTGTGTCCGTAGGCCAAAAAGCAAATAGACAACGGGCCTAGTTGTACGAGCTGTACATTAAAAGTATGGCCAACATGCGACCCAATCAGTCCATCAAGGCAAAGTCCTTGAAAGAGCATTGCTTGAACAGACGCTCAATGTTTAGACAGCAGCGTCATAATTTTTGCTGCCAAAAGCATGGTCCAAAGCATTGGCCAAAAGTAGTAGCCAGTGCCTAATAAGCTCACCATCGAGGGATGCCCGGGCAGCCGTTATCCCCCATTTTGCTGGCTAGGCGCTCGTTCGCAGCTTTGATTGATTAAGTGCCTGCATTTGACGCGCCGCTTGACGTTGCTTGTTTACTGACTACGGGCCTTGAATCGGCCCTGAATAAAGTTGTAAAAATCTACACTCTACGGTGGAGCTGGTCGGAAAACACATTGTAAACATTCGTTTTTATGTGTTAGCAGCAGTAGCAGCAGTGGCGACTTTGAGGTCCACGTGTCAGTCGTGTGGCTGTACGACACGTTTATGCACATTACATTTATTACTAATACGCCACGTAAACACTTAAAGGCCGCAACGTAAAAGCGCAAACAAACAAGGAACATCCGTTTGTCGTTGCCCGCGCCATTTGCACCCAACGTAAAAATGAGCCGCACAAACAAACAAATGACAAGCCGTGCCAAGCGCCTGGCACGGCACAGCGTGAAATCCTCTCTATTCTCTGGGATGCCCTTTAAGTCAGCCAGTTCTATTAATTTCGCATGCTATTGGTGAAATATAAATAAATGTATGCACTAAAAATAGCAAGAATAAAATTTCATTTGTATATAATTGATACAAGACAAATAAATGACAAATAATAGGTTTTTAAATATGTATGATGCAATCATATTTGAGACTGCGCGTTCGTGCAGTGTATTTGTCGAGTCATTGAAATTTCTTATTTAAGCTCTGTTTGTCTTATATTTATCCAGAATTTATATGCTTAGCACTGCTCGCTCACTTTTATTTATTTATGTAAATAGCACAACGTGACAATGTCAAATGTGTGCTAGCTACCGGATATGATGGCGCGTATCCTGACACACACACACACACACACACACAGGCACACACATGCATGTATAGACACACGAACATAAATAAGAGTAGCTCATAGCAATTGCAAACCAACTTAAAAAAAACAGTTCATAAACCTACTGCGCTCGTTATTATGCTCTAAAAATAATAACAAGCCCAAGTTTTATGTGTGTGTGCAAAGACTGACAAATAGCAGCAGGTGCCGTCAAAAAAAAACACATAAAATTACATAAAAAAATCTTTGAGCAAGTGCAGCCCGAAAGTAGACAACAGCAAAAAGTTTCCGACATGACGCCCCGTCCGCCTAAACGAAGTTGCATTCAGTCTGTTAGCTGTCGTTTCTCTTGTTGTTGTTGTTGTAGTGTGTAGTCCTTTGGTTGGGTTGTTTGTCTGTCTGTCCGTCAGGCTGTCAGGTCTGCCTGGTAGGCTTACACGTGCACCAGCGCCTCAGTTTGCAGGCAGTGCATCAGCCGACCGCTGACAGTGACGGCATCCCATAGAAGGTTGCACATTTCAACATTTTAACGTGTTCCGGTACACGATTTCTTTTCAATTTCTCCAATTGATAATACAATTTTAAAAACATCTCATCTAACTAATATTTAATATTTGTTTTTATAGTAATTAAAATTATAGTAAAAGTATGTATATAAAAAAGTATATGTATATAAATCTATTTAAGGGTTTTAATGCATAGAAAAAGCTGTTATATTTAATTATCCCATATAGTGGAATTCAATCTCAAAGGTGGCATAAAAACATATATAATAAAAATGTAAAAATCAAGTGAATATCAAATTTTTGTAAATATGCGGAACGCTTTCGATTTCAGCATCGCTTTGGATTTCATTCATTTCTCGGCTATTTACTGCATGTCTAAACTGTTGCTGGGGCTGTCGGCTTCTGGGTTTCTCTCGGATAACTGTGTGTTAATTTTACGCCTGTGCCGGGGTGGCGTCTATGTGACCAAGTGCGTGTGCATGTGTGTGAATGTGTGTGCCTGTGTGTTTGGGTTCCGCACATGTTGAGGTTAAGTTTTTGCAATTTGAATTAAGTGCACGTCGTTTCGGGAGGGGCGGGCAGGCGTGGCACCCACAGCCTACGCAGACGCCAAGGCAAACGTAGAAGCCAAATCGGAGGCAGGCGCAGGAGCTTAGTGTCCAACCATGTTGCGGGGCATTGAGTGTTAGTTGCTGCCGGCACTCTGATGTTTTTATTACGACTAATTGCTCATTTACAGGCAGTTCCAGCTGCCTCCGGATACTCGTCCTAGTTCCTGTTTCCGTCCCCATTTCTGTCTCTGTCCCCATCGAGTACTATTTACTCTTCGGGCTGCCAGCCCATCGCCCCGAAAATCAAAGCGATTTAAAGCCGAGCCCTAGCTCTGCACTAATTATTGGCGTCAAGAATTGCAAATTTATGCTGGTAACGGGACCGTTTTGGGCGCTATCAAGTGCCCGCACGTGGCCGACTCCTGATGGCAGGAACAAAATTTAATGCGTTTTTAATTTGCAGCCTTTTTATCGTTTTATGACTCTGGACGAGCGAAAAAAATATATATAAATCGCTGACTCTATGATGCTGCCGTAAAGCACTTAATGTGCAGGTCGCAGGTTTGCATACGAAAGCTGAACCAAATGTGGTCGGGAGAGGTCAGTGAAGTGCAAAAAGAGGGTCACAGAGGAAGCGTTGTCGCAGCTTTACTGCAAACAAATTAATGCCTCCTTCTACAATCTAAAATTTCTGCAGTAGGATAATTCTTTTAAGCCACTTTAAAATACAATAAACATTGGCATATCAATAACTCATCACAAATAAAAATCAGTGAAAACTTTGATTCTTATTTAAAATTTTTGTATATGCAATCCTCTTTTCACAATCGTATTTTGTTTGTTTGATTATTTTAAAATATTATTTTCAGCCATAAATAATATATTTAATCCTATTTTAATCAACGCCTCTGTTTTCACAGTCCACTCGCGCAATTATCTCACCCTTGTACACTTTGCTATAGTCCTTTTTTTGTTGGTCATATAAAGAGAAACACCAACAATAACAAGGACAACAATTTTGCACACAACGCTTATGTAAAATAGACGACATTTGTTTTATTGTCATGGGTTGCGACGTGGCTGTTGCTGCTGTTTCCGCTGTTGCTGCTGTTACACTTGCGCCCCTTTTCGCCACTTATTGCTGATGTTGTTGTTTTTGTTGTAATTGTTGTTGCTGTTGCTGTTGTCGTTGTCGCAGTCACAGTCATGGACCAACATTGGAGGCACGCTTTCAGTTTAATTGCACACATGCTTATCATTTCAACAACAGCCCCAGCAGCACACACATATTATACACGGACAAATAAATATATGTGCATGTCGTATGTACACTTCAGCCTGTTAGCTCTTGGCCAAAAATGTTGTCTGGCTATTTTAGCCAGCCAATTCACTTTTTGGCCTTGCCAACATGCGCTGAATTTGCAAATACTCGTAAGGGTGGACAACAACTGTTGCATACACATATGCGATATTATAATAACATATCTATATACAGTCATATATGGTTATCCAAAATATATATAAGGCTACAGGCAGAGTCGTAAAAGTCGGCTACTTAAACGCAATTTAACTTTAATGCGAGAACGAGCACACAGAACAAATAAACATCAGTCTGGCAAAACAGATTTGCAATGCACTCCTTGCCCCGCCCTTCTCCCAGAATGAAAAAGATTTACTAGCTGAAATTTATGAGCTTGGCTTTTGGCTCCTAACAGCAACAAATACAACAGTGGTAATGCCCAAGTTCAAAGTAAATTTCCGGGCTGTGGTTGGTATTTTAACTTGCACTGTAAATCTCAATTAAATGTATTTTTCAAGTGGTTTGTATTTGCCTTGGAATTTGTTGTGGCATGCAACGTCCGAGACTTCCATCTGAAATTTATAATATAAGACGAGATTAAATCAAACATGGAGATATTGAAAGCTATGCAATCTATCCGCCAATTAAGGCAAAGCCTTAAAATTCCAGAGTTAAGATAAATTTCAAAAATTGTATATGCAGTTTCTTAAAACAAGTTACCCTTTAAATATGGGTAAAACAGTTGGAATTTAAATATGTAACAGGCAGCAGGAAGCGAGATTTATTGTCTCAAAAGTTATAAGTTTTAACAGATTAAGCAACCAAAAATGTATGTTCTATACTCATATAAACCTGTCTTTATGCCCTTAAAGACTTGTATAATTGCAGTTGTTGAGCATTCTCCCTCCAAGTACCAGCAAAATTATTATGATATATAGTTACATAGTTCTGTAATATATAAAATGCATTTGTCATATTTTAACTGTGATTTCAAAGTTTATTGCCTTATTACTAATAGTTAATAAATAATAAAAAACAAACCTTAATAGACTTACTCAAAAATCAACAATTTATGACACCTGTCCAGCCACCTCCTTATCCATTTCAGAATATATATACTCAAGGTAAGTACGTTAATATCAACAAGTGGTTGATAATTTCAAATTCCTTCTCAATTGCTTTCACTCCTTGCTTGGGCAACGCCTCTGTTTACACTGGCTAGAAGAGGTTACGACAAAAAACAATACTCGTTTGTTGATGTTTTTGCTTGAGCCAAGAGCTAAGAGCTAAGAGACCTTTCGTCCGAGTTGCGTAGTTGTATTTCATTGCCAGATTTGCTCGTTGTTAGCCCTTTTAAACTCTCAGCTTTCTGTGCTACTTCTGGCCTCGGGACTTGACTTGATTTTGCTGCAAATCGTTTGTACAAATCGTTTTAATTTCTTACACATTTTATACGCTGCTCATTTTACCACAGAATAAAGCTGCAGCACCTTTAAAAAAAGAAAGCGACCAAATCAGATAACAACAAGGCAACAACAACAACAACAACAATTGTGCAGCGCTGCGATTGCGTTGGGCTTTAGCTTCCGAACAGGCAGGTTACAGGTTGAGGGGGTAAAGTGCTCGGCACTTGGTGGCGGTGTCCGTGTCAACGTAACTTTTATTTCCCCTGACGAGTGGCTAGAAAAAAGGGCCTCCTGCTGCTGCCATTGTTGTCGGGTTTTTTATGACAAAAAGCGAAAAAAAACAAATGTTGAAAAGAGCGCAACGCGAATCGAGGGCCATGAAAATCGTAACAGTCAGAGGACGGTGGATTGTTTGGTAGCGGAACAGGCATAAAAAATTGTTTACTAAAACGGAACTAGCCACCAGTGTAGCTGCATATGTGTATGTGGGTGTATATAGGTGAGATATGCAGATATATATACCCACGTAACCAAATTTATGATGTCGTTATTTACATGGCATAAACTTTTGTTGTCTACCGCTGCCCGCCGCCAGCTGCAAATAGATTTTATGCTTTGTTTTACTTTCAACCACGTTACCATTTCTCTGCTTTTGCACCTTCTTTTTATGCCCTTAACACACTGGCATACCTCACAGGGTATACCAGCGGGTATGCACGCATTACCGCGCTGTTTGTGACATATAGATATTTCTACGCAATTAGTGTGTAATTTTTATTTCTCTAAATTACGGATTCTATGACTTTATAACCAATTAAAATTGTATTTGGTCGATCAGCTGAGCGGCCAATCTAATTATTACAAAATGCAAACTTATCAACTTGAAAATGCTGAATAAATACACATCAACTTTCATATGACAATAAGTTTCAAATTGATTGAATTCTAGCATATTCAAGCAAAAGTGATACTGCAATTAGATATTGTCTGCATGTTTCATTCCAGTCTAGCTAAAAATATTCTATTTAATGTAAATAATATTGATTGATTGCTTTATAAATAGTTAATTTGACTCTATTCTAGACCTTGCAGAGCATTTCCAAGTGAGCTAGTTTTATTTAGAGATTTTTTTTACCCTGAACCCTGAACTGTAAATGTATGCAACGGGCAGAAGGAAGCATCTTCGACCCCATAGAGTATATTTATTCTTAATCTGGATCAACAGCCGAGTCGATTTAGCCTTGTCACTTTGTCCGTCTGTCTGTCCGTCTGTATGAACAGAGCTATCACGGAAACTACTAAAGTGTATATATTAAAATAAGTTTAAATAAGTTTATCATTTTGTTTTCGATATCTTGCCCCGTTTTATAAATATCGACAAAAATCGATTTCAATTTTGTATTTTCTTACCATATCTCGGAGGCTATAAGAGCTAGATCCACCAAATTTTATGTGTTATGTCCTTATAAAGCAGACATTGATACCTCCGTATGGAGCATACCTCCCCCCAATCGCCCCTAATATCGATAAAACCAAAAATTCGCAAATCTAATACGACAAACTTGCAAATTGGTTTGTATGTATATACAATGCTCTTAATAAATCCTGAAAATGTGTATGTATGTATGAATGCAAGGGGGTTGAAATGTTGTTAAAGACAGATCGCAGGGTTCAGGGTATCTCCTAGTCGGGCGTTCCCGACTTGAACCTTCTCACTTGTTTTTTATACCCTGATTTTAGTTTTTTTATAAGTTCTACGCTATTTTAATTGGATTTTATCTTGCTGGTGCCATTTTACAACGAACTCGCTGCTTGGCGTTTACTGTTTGCCGCTTGCCTCATGCCTCAGCCGCATGCCGCATGTTTCCAGCTGCCTGTTGTTGTCATTTTCATGCAACGCTGATTTAAGCTGAGAGAAAATTGGCAAATGAAATGCTTTGAGTAAATAACTGACAGTAGCCGGTGGACAACCAACCAGCCGGCAACCAATAAAAGCAGTTAAAGCAGTTGCCCAACTGCTGTTCGCCCCTTGCTTTGACATGTTGGGCGTGCCGCGGGCAGAGTTGCCTCAAAGTGAACAGGGTGGGGGAATATTGAATAGCTCTGGTGTTAAACCACAAACACGCACAGACAAGCACACAGCACGCACAAAGGGATAGCAAATGGGAACAGTTGGGCGTAACTATGTGGAAGTAGAGGGGGGCGGTAACGGCACGCATATTAACTTGAATGGGGCCAATACAAATTCAATTGGCCAAATTACATCAAAAAAATGAACGCAAAACTTTTTTGTTGGGTACCCTCTTCGTATTGTGGCGGGACTGACAACAATTTGCAAGTTATGGTTTGTGCAACTTTTTGGGGCTTCTATATGGCTTAAGCTGTTATGGCCATGTTATGACAATTTTGTTAGTAAATTGCATGCCATGTTGTGATATATGTGTGTGTTGCCACAGAGCTATGTATAACAAAATGCTTGTTGACAGCATGGCCAATTTTTGTTAGAAAAGTTACTTTGTCTGTGTTTGAAATTTGCTTTGAGCTTTGGGAATAAAAGACGTATACTGATCAAATTACTTTAAGTCATTAATACTTTTTTGATGGATGATAGCATCACCTTTACTATTAATAAAAAATCTTCTTTCTTTAGCAGAAAAATGAAAATTAAGGACCTTTTCTAGTCTTTGTTCGAAGAAATTGTCATGTTATTTTTATCACCCACTTGCACACATTTTTTCGCAGTGTGTAAACCTGTGATTTCCTGTTCGTAATTACTTCTATTCTATTCACAGCTAGTGTCAGGTGGCCAAGTCAAGAGGAGCCCACAAATGACCGCCCAATAGCCAACAAATATGTCACATAGCCATCAGCCGTCTGAGTGGCCGTTTGTCATTCGTTTTGCATATGACAAATGTGTCGTCAGAAAGGCCACAGCAATATCAACAGCAGCCACTGCGTCAACCAAGTCGGCAGCAGCAGCGGCAGCGGCAGCGGTGATTGCCTTAAGCGTGGCTTTGATTTTAATGGCGCCCACATGTGTTGCAAGCGACAGCAATTAAGTTATATTAAACGCATCAAGTGTTGACCGTGGGCGTTGCTGCCGGGGCGTGGCAGTGAAGTACCGCAACATGCGCGCAGAAGCAATTTCGTTTTTAAAGTTGGACAACGCCTTAAAGCAGGCATTAAGTAACAAATGACATTTCGATTGGGCTATATAATAAATGAATGGATAAGAAGTCATTTACAAACAAAATGGAATAGAAACACACGCACACAAACAGTCTGTGGGGCACTTAAATTTCCACAATTTATTTTATTTCGATATAAAAATTTCGAGCAGAACATCATGCCGGCAGTCAAGACAAATGTTTTTTTGTGCCCGAGGCCGTGAGCATTTTCAAAATGAAATGCTAATGACAATGAGAACGCACAGGACACGACAAATGAGCCTTCAGTCTTCGTCTGTCACCCTGCTGGCTGTACGGAAAATGTGTTAGTAAACATTCCCCAAACGGAGCTGCCGCTAATGGACTGGGCTAACAGGATATACTGGGCAACATGTCGTCAGGCAGAGTCAGTTTTAGCTGCCTATTGAAGCCCAACTGCCAGACGACTTCCAACTTTTTTGACAAGTTTTTTGGCTTTAGCTGTTTGTTATTCTTGCTTTCTTATTTCAAGTTATTTTTTTTCACGCTTATTAAGACACTTTGTATGAGAATTTCATGGTTTTAAAATGTGCTTTTATTGGAGAAAGCATGAAAATGTTTACCTTTTCTTGGAATTGAAATATAAGTGTTAAACTTTGACAATGCGACCGCATTGCTAAACAAAAATTTTCTACATAGGCGACATTGTCAAAAGTTTTTGGCCTTCGGCAAAGCTTCCTTTTTTCCGAAGTGATTTTTTTTTTGTATTTTTGATGCGTATTACTTAAGCAAGCAAAAATTAGAAAATTAAAAATAATATTTAAATTTATCAAGCTTTTAAAGCAATCTTGCAATAACTGTGGCTGTGCATTAAATACTTATTCACTAAAGTAATTAAAAAAATTTAATCGCATGGAAAATACATTTTTAAATTAAAAATAAAAACAAATAAATTAATTTTTGGCTTACAATTGATTAAAATCATTTGTAAATGTGTTCTTGATGTTCTGTTAAAGAAGTTCGAAATTTTGTTTTCTTTTTGGCTTACTGCGCCTTGGCTCGTGCTATAAATGTGGCTCTTATTTCGGTTGGCTTTGCCTTGACTACGAACTTCGAGTCAATTTGTTTGTCATCATTTAATTGAATTACGCTTGGCTGAGCTAGCTGCTTGAATGACTGACATGCTGCCCACTCGCTGCTGTGCATAAATTTTATTTCTACACGCCTAGGCATTGGATTTCAGTTGTATTCGGTGTGTTTCTGTGTGTGTGTGTATTGGAGGCTTTGGCTATAATTGTTGGCCATTTTACTTTGAGCAGCGAGACTTTAAGTTGCGACACAGCTGCTGTCCGCCATTTCTGTTGATTTTTCGTCTTAATATCTACTTTGCGTATACGCCACGCTGGCATTTCATTAAAACCGATTACGAGCAGCACAGCAGAGCTGCTCGCATGCACACGAGAGATGCACCGAATGAAATTATATGAAATTGCACGTGGTAACTGAAATGAAAAATAAGAAAGTCAAATTCTGAATAAATCACATTTGACAGCACCATTTCTCAACGAAACAGTAACTTACTTTAATGAGAGAAAATGTAAGATATGAAGCAACTTCTTCTTGATGGTACTTTGCATTAACGATGAGCACTTTAAATAATTCCCTCACACATTGCTGCAACAGTTAAGCTGAACAATATTATATATTTGTGTTCGCCTCTGTTGCTTGTGCTGTTGTTGAAATAAAATAAATGAAAATGAAAAAGACAAAGATAAAGAAAATGAGCCATTGCGTACTTATTGCTGGTCAGGCGCCAAAAATATTTGTTTTTGCTTGTGCGTAACTTGCATGCATGAAAAATTACCAGAATACATAATTAATAATTTCATTTATCCGTTGATTCACTTGCTGTGCAGTTGCCGGGAGCCGCTACAAACGTTTCAGAAAATACAAACTTTTAAATTTCATATTTATTTTAACATGTTATAAACTAACGAATAAATTTATAAATAATATTAGATAATATTAAAGATAAGAAAACATTTATTTGATTATTAACTAGATAAAACATACTATTCCAAATTACATTTCCAATATTGATTCGAAACTTCTTGTATATTTTTTTTAGCCGTTTTCAATTACCTGTTTTGAGATGATAATAACATGCCTATTAAATCTGACATCTTTATATAACAATCTCTTGCGATTCTTATTATGTTTTCACCAATTTATGATGTGCCCCCTGCCTTTTTTACACAACCATATATATAAGATGAGCCCTCGCCTCCCAGAACCCCTTTACAATAAGCAAAATAAAGCCCCTGCTTGATGCTTGTGCGTGTAATGTCGATGATTAAACTGTTACAGCAAACAAAATTACGCCAAAAGACACTGACGAACTGCGCACCGGATGAATGCGAGTGAGTGCAAGTACTCGTTTATACTCATATGAGCTGTACACATACACATACACATACACATATACAAACAAGTATATGCGGCAGAAGTAAGTTGTCGTGTTGCTGCAATTCCCCTCAGATTGCTGCATGTTGTATGAGTTAATGTTGAAATTCAGGCAATTGCACAAGTACGAGGTCCATGAAATATGCAAAGCAACTTTTCGTAGCAGCTGCCTGGCGATGAAGCCCCTTCTCAGATACACAGATACTCAGATACATATCATCGTACATCGGATGGCAGTGCATTTGTTTTAAAACTTGTCAGTAGATTTCATCTTTTTTCGGGCGTGCTTTTACCAGTTTGCTTTGTTTTGCTCCCTTTTTGGATTCAAGCATAAGTTATTATACACTGTGTCTTGTTTTGCTCGGGTAAAAGCTGCAGTTTTGTCGCCTGCAGTTGTAGTTGTCATTGTTATTGCTTTTGTCGTTGTCTTTGCTGCATTGTGCGCCCCCGACTGCATTCCACTTGAATGACATTTCCGGCGACAGCACTAAACAATCATAATAACAGATACTTTTTATACGACTCTTTGCTTTCTGTTCGTTTCCTTTTTTCTCGCCCGTTTGTCACAGCGCCAACATCAAAATCTCTCAACGTCGGACAGCTGACTGTCTAACTTTCTATCTCTTTCTGCCTGAAAGATCAAAAAAATGCATTTCGCATATATTATAGGTAAAAGCCTGCAATTAGAGGCAGGTTGCCCTTCGCTGCGGAAATAGAGTGTCCTGTTTAGGCGCTTTACATCAATCGATAGTCAAATGACTTCCATTATTTGACAACCATCCACGTTTTGCACTTGACAGGCACCAAAAACACCGCAATTAACATTGAGTAGTTGCCCATCAAACGGTAATTATAGCATGCCAGGCTGAATTACTCGACATGAGAGGAAACGACAAAGAAGGGACCGTAGGGAAATGGGAAAACTTTTGCCGCATAGCACACACTAAAGTTAAAGTCCTTTTTGGCAGTTAGGAGACATAATAAAGGAAATGGGCTAGCTATAAATAATTCATTAACATTCTTTTCATACCCGGCATATGAATAAAAAGGGTATAATGTAATTGTGCAAATTGTACAACGACAGGCATTGTCGTTATAATAATATCCGTTTGTGGATATAGATAGATATTGGACTGAACGCCAGCTAGATATCACACATTTGTATTGAATTTTAAACAGAACAGAATGGACAACAAAATATCAACAAAAATCCCCTGCATTTAAGAACATAAAATCTTATTTACAACTAGGTACTAGAATTTTTTTGTCGGATGTGTGTATTACGATATTTTCTTCGATTGCGCCGAAAGGCGTTAACTTTTGCTAAGATTTTCCAAGAATCAAATTGAGTTAGTATCTTGACCTACTCAACGGATGATTTTGTTTGTGTTTTATGATGCTCGCGGCGGGTGGATATCTGTGTTTTCGTTGTTGCCATTTTTCTGCAGCAGCATAAGAGAGCACAAAAGAATTAAGAGCATTTGGGCAGCTAAGGGAAAATCGCCTGGTCGATAAAGCAGTGCATGCGAAAAGGAGAAGAGAATTGTTTAGCATTCAATGTTTGATGTGACTTTGAGTGCTGATTAGTTTTTCTAAGAAATCGCATCATTAATGGAAAGAAAAAATTGGCAAAGACGAAAAGCGAAAGGAATACTTCAAGTATACGAAAAGTTGCAAAAGCTAAAAAAAAACCAATTAAAGTTGCCCTATGCGCTAAACTTGATGGTTTCTTCGGTGCTGTTGCTGCAGCGACTGCTGCCACTTGACCCACTGCGGCAAGTTTGTTTTGAAAACACAATAATCCGCTTGGCTGGCCTCCCATAAACACCTCGAATTAATTGCTTCGCTTGTAAAGTGTGTGCAGCAGCGCTGCTGAGTGTTAGCGGGCGGTGGAGAACGCGGGAGAGAGAGGGCTAAAAACGAGTAATTTTGCTTCTTTTTTCGGCTGGCCTGGCAAATGTGGCAATAAATGTCAACACAGTTTGTTTATATATTTTACCCTGGGGCCACACGGGCTCCCAGCATGAGTGCGTTGCACTTGCCGTGCAACTAGGCGTATGCGTTATACTGCGCATACGTCATGTTGACTGCTGTCACAATTGCCCTTTTCATTCTTTTATTTTGTGATGCAAAATTTTTTCGCAATTTCATAAAACAATTAAAAGCTATTAGGGCTAACAAAAAGCCATGGCAAGCTGTCACTTCTCAGAATCATCTTTGTATTTTCGTCATCCGTTGGAGTTGTTGCCTTTGTAAATGTTGTTGTTGTAGCTGTTTAATTGTTGTTGCTTGGGATAATGGCGTGTCATTTGCATTTCGCGTTGTCACAGCAACAGTGACAAAGGATTTATGTGTGTGTGTTTGTTGCATCCTGCCCGCAACAGGCGCTGTCTCCTGTTGGTTGGAAATTTGCAGCACTGCGCCATGAAACGGTTAAAGATATAAAGGTGAGTCTGAAAGCTACATTAATGGTATGCGTAAGAAGCAGTAAAACGAAGGCAGAGAGGATGAGAGAGAGAGAGACAAATTCTTAGTGAAGCATATAAAACACATAAGAATACAAAAAATCATTGATAATATTTAGTAAAAACTAATTTGGGTTTGTATATGACAATTTAAAATTGGTAAAATTAAACCAAAAAAAATTCAATTTAAATACATTATAAATAAAAAGCCTGAGAATTAGCTCAGCAATGCATATTTATTTTTTTATATTAAAAAATTATCACATACGAACTATAGTACGAAATGATTATAAAAATCACAACTGAGTACAGCGTTGATTTAATAACTTCCAAATTGATTACAGTTGTATTTCGTTTGCTAATTTGTACATATTAGTAATATGATCAATAACATAAAATATGCATATATATATGGTGTTAATTATAATTTCAGTTCAATTTCATTCAGATATAAACTAATTAATTTCTAAATTAGCTCATATATGCTTACAGTATTAATTGAAGTTCATTTTTCGTTCCACTTATCAAATTCAATTTCTATCAGATATGTAGATACCCACACAATTCACAATATTAAAATCAGACATATATTTTACAATTTCAATTTGTGTTTGCATATAAATATTAAATAGAGCTCTTGGTCAGATATCGTAAGAGCCCTCAAAGCTGAAAATTACAATCATCTAGTTGTATGTTATATTTATCCAAGGGTAAATATGACACGGATTGTGGCAACTTCGATTGCCATTAAATTTATTATAAAAACTTGTCCGTGGTTTCATATTAAAAACGTGCAAAGCAAGCGAATGTTTAAAAGAGAATCGAATCCTGGCACCATTCCGTTATTGACGCGTTGCCATTGGCCACATTCACGCAATTTGATGGCCAAAATCAAACCACAATTGAATTAAAAAAAACCCAAAACGCCAAAGTTTGGCGCTCAAATTGCACTTTGGTTTGCTTTGCTCTGGATCTGACTCTGGCTGTTGGTGGCAAAACCTTCTGTTTCCGACAAGTGTGGCAAGTGTTTCTGTCCGTTACGTTAACCGCAAAACGCACACACACAATACCACACAAATTCATGGATATAACCGCCCAACAATGTTTTTGCTCTGGCCGCAGTTAAATTATAAATCAAACTTTTCGCTACAAATTAATTCGTTTCATATGAATTTATATCCGCTACGTAACTAACTAAAACTCCGTGACACTCAAATTAATGTTGTAAAAAAATTCCAAGTACTCGACCGATAAAGCAAGTACTCGATAATACTCACCACTTGGTGGGTAACCAACACGCAACTTTTAAAAGCTGATGGAAAATTGTTAAATCGCTTGTGCAGCTGTTATAAATTAAATTGGTTGCGCAACTCAAAAGGACGTTACTAATTAATATATAATGTTATGTGCAAAAGCGGGCTAATTACAAGATATATAAAGGGAATGTGTCAAATATTGGATTTGGTCTTCAGGATGGCAAATAGAAACATAGTATCAGTATCTTTACTCTTTCTCTTACTCCTACTCTTACTCTTACTTTTACTCTTACTCTTACTCTTACTCTTACTCTTCTTCTATTCCCTTCTTTACTCAACATCCGACAATTTAGATCTCCTTTCTTCAACCGTGCCCTGCTTATTGTCCTTTCATCAAATGCTTTTATTTGAAATTTGTGATGAGTTTATCCAGCTTTTTGCTTTTTTCATTGCTCATTCGTGATTTTGCTTGCAGCACATAAATCATGTCCGCAACTCCCGCATTACCGACTCGTTTAGCTAAGCTATAGTATAATAACTGTAAGCCGCAAACTGTTACCATATTTCCCTCGACCTTCTTTCTTTGGTTCTGTCCCCCCGCTCACCTGGTCCGCTGCCATCGGTCCATCTTGTGCATATTGCGGAATATTATGGAAAAGCCAAAGGCACAACAGTGAATGCAAACAAGCTGAGACGAAGACGTCAAAGCAGAAAGAAAAAGCAGATCGCGAGGAATTTGCGTAATTTGAAAATATTGAATATTAAATTTAGGAATATTATTAAAACGTCGTTGCAAAAGTGGTATTAAAAGCAAACAAAACCTAATTCAAATATATTAAAAAGAAAATGAAGCAAAGAGAAAATATTCAGCGAATACAACAAAAGGTTGCACCCCGCATTCTCGGGCTATTTGCCTGATTGGATTTGGACTTAAACATGATTTTCTCCTTATTTTCTTCATTTTTTGTTGCGCTGCGCAATTAAACGATGCCATGGAGGAGATGAAGAGGTTTTCGTGGGTGTTGAGTAAACACTTCAAAAGAAAGGGTTAACGCTTTTAAATTTCAATAGGCAACTATGGGGAAATCAGTGAGAGACCCTTCTAAAATGCAACGCGTACTTTTTTGTTAAACAGTTTTGCAAAAGTGTTTTTAAATAGTTCAGAGCCCTTTGTAAGCGCCTTCAATTCAAATCAATGCAATTGAGTTTGATTGGTCAATATTCATAAAATCACGCCAAACTTTTTCAACTTTTCTGCGGTTTTAAGCTCAACTGCTAGAAAGTTTTTATTGGTAGCCACGCATTGACTTCACCCTCGCCTCGGCTAGTTTGCGGCGTTTGCGGCGTTTGCGGCGATTGCGGCTTTATTCGACTTGCAAATGAAAATAGTTTTGCCCTTGGCAGCTAAAACATCAACTGAACACAATCCAGGGCCGCATATTTTCGCAATAGCAATTTAAAATATATATGCGGCATGTTGTGCAGTCAGCTTCTTCTGTCCGCAAAGCTTTGCAGTTTTTCCACTTCATATGACAATATGGCAATGCAAAGCGAAATGTCTGAACGAAACTAGGGGAAGCCCAAGAAGAACACAACAAATACAGAATTATAAATGCAACTACTCTAAGCCGAATTGAGCAACGGAACTGAAAGTGTTGACAGTCTGGCCTTAGACTTGAACTAGCACTTGGTCAGAGGAGTCGACCGCCAAGCCAAGCAATGCAGTCAATTTTGAAGTAGCTACCAAAGCTAGCTGACTGTGGATGCAGTTGTTAGCTGCGTGAACGAGGGCGTCTTGAACAGTTCGCTTTTACATAAAGGTAAGTAAAATTTGAACGAAATATTGTAGGAAGTATAAAATTATAAATGTAAGCAAGAAAAAATTTAAAAAATAAATAATGGAGGTAATACAATAAAACGTCTTTTTATTTTAAAAATCTACTGTTTAAGAGCCCCAATAATAAGCTATAATATCCTTAAAAAGGTAAAAATCTTTAAAAAAGCTTTACTTATTTCTTACCCCACATATTTAGCTAACTGAAGATTTATGTTTTCCTTTATACTCTTATTATTTTCTATTGTTAAGAAACACTTTTTCTATTTTCTCATTTTATGCAGCTTAGCTTAAAAGGAAACTGACTGAATCAATCTTCACTGTCTCATAGGTGTTTCTGCCGATTCTGAATACTTATCAAAGCACCCTCTCCGATGCCTAACGTTTTTATTGTATTAGATGCAATGGCTTCTTTTCCATCCTGTATCCGTGTCACAATGTGTGTATGTGTGTGTGTGTGTTTATTTGTCTCTTCTGTATGCGAGCATTGCAATCACATAAATGGCGTCTGCTTAAAGCAAATCCACATCGATATGCCAGTAGGGAGCTTGCTCTTCTATGTGTGTGTATCTGTGGTTGTGTACGTGTGTATATATATATGCAGGACGGAATCGACGGACCCCTCTTTACCTTGTTGCGCTTTATGCGGCACTCACAGCCCGAGGCGCCGTCTTCAATGTCTTATGTAAATCCGCGCTGGCTTAAAGCACCAGATGTTCACATTCAACAGCCTGTCAGGCTACGATTTAATCGTCTCTCACCTCCCGCTCTCCGGGCTCAGGCCTATTTAAGCCCCGAGCCATATTGACTTATGCGACACTTTATTTTTACGCTCTTGCCTGTGCGCATTTTCTATTTGCATAAATTTATAAATGACCCAACGTCAAATATGTTAATTAAATTCGAATATGGAAAATAACCTAAAATTTAATTAATGCAACAACTGTTTGTGACAGAGTCTATTTTGATTGCTATTTTAATACAAATAAAATACAATTTAAGAAGCTGGTAGAAAAAAATATAGCTGCAAAATATATTTGAATAAATAGTAAGCATAATAAATCAATCGACTAATAATTAATACAACTATTAGTACTTAAAGAACACAGGCAAAATTTTTTTGAAGTTAATAATACAAACTCAAAACATTAATGCTAACTAGGATATGTTATAAAAAATTTGTACATTAATCCGCAGCTTGCTTTTTTTTTTCATAAAACTAAATTTTAAATCGTTTATTCTAAAGGTAGCAATACATATAGCTATTATATTTTGTTAAGAACTCCAAAAAGCATACACCATAATAAAAAAACAAAATAAACTTAAAAAAAAATGCAAAACGAAATTAAAAAAAAGGATATGAAGATGATTATTGAAGCAAATGAAAGGATCAAAAATGAGCGAGCGAGCAGTGGAGCATCGGCCAGATGAAAACAGCTTTGCATGCAGCAACTTGCCTCATGGCTAAAGTCGAATGTGGCCAACACGCTCAAATGGCTGGCACGCCTATACACGACTGCATTGCCTGCTTAAAGGCTTATGGCTTGAATGAAGCGATTATCGCTTCTTTGTCAATGTTGGCGCAACCAGTGAAGTGTAACGAGCCGCGGCAAACAACAGCCAAACAAAACCAAGGACAGCAACTCAACTCCCTGTCCATCCTTCCTGCCGTGTCTAGTCCTCTACCACAGCACTCACCTGCTGCTGGCTTATTTATAAAGGTAAAAGGCAGATGTGTGTGTGTGTGTGTGTGTGTGTGTGGCTTCATAAACTTTACAGCAATGCTTGTCGATAAGCACGCATCCCACTGAAACGATGTCCTTGATCCATATCCAGGGTAACGCAAAATGCTTTTGCATTGGGTGGAGATGAACACGAGAACGTTGACAACATTGATGGGATTCCAACATTGACATTTAGTTAGCTCTGCGCTCTCTCTTTCGCTTTTTGCACCCCTGGTGGTCTCTCTTCCCCCTCTTATTGCTTTTACTTACAGTTTTAATGCAATTAATGTCTGCTCACAATTAAGTGCAGTGATTATGGAAAGAATGCATATCAAGCGTTACAATAAATTGAATAGTTAACTGAGCTGCTCTCCTGACTCCTCTCCAACCACATCCAAGACCCCCTCAATGGAGCTGAATGTGTTGCTGGACTTAATGTTAATGCAACTCATAATGCTTATTCGATGATGCTGATTATGAGGATGCTGATGCCTTAACTAAGGCATGATCATGTGCTAAGTACATTTGAAAATTATTGCCAACATGCAACTGGTTGCACACACACTTACCAGCTAATCATAATTATCAGATTATTGTTAAGTATTTATAGCTTTGGAGATTGAGTTAAAGAGCAACACGATTTATCTCTCAATAAAATCTATTTTCAAATAATTAGAAAGTGTTAATATATAAAATTAAATAATATTTCAAAATCGCCTATTTCACAAAATTGTGATTTAAGGCACTTTTCCTTTCGACTTTGAACGTTTCTGTTTTGGGCAGCTTCTCCAAAGTAAATTTGAACTAAAGTTAAATGAAAGTAATGATGACGACGACGATGATGGAATCGAGTCGTTGACGAACTTAAAGTCTGTTACGGTCAGTTACGGGGGTGTATCTTGTAGTTAGGGCCCTTTTATTTATTAATTTCCTGTTTGCATGTGGTGCACCTCAAGCCGGAAAAACAATTTGTTAGCTTGTCAAAAGCAACGACCGCCGAGCTGAGCTCAGCTCATGTCCATGCTCACGTCCATGTCCACGTCCACGTCGACGTTAACGTCACGTGCAAGTTCCGTTCGAGTCTCGACACTTCCTGTGCGACCAACTCGTTAACTTGGCTTTAATGTCAATATTTGAGCGCCTGCTTGCAAAATTTACATAATGAAAATGGCAAATATTGCGCAGCATTTGCTCTGCGCATTAGCAGCAAATTATATTGATATCAATGGCCGAAGTCGGAAGGGTGCTAAGGGGGATAGGGGTTGGTGCTGAAATTGAGCAAGTGCATTAAATTAGCATAAAATCAACAAACCAGAATGGCCAGAAAATTGAATTGCTGTTCAGTTATATAATGGTTGCAAAATACAAAACAATTCGCACAAAACGAGAATCGCAAACAAGCAAAACAAACAGCAGCAGGTCCCAGCTGCAAGCTCCAAGTTCCAAGCTGAGCGGCAACTGCAATTAAATTGAATTTAATTCCCATACAAAAGTGTTAAACAGCAACAACTACAACAATTTTGATTGTGAGAATTAAAACCATCCAACTGCATAGATATCCTGTATTATTTATCGGACAGCTACCTAAAGAATTTGGAATCGTTGTCTTATTATGGAAAAAATATATAATTTGAAATCAGGAAATGAAAGAAATACAATTTAATAATTATTTATATGTTATCAATTATAGAATCGACAATAAAAACATACAATTTCTTTCTCTTTCGGTTCTTAACTCCCTATTCAGACGCTTGCGAGTACTGGGTACAAATACAACATTAAGGATCACCCGCATGGGCGGAGTTTCCAAAGAACAGAAAACAGGCAACAAATAGATAGAGAGGCAACAAAAACTAACGGCTTTGCCATTTTATAAAATGTGCCACAATGCAAAACAAATTGAATGCAAGCGCCTGTCATTTGTTGATAGTTGCCAATGGGCCACGCTCCACTCCCCGTTCCCCAATCCCCACATGCCTTGGGTACAGCCCCTCGGCGTTGTGTACTGATTGATTGAGTGTCTGCCAACTGTTGGCTGACCACCAGGCCAGCCCTGTACGGACATAGTGCACTTAAACGTGACCCAATTGTTGGTCCTAATTTCTGTGATTCTGTTTTGGCTAAATAACGACACCGCATTTGTGTCCGCAGGAGGCCAAGCTGAGTAAATAGAGCGGCAACAACAATGGACGCACACACATGAGAGTACAACACACACCAGCTGTCAGTCGGGGAACGGCGGTGTAAGGAGACAGCAAATGATTGACAGACAAATGCAAACTTCCTGGCACACGCTGCGTATGCGTTATTTGATATCTGTGCAAAATGCACGCCATTCATATTTTAGCTGTCGCTGGCCTCGCATTTATGATAGAATTTCATACAAATAGTCCGAATGCATTCACATTCAATTGATAGGAATGTTGCATTTGCACCGAGTACGAGTACGAAGTCCATATATAACGAATAGCCTGCAAGCTGAAACTTATTTGGCTTTAGTTATTTATGATTGGTCGGCAATCAGATTGGTAACTAGACAGAAGTGCGTTAGCTAATTGAGTATTTTGCAATTCATAAATAATTATACACAATTTGTCAAAAACGACAACAATTGTTAGCTTATGAAATGAAAACATGTGTATTGTTAAATGTTTATTGAATCGGCTGTTAAAGAATATGTATATATAGGGTCGGATACGTCTTCTTCTACTTACTACTTATTCTTTAACAGCGAATAATTCTATTCTTTAAATACTAATAGAATCTTGTCTACTAAAAACATTTAAGTGCTTTAAAGATAACATTTTGAAGAAATCAGCTTACTGCCTAAGGTAAAAGATACATCTGATCAAAAATTCATTTACGGCAACTTCGGCAAAAACTTCAATAATCGATAGACAAGTATTTGAGCTGATGGACATAGACACACCTAAATCAGTCAATTGTAAAGAACTTTTAGACTGGCATTCGATTCACTTAGTTAACAACTAGTTGGTAAACTCAGTTAGTTATTCACTGGCACCGTTTTAATAAAAGTTTCATTGTGTTCTGGACTTAAAAGTCGTAGTACACCGCACACATTCATGTTAACCAAGTAATTACGCTGTGGTTTTTGCACCTGGCCAAAGCAGAGCTCGACTTAGAAGCCACAAAAGTTTGGGGCAAAGTGACAGCTACAGCACGTTTTTGACCAGTTTGCTGTTGCTCTTATGTCTTTAGCATGTTGTTTCAAAGTGACTGCAAAGTTTGCTTTCACTTTAGACAAGCTGCAAATATATCACAAGAGTGAGAATACATATACTTTGGCACCATATACGCTACGGTATATATATTGATATATGTGTTGGTTGGTCTAAGGCAGAATCATAACGAGTCTTAAGTTGCAGTGCACAGCTGATACATGACAACACAAGACATATGTACACGGTCATATAGTCACTCAGTCGGGGCATAAATCATAGCTAACAACACAAGCACACGCACAATTCACACACACTGGCACACCAATATCCGACCAAGTTGCGCAACTTCCGTGAGAGATGCGACCAACTTGAGCCGAAAAATTTGACAGCTAAGCAAACTGCGAGGGAAACTTGGCTACCTACATAGGCACTAAGATACATAGATACATAGTTCGAGATACAGATACGGGCAGTGGAAAAGTTTATCCAATTGCTGATTGACGTTCGGATGTTCCAAGATTCTCTCGGTTAGCGAAATTAAAAAACTTTGGCAAATATTTCGAACATGCGACTGATTGTTTGATAGCATTTCAATGTTTAGCTGTCGTTCTGGACACATACATATACACATACACATCGTTTTTATTGTACATCCGATTGTCTTTTATTTACTTTCTTCCTTATTGTTTTTTTGTCAGCTCCGTAACTTAGAAACAAATCAAAATCCAAATCGAAACTAAATATAAAAGATGCTCTACCTACTCGTTTGGGTCTCTTGTCCTCAATTTCAACTTCTTCCTCTACTTCTTCTTCAACTAAATGTAATTTTAAAGATACTTTTGCATGAGTGGAGCGCCTGGTGGGCGCCCAGATGCAGCTAGCCTGGCCATAGCTAAACATATACCCAATGTCAGATATAAGATACGCATATAAGATGTTCTCGTATAGGCTATATATAAACGCCACTTGTTGTTCTTGTTCTCTTTTTTGTGGTTGGTGTTCTTCTTGTAGCTGTTGTTGTTCTTGTTATTTATGTTGTTGTTGTTGTGGTTGTTGTGGTTGTTGTTGACGTTATGCGTTACATGCTTAGAAGCACTTGCGGTGCACAATACCGGGACCGGACTCATCGTACTCCTGCTTGGAGATCCACATCTGCTGGAAGGTAGACAGCGAGGCCAAAATGGAACCGCCGATCCATACGGAGTATTTACGCTCTGGTGGTGCAATGATCTTGATCTTGATTGTGGATGGTGCGAGGGCGGTGATTTCCTTCTGCATACGATCAGCAATACCTATAAGATTCCGAATACAGAATGTGCTCTTTAGTATATAAATTAAATAAAATTTAATAAAAAATGAGAAATAATTTGAATCAAAAAATATGATAATATTTTAAAATGGAACTCACCGGGATACATGGTGGTACCGCCGGACAGGACATTGTTGGCATACAAGTCCTTGCGAATATCGACATCGCACTTCATGATCGACTGGTAGACAGTTTCGTGAATGCCGCACGATTCCATGCCCAGGAATGAAGGCTGGAAGAGAGCCTCGGGCGTACGGAAGCGCTCGTTGCCAATGGTGATGACCTGACCATCGGGCAGCTCATAAGACTTTTCGAGCGAGGTGGATGCGGCAGCTGTGGCCATTTCCTGCTCAAAGTCCAGGGCGACATAGCACAGCTTCTCCTTGATGTCGCGCACGATTTCCCGCTCGGCGGTGGTGGTGAACGAGTAGCCACGCTCGGTGAGGATCTTCATCAGATAGTCGGTCAGATCGCGACCGGCCAAGTCCAGACGAAGGATGGCATGTGGCAGTGCATAACCTTCATAGATGGGCACCGTGTGGGAGACACCATCGCCGGAGTCCAGGACAATACCCGTGGTACGGCCGGAGGCGTACAGGGACAGCACCGCCTGAATGGCCACATACATGGCTGGCGAGTTGAAGGTTTCGAACATGATCTGTGTCATCTTCTCGCGATTGGCCTTGGGGTTGAGTGGGGCCTCGGTGAGCAGAACTGGATGCTCCTCGGGCGCCACGCGCAGCTCATTGTAGAAGGTGTGATGCCAGACCTTCTCCATATCATCCCAGTTGGTGATGATGCCATGCTCAATGGGATACTTCAGCGAGAGAATACCACGCTTGCTCTGCGCCTCATCGCCCACATAGCAATCCTTCTGACCCATGCCCACCATCACGCCCTGATGGCGAGGACGACCCACAATGGATGGGAAGACAGCACGTGGAGCATCGTCACCAGCGAAACCAGCCTTGCACATACCGGATCCATTGTCCACAACCAAAGCTGATGCTTCTTCGTCACACATTTTGGCAAGAGATTGTTGAGTTTGAGCTTGAGCTTAGCGAGCAGGCAGGCACTACAAAGAAACCCCAGTCGTTAAATCCTTTCAATAGACAACCAGACGAGGCGCCACTCACGACGTGTATATACCACAGCGACAGCAATCAGAGTGATTCGTTCTATGGCCGACATTCGCATTTAAATAAGTTCTGTCCGTCATCTCAAACAATGGATATTTTTCACCATAGTAACATGTTGATGAATTCTGTCCGCTTAGAGCGGCACTGGCCCAGGCCAGGGCAGCGGCAGAGAGTGGGAACATGACAACACATCATTTATTTTGGCGTCATAAGTGAAGATGGGTACATTGACTTTATTCTGTAATTGGTGCATGTGCGCTATGTGAAACTTAAATGGGAAATTTTGGTGATGCTTAAATATTTGATTTCATTCATTTAAATTCTTGCACAATTCTGGAGTATTTGTTAAACTGAAATATAAATTTGTTAGGGACTTTTGTGATGCATTTAATTTCCTTTTTATACCAAAGTATTAATGGAAGGAACCCAATATATTCATTGAAGCTATTAACGTCACAATGTTAGCTTTTTAAATTATAGTAATTAAAATTAATTACTAGATAGTATCCCACAGCTAAATGAAAAATAACGCAAAGCTTTAAATCAATTTTTTTCTTGAATTCCTTCTCATTTTTTCTAATCTGACATTTACTTAGATAAAATTTCTTAAAAAAAAAAGGTTCCTAATCATATAATTTTGTATTTTCCGAAAAAGTTTACTTTAACAACATGCAGAAATAAAATTGATGCAAAGACAGTGTATTTTTTAAGTCTCATAGCAAATCCCCAAATATTGGCTTGTATCATTTCATGTTCGCCAAATGATGCCTGCTGCATTTGCCAGCGCCGATGCTTTCTAAGTTGCATGAGGGCGAAGATGCGCCAGGACTTGTATAGGCATCCGTTGGCGGTATATTTTTAAGTTTTTATATAAATAAATGCGAAGAACTGAACAATGCAGTGTACTACATACTTGGCCACATCTAGCAGTCAGCCTTTCTGTATATCACAAATTTTGTGCCAATGATGTGACAAAATGTTTTGAGTGCCTGTTCGCTCATCTCGCTCGCTCGGTCCATAGATGGTGCGGCCCAAGATGCCCAAACGAAAAATGAATAAAACAAAATAATACAAATATATATAAATATATAACATTGTGTGTGGATTACATTGAATTTAAATAAAATTATTATGTGCGTGGCAATTTCGAGAGGGGCGGGACCAGAAGCCCCATTCAATTGTCTGTTCGGACAGAGGCGTGAGTGCATTTCTAGACAATTTTTCGGTTGTCAGTGCTCGACGCATATCGACCGATCTTAACGTAATATTAACTACGAGATTTATATGCGTGCTGTTTATTATTTTAATTAAATGTAGCGTAAAATTTAGCTCAGTCTGACAGTGAGTTATTAGACAAGCATGCCATAGATAAGAATGGTGCTCCTTTTAGTTGAATAACTACAGTATCAAAATATTTTCGCCTCTCCTGTATATATTTTTAACGACTACTCGCACATCCTAGCCAGAGTTCAGCTGTGTGGCCAAAACTTCTCCAAGTGTTTGGGCAAACTATTGAAAACTACGTGACTGGTGCTAGAGGCAGGTACTGGCACTATACGTATCATTGTCTGTACGCTGCTGCCGTTGAACTCGACACCAAAAACCAGTTGAAATTGCTAAAAATTATGTTCGCCTGTACACTCGGCTATCTACTCATGTCGGGTGCTTAGAAACTAACTGGATTTTGGGTTAGTTTAAAAGTTCAAGTTCAACTTCAACTTTTTAAAGTCCAAAATATGTGCCTGCTTTAAATTTTTAAATAACTAACATGATTGTAGTATAGTACAAATTATTATTATAAGCAGACAAATACTAAAATTACACTATTTAATGAATTAAAAAAATTTTAAAAAAATATCAAATATTTAAAAATATTTTTTTTAAGAAAGAATAAGTAGTATAAATTATTATTATAAGCATTATTTATTTTATTACAAAATTTTAGAATGAAAATAACTACCAACTATTTCTATATTTTATTTAATTAACGAATGCAAATTGAATTTTGTAGACAATCAACTCATCAGTTACCCAACAGCCAAATGGGCTTCAGGATTATTTCTTTATGATTGACACTATTGAATATTTATTTAACTACCTTTTAAACCCTTTTAAGGGAAACTTTTCGCACAACCCAAGCAATTATTTGCCACTGAATATGAGAATGGCGCCAACAGAGTTTGGCATTACAAATGGGCGAAATGGCGAAAACCGACCAAAATGGGCGAAATGGCGAAAACTGACCCAAACTTCAAACTTCAAAATGTTGGCTAAAAGCGCTGCAGAGACCCAACCCCGTGATGCGTTGACAGGGCGAAGCTGCACCTTAACTGCTGTTCTGGTTGGTGGTGCATGCAGTGTAGTGTAATGCGGTGTGGTGGTTTCTTTTGGGCCATGGTGGCTCTTTGGCACGCAATGCAGCGTGCGGCACTAAAATAAACTTAGCCAAAGTACCAGGCAGAGAAAACCGAAAACTGAAAACTAAAAACTGAAAAGTGAGCGCTGAAAACTTGCCTCAATGCACATAAAAATGAAAATACTTGGCGACGCTTGCATACAAAGTGGATTCGGTCTTGGACTTGGGCTGGGACTCGGGTTTCGGAAAATTGTTCACGTTTTATGGCTAATTTATGATTTTATTTTCCACATTTTCCTCCAGAATTTTTTCTCTCAACGCAAGCAAAGTATTTACGAAAAATTGCAACTTTAAGCAGTCATTTTAATTTAATTTTCACTGTCAACACTGTTTCTGTTTCTGCACAGCCACCGCTTCAGAGTCAGCCGCAGCTTTAGCCACATCTTCCGCCTCGACTTCAGCGGGTGGGCGGTGCGTGCAGCTGATGGGCGTGGCACCAGCTAAACTTTGCACACAAACTTTGCGCCCAAGACAAGCTCTGACAGTTTTCCCCTGTAGCTCTGCGCATTTTATTAATTAAACAAGTTGCCCGCTCAAATAATTTTCACTTAAATTAATTTCTTCCATGTGGCCGCGACTGGCAGCTGTCATCATACAGGCCCCAAGCCCATCCCATACACCCAACCGAAGCAGCGGTGTTAATTACCCTTTTCGCCATGACGATGCAGGTGCAGCAGATTGCCAAAAACATAGTTTACTTTCAATTACCGTTAACATACACGTATTTACAGAGGTTTATCAAAAACAAAAAAACAATCACTTAAAACACTAATCAATGGGCAACGGCTCGTGCAGCCACGTACGCTTTCCACCCTCGGCGAAGTCCGCAGCCGCATGGTCCTCACCGTTGAGTATCCATTTGGTGGTCAACAAGCCCTCCACACCGACGGGACCGCGTGCATGGATGCGTGCCGTTGAAATGCCCACCTCGGCGCCGAGGCCAAACCGGAAACCGTCCGCAAAACGCGAGCTTGCATTGTGGAACACACAGGCGCTGTCCACGGTGCTAAGGAAATGCTGCGCAGCGGCATCTGCACGAAATGGAAAATGGAAAATGGTAAGCACAGAATAGAAGTAGAAACTACAAAATGTAATATGCAATATGCAAGCATGAGTACATGCTGAATGTTGAATAAAATTAATTTCCCAAATGATTTAAATTCGTTGTGGCAGCCAACAACCAACATGAGTTGGTTTACCAAAACAGAGCTCGATCCCAACCTTGACCAAGCCACTGCTGATGATGTCACGCATGCAAATTGCAACGAACTTGGTTCATGAGAGCCATTGCATTTGGCATGACATTGGCTTTTTGGACTCTAATTGAATTAACACACAGGTCAGTGGGCTGGCTCACTAAGCTAGTCGAAAGTTACACACGAGTACATCTTACCAATCCATGCACGAAACTAACATGAAGAACGGAAAATTCGAAACTTTGAATAAATCTATCTGAGGCAATACGATTTAACTGCACGTGTGCAATTTTAAATTTTTGGTTGAAACTTAAAACTCGAAACATAAAACTGTTTGCATAATTCTCAAATGTATATGCAAAATAGCCTCTGTGTTATTTGATAAGTATTACCATTATCAAAAGTAGTTTAGCAATAAATCGCAATGAAATATAAAAACCCCCCTGGCATTATATGGGTACACAATGCTGTCGCAAAACCAATTTATAACCCGCACATTGAATTGTCATTAGCATTAGGTATTTTTCATCCTACTCTTCCAATGCTGGTCAAATAATATTTCAGCTTCAATTGCAAGCAATTGAAATTAATTTTCAATTTTCGTACCATTTTCCGTAACAATGACATCCGTGTGACCGCTACCGTACGTATGTATGTGATTAATGGCCTCCTCCAAGCTGGGCACAATCTCAATGCAGCACTCCAGTGCTCCATACTCGTGCTTCAGGCTCTTGGCCGCAGGCGGTCCGAACGTCAGCTGCTGATTTAGACGCGGTCCCGCATAGATTTTGACCCCCTCACGTTTCAGCATGTTGCAGACATCGTTGAAAATCGCGCCGCTCATTAGATCCTCGTGTATGAGTAGTGTTTCCATTGCATTGCAGGCTGGGGAAAACGTGGTGGAAATACCGAGAAGAGACCACAAATGCAATTAATTTTTGATACAAAAGCGCTTTGGTGTGGAACATTTTCTAATTGAAATGAACTAGATATTATTTTTGGAGCGGGTCATTTATGTTTGTTATGCTGTTTGTTATATATATTTATTTATTAATAAAAATTATAAAAAAAATTTATTAAGATGCAGTAAAGTTGTTTAAAAACTTTAATTTTCATATCAAAATAGTTTAAGCAATTAACATTGATTGCTTTCAAAATGTATTTACTTTATATGTGTAAGGAAATAAGGAAGTTAAGTTTTTATTTGCAAAGCAATTAATTAATAATTTAACTTGCTTGCAGTTATGGTAAATATCCAAAAAAAAAAACTCGAATCTAGTCAATATCAAAACACTATCAGCTAGGGTATTTTAAATGCCGGGTTTATCACAATACAATCAAAATACTAGAGAGGAAATATTTCAATTCAATTTGTTACCTGCTGGATAATCGCATTTGGCATCGCGGGCAATTCGCAGAGCCTTGCTCAAATCGGCGTCCCTGTCCACATAAACATGGCAAACGCCTTCCGCATGACCCAAAACGGGTATGTGGAGGGACTGTTCCTGGATATTGCGCACCAGTTCGGAGGAGCCACGTGGTATGATCAGATCAATGTGATTCTCCATGGCCAGCAAATCGCTAATCTCCTCGCGTGTGGAAACCTGTTAGGTATTAAGAGCCAACTGTTAACATGAAATTCCCTACATTAGATGATTTACAACTCACCAGGGAAACCGCGTGCTCGGCGCCCACGCTGGCCAATGCCTCCTTAACCAGCTCCATGAGCGCCTTGTTGCTGTGCGCGGCCTCCTTGCCTCCTTTAAGCAGCAGGCCATTCGCGGAGGCCATCGCCAGGGCGGCCACTTGGGGCAGCGAATCCGGACGAGACTCAAAGATAACCAGCAGAACGCCAATGGGCACCGTTACCTGCTTCAGTTCGAGCCCTTCTGCGAGCTGGGTGCGGCGCAGAACGCGGCCCACATTCTGTTAGAAATAAAACACCAATTGACAAGTCAGCAGTAAATACATTACACATACGCCATGTGTGGCCCTGTGGGAACAAGCAATATAAAATAACTGTGTATTTATGCAGTAATGGCGCCCAGTTGCCAATTCTAATCCCAGGCGTCCATTTTGAGGCGTTGCCGGAGCCGTTTTACATAAATCAAGGCATTCATCGTGTCGTAATCTTTATTTATTTTTAATGGGCTGCTGCTGCCCACATTTTGAATCCCTGCCCCGTTTGCGCTATAAAAAGCTGCTGGAAATTGACTGCAGATAACGTGTAGATTGCGAAACGGGCCGGCCAAGAGGCGGTATCCTGTACTCTGTGTAGTGCTGACAGCAGCTGCTTGCGCCGTTAGCCAAGAATGGGCCAAGACGAAGACGTGCTCCCTGCCCCCTGCCCCAGCCCACACCCAGTAACCTCAGCCTGGAACTCAACTTGCGCGCTGAGTAAATTTGGTTATATGGTCATTATTATTGACTTTGGCATCGTAGGGCGCAAAACTTTAAATTATATTTACAAAGGACAATTGCATAAGTCATGGCCAGCTGAAGCTGGATCCGGCCAACTCTCCGGAGTAATCAATTTACAAAATATTTATTATTCACCGTTAATATGAAGCTTGTAATAACTTTTTCTTGTCAACTTGGTGGCCCTTGCCAGCGACTTAGAATACAATGATGGACACGTGTTGGAAAACTCAATTATAATTGAAAGCTCCCCCAATTTAGACTATATTTAATAATAATTCTTCTAATATTAAAATAAATGTGTATATATAAATTAGTATTTTGTAGGATCGTCTATTAAACTTTATATTATTTTTACCTCTGTACCCTTTTAGACATTATTAATTTAATGATTTATTGCAACTACTACAAGTTATATTTGCTTCCTAAGTGCTATTCAAAGTTCACTTTTAAGTAGTGAGAACATCATTTGGGTTGAGACTCACATAAACAAACTTGGGCCACATTTCCATCGCCATCATCATCATGCGTCAAGCGACAACATCATGCACAACTTTTTGAATGCTGCCCCAGGGCCAAAAAATGTCCGCGGAATTTGTTTGTCGCACACGAATACTTTTTCCCATCCATCTATACATTTATTGAGTGCGTTATGGGTTTCTCGTAGCTGCTTCACATATATATATATTTTTTTTTCTCTCTCTTTTCGTTTTATGATTTTTGCGCTGCCGCCATTTTGTGTCACAATTTCGCTGCCTGTTTTACAATATATATATACGCCCTTGTATAGTACTAGGAAAAAAGTTTTGCTGGCAAGCGGGAAAAAGTTTTGCGTTTCCGCACAATCACATCCAATAAAATGGCTGGCTGCAAAAGGGTCGGGGCATGCCCCTAAACGAAAAGCCCTCTCTCAATACGCCATCAACTGTTGCCACAGTGTGTGTGTGTGTGTGTGTGTGTGTGTGTGTGACTCAGTCTTGGCAGTGGCATTAACCCACACACACACATACACAGCCATATTATATAGAACTGAGCTGTCTTTTATCTTCCACTTGCTTAGGTCTTTTAGCTCCCGCCGTCCGCTCAGCTTCGTTCGGGTGTCAATTTTTGTTGAAGTGTAAAATTGCTTGGAGATTTCATAATGTTGTTAAAGCATGAAAGCTGTAGCTGCATATGGACAACAGTTTCCAATAGTTGTTCTTGTTGTTTTCCGGCCATTGTTGTAGGTCATAAAATGACCACTTTGCTCAGAAAGACCAAATCCCAGACCAGCTCACATACACACGCACACATACACACACACACACACACGCACACACAAGCTTCATGTATTCATTCACTAACTCAATTTTCGAAAAGTCAACAGCATTTTTAACAACATTTTTCGACAGCCAAACAAATGCAATTTGCCTGAACTTTTTCAAGAGTCGCTTTCCCAGTTGCAGGCGTAACTTTTTCACAGGTCCGACAATTAAAATTGGAGTTGCAACTTGGAGTTTCACTTACCTTGTGGCTGTCATCGGCAATTTGCTTCAAGCCAATCGAGAGGTTCTTCAATTTGGCCGAGTTGAGCGATAGACGCGACAACAACGGCTTGGCCAGTCCACTTTTTTGCGCCTCCGCCAGATCCTTGGCGTTTGCGTCCAAAATGAATTTCTCACGGCTAACAAGCAGCTCGGCCAAATTGTTGACGGCCTGGGCGCGTTGGGCGGCGGTCAGCGCCTGCATCTGACGACTGCCTATGCGAGCTGAGGAAAAGTGTTAGAAGAAGTTGGCTTTACAATAAATTTATAAACACTTAAAAGCCTATTTTCGTGTAATTATTTTTTGTAAAATTAAACCGATTACAGACTTTATCAAGCTTTAACTTTAAGCTTTTAATCTAGTATAAGTACAAGGATTTTGCGGTGCTAAAAGCAGCAACTTTATCTTAACAAATTATTTTGTGCAATTGAGTATTAAGAAAACTTAAATGAATACAAACATTTACAAGTGTGAAAAACAAGAACATTTCCCAAATAAAGCTTTCAATTAGTGTCGTTTAAAGCCATCTCTGTCTCAACAATAACCCACTGGCCATTAACAGCTGTCCCGAAAAAGGCGTGCAACAAGTTGCAACTAGCTAATTAACAAGCAGTTTCCGAGCTGTTTGCCAACGCCGTGTTTCTCAGCTGTCTCTAATAACAATTAAATTAAACTTGCTAACTAAAAATTGCAGCACAACATGCCAGTCAAGCCAGGACCCGGACCTGGATCCGGACCCAGACCCGGACCAAGACCAATTGCCGCCGTGGGACCAACGGCAACCACTTAGTGTTGCCACTGGGAAACGACGACAACGGTAAACCTCAACAGGCAGTCACTGTGACCTCGTTTCCTTACACCGACTACACTCAGCAGCTACATTGGTGTAAAGTAAATGGCCACTATGTCAGTCAGGCACTTTCAGAGTGTTGCCCACGGCTTGTTCCCAGCTCGCGCTCTTTGAAAGCCACTTAACCCGACCAGCCGAAACTTGCCCAAGCAGTTTGCCAAGTGTCACCAACTAGAACGCACTTAACTAACCCAACTAGGCAAAGCATTCGTCACTGAAAAATTGACAAAATCTCATTACTAATGTTCATCGACTTACTCTTTTTGCTATTTAGCGATCTTAACGTGTTGTCGTATACCAATTTTTCTGCACTCTGCTCTTTTCTGCTCCACAGTGGACAATTCTTAGCGTCAATCTTCATTATTCCACTTACCGTTCTCAGCCATCACCTCGACGGGCACCGTATTGGCGCTCTCCGTTGACTCCGTAAAGAATGTGCCAACTTTTCTGCCACCCACAATTGTCTTAATAGCCTTCTCCTGCATTCCGTTGCATATTACGACGCTGACGCCCCGATCCAAGGCCCAAGTAGCTGCCTTCACCTTTGAGTCCATGCCGCCGGTGCCCACCTGGAGAACGCAGACAGGGTAGCATTATAAATAGTTGGCCAAAGTGTGAAGCATGCAATAAACAAACTCCCATAATAAACACCATTAAGTTGCAATACGGGACAACCGCAGCTGCAACGGCAACGGCCACTTCCCCGCGCCGAATCCCCACCAGCTGTCACCTTGTTGAGAAATTATTGCGCCAGAGCAGCAAAAGTTTCTGCGGTGTCAACGTGTTTTCCCTTTTAAATATTTAACTAGATTTGCGCTAATGCAAGCACCTTAGCAAGAACAGAAAACAATTGCAAATGACTGTCACTTAGCACAGGGGATAAATAAAGAATGAAGTCCTTTCAAGAATTCTTACTTGCACCTAATCCAATCCTGTTTGGAAATTCCATACAAAAAGTTAACTTTTATATACCAAATATGACCAGATTTATATTTTTTAAAGAACTTTTACAATATTTATAAAATATTTCTAATATTTTAAGAATTTTTACAACTCTAATCATAAATGTTTTATATAGATAATTTTAATTAAAATCGAGCAACTTAAAATTTTGCTGGAGATATTAATGGGAAAAAAACAGAAATTGAAAGCAACTTACCTTTGACTTCTTGCCAAACTCAATGCTGTTCACATCGTCGCTGGTGTATGTGTGCATCAACTTGGCGCCATCCTCCCAGGGCGGCTTATTGTAAATGCCATCGACATCGGACATAAGGATTAACAGATCCGCTTGCACTTCAGCGGCGAGCATGGCCGACAAGCTGTCGTTGTCCTTAATGGGTATGCCCTGCAACAGACATTAGAGAGTGGGGAAGAGAACACAACCGCTGAGTTGCTTGGCAATCACGTGGTGGACTTAAGTACGCACCCTTCTGGCACCACCGGCGGGCTCATCGTCACGTATAAACATCGGTGGGGAGACGGCGTCGTTCGTGTTGATGATTGGCACAATGTTTAGGCTAATTAATTCGGAGAGCGTGGAGAAGAGATTGTTCCGCGTTTCCTCGTTGTAGAAATCCGGCTTGGTCACCAGCACCTAAATGCATGTGTCAGTTTGAATTTCAGTTTCAGTTTCAGTTCCACCTTCGTGGTCTGTTATTTGATGTGTTTTAGTTCGTAACCAACCTGTGCAATCTTGACGCCGTATTGCGCAAACATCGCATCGTAGAGTGACATAAGACCCGATTGACCCACCGCAGCAGCCGCACGTGGCTCCAATGTGGCGCCATCGAACTATTGAATAGCCCCAAGCTTAGTGTGAAACTCTAAATTGCAGATATCGTTTGTGTGTGTGTGTGTATCACCTCTTTGGTGTCCTTCGGATTTAGTGTCTCACGCATCGATAGTGACATGAGCAGCTCCTGGGCCAGTTTCTGTTTGCCAAAGGCCACGGCGCCACTGGTGACCATTATGACCTCACGACCCTCCAAATGGCACTCGGCGACCTGGACAATAAATTAATTAGTATGTAAGGAACAGAGTAAACAACTAAAGTCGGGAGCGCCCGACTACGATATACCCTGAACCCTGCGATTTGTCGTTACAAACATTTCAACCATTCATTCATCATCACTCTCTAGGACAAATCTTGACCAAATTGCTATCAAACAAAATTATGATTTTTTAACAAAAAAATGTTAAAACAAAATTTTCAAAAATGTTTGCATATATAATACAAAATTATAACTAAAACGCCATTAAACATGAAAATCGGTTCAGTTTTGACAAAGTTATGAAGGTTTCATATTTGGGACCTATGGATCCAAAGAGCTTTGCATGTCAACATTTGAGTCAATTTTGGCATGATTTTGGACAAAACATTTTATCCTCTCAGAATCACTGTTAAGGCTGTTTTTTATACTAATTGCGACAGCCACAATTGATTAAAAATAGACTTTTGAATTATAAGTTTTGAAAAAACTGAAAATGATGAAGGGTTTCGCATACGTTTCCAACTTCTTTCCCACTTACCTGCTCCACAATGGAGGCCAAGCGACCCAGGGCCAATCCGTGATTATCCTCGCGTGTGATCACCGCGCTGCCCAACTTGACGACCAGGCGACGGGCATATTTGAGCTGACTACGTTCCGTGAACTGCGGATGGGCCTTCTCCAAGCGCTTCTCAATGGGCAACAGCTGCAGTAAAACAAGACACACTACAAGCATTAATACAAGTCATAAACACAGACATGTATGCAACGGGGAGATGCCATTGAAAGCAAACCCCCCTTTCCCACATTACTCGAACGTATCTGTATTATCAGTTACAATTGGCAAGCACATAGTGGTGAGGTCGTAAATTACGACAGTAAAGAGCTTAGAAATAAAAACAGCTAATTGAAGTCCAAATGGCAATCCAATTAATTGGACCGCCTGGTTCCTGATGATAATCACTAATCATCGAACTTAATCAGTTTTGTGTCCGTGTGTAAATCATAATCACTAATAACCGTTAAGTCAAGCTGTGCATATTTAATATATATTTAATGCATAATAATCATATGGTAACAATATTTACAACTAAAACAGCTAATTAATAAACATTTTGTGTGATAATTGAGTTTTAGCTTACTTTATGCTCAGGCCAGAAACTGACACTAGATTCATATTTAATTACAAATTATGGCATTAAATATTAAGTGTACTCTTCTTTAAACAGCTTTACTGCCTAAAGCCATACCAATAAAAATAAGCATAGCTTTGCCAAAACAAATAAATGAAAATCCAACTGTGCAACATGTCAGTTAAAATCAAATGTGACAATCACACATTCGAAATAGATGTATATAGAATTTTATGTGCTGCCTTCCGGCCAATAAAAACAAACCCGATTGATTCCTGGTTGTCGGAAATATCAGTTGGCAAATGCTTCCGTGTACAATCACGCACCGACACCATTCAAATAGAAACAACAGACACGTACATGAATATATTCCAGTGAGGTAGCAAACTCATAACCGGAAATGTTATATTCGATAATTTAAAAATTACATTTATCAAATTTAATTATAAACTTAAAATATATTTTTGAAATAGAAAAGCTTTAACAAGAGAAGCATAATAAAATTACAAAATATGAATATTATACTTTTAATAAATATTTGCACTGTATTAATAAATATCTAATAATATATTTAAATTTTTTTTGTTTTTCACTGTTTAATTTTGAATCTAAAACTAACAAAATATTAGGTTTATATTACACTTAAGCTATGATGTAACAATATTATTAGCAACAAAACAAGTTTGTTATTAAGATATGTTTTATATTCGACTTGTATTGCTTTGTGCTTGTTTTTCCAAGCTAATCTTCAGACACTTTGCTCCTAATCAGCATTCTTTAGGCATTTGAATGCCTGACAACCAAAAATTCCTTCCATCTTCCCTATACTTGCTGCTAAAAGCTTTGCTCGGCCATTATGCAATACGTTTTCACGAGTTTTCTTTTAGCTAACACATCAATCAAAACAATCAGCTTCGTCGTTGTCGTCCGATGCACACTTGAGTGGCTATTCAATATTTTGTTTGGGCTTCATATTGATTGGCGCAATAAAAACGCGGCAAATAACTTGCGTTCAGATATTTTATAACAAAATCAAAGGGAACAGCGACGGCGACGGCGACAGCGACGGCAAACTCAATGCCAATTATTGCACAATTGAACTGTAAATTAAATTGAGGCGTAAATATTTTCATTTCGTTACATTCACAACATTCTGAGGCTGTCAGCTGGCAAAGTAGTAAATAAATTGAAACTAAACTCCATAAAAATGCTAAGGCGATCCCACACAAATTAGCCGAAATGACAGCAAATATTGATTTGGTTATTTGTGTTTTGTGTTTGGCTTTTACCATTTCGCAATATTATCATTGCTCAGTTTATATTGTTATCACTATATTTTGTCAGTCGTCCGCTGAGTAAAAGCAATCGAAATAAAGGAATTAATTGTCTGGCTGTCAACTTGTAAAAATCTGATATATTTCTTTGATTTCATATTAGAGATGGCCAAACGAAAACACGAACAAGCACGACGATAGTAAAAAAGCTACGAACTTTTATCAGTATAGAAATATCATGTATTCTTAAACTAGTAGACATGAAAAAGCAACTCATTCAAACAGATAAAAAGATGATTATACCAGTTTTTACTCAAAATGCATAAGAATTACATATACATATGTACATAATTTAACCTTGAGCCATTGTTTAATCAATTTACCCCGCGTCTGCTTCGTTTCATTTGTTTATTGTTTGTTATCAAATGTTGACCGTCGCATGTTTTTCACAATGATAACAATTGTTGTTGACCGGCTTTTGCCGTCTGTCAAAAATCTAATTATCAAGCAATTAAATTGTTGACAGCGCCAAAAACGTTTGTGGTTTGCTCGAATAAATTTATTGCTACGTAGACAGACCCCATAAAATCGGCAATAAAACTATGAACAAAACAAACGGTTATGGCTCACGCACGCCAAAAGGGCCTGAAAGGAGCTTATAAAATAATAAAATGCAGAGCGTACCGTGGGATAAAAGATTGAACAATTGAACAATTGTTAAGTTATAGAAATGCAACTTAAATGTAAATATATTTAAAAATTTATTTATTATTATTTATTAGCTATAATTTAATAAAATTCATTATAATTTTGATTTTAGAAATTTAATTAATTAATTTCAAGAGCTTGTATAAGTACTTAAAAAAAAAAGAAAAGTGAAAATTAAGAAGCTCTCTAAAAATTTGTATTGTATCAAAATTTATAACCCTATAAATGTTCGATAAAAACTATTAAGACATAAATTTATATATAGAGTGCGTTTCATGTGTGTTTGTTTTGCCAGCTCGAGCGGCGCCTATTATAGCTTTTTTAAGTTCTGAAACGGTTTACAGCGGCCTCATCAAAAAACGACAACAGCTGTTTGATTCTCATGCTCTACACAATTTCTCCGCTTTTTTGTCGCTTTTTTGGCATATTTTACGCTTGTTTCGTTGTGCTAGTTTTCGTTCTATCCACTGTTTTCGCTTTTTTATGATGTACCGAATACACGCACAGGCACACACACAAGCACACACACATAGAAACTCGGGCTAGTACGGCTCGAGCTGCCCTATAACTGCCAACACGTGTCAAACTGGAGCGACGATGACGCCGGAAAACAAGTCAGACCGGGCGGACGGACAAGGCAGCGACGGAGCGATGACCCTGACCTAGCCAAACCGTTTTGAGTGTCAAAGGCAAGAGTGGACTCGCCGGACTGCGAACTGCCGACTCCGGCCACCGGCCTGCGGACTTTGGACTTTGGACATATGCAAATGCAGCTGTCGACCCTTGCTCAGGGCCAGGGCCGGTTGATGCATATTTAAAGGGGGTTTAAGTTTATTGTAAAAGACGAACAGCGAACGGCATTGAATTGCCGGGTAGCAAACAAAGCTGATTGCCATTTCTCACTTTCTCCTTCTGCCGCTGCCTGTCTCTGCTGCCGTTCAGCTAGCTTTTGCTGTGACTGTACGTGCGTCAGTTTTGAAATATAATATTTACACTTTACAATTTATTTTAACACGTATACGCCGCGTTGTACCAGCAGCTGTCATGCTGTGACAAAGCTTTTTGTGACATTATATCAGCTTGTCATGCACACAATATTTTTTCACACTTGTCTCATCCCTCAACTAGTTGCCTATTTGTATGTTTTGCATGTTCCTCAATCGAAACCCAGACTGCAAATGATTTACAGCATACCCCAAACCCAATAACACAAATCGATTTCAGTTGTCCATTCAATTAGCTCAACCTTCCGCAATTTAAAGACCCGTTTTAGACCCGAGAATCCTTTTTGCCCAGCCAAGCTGTTGCCACATTGACTAACCATAAAAAAAAGTGAGCTCAACTGTTCAACTTGATTTCGAATGTTGTTGCTATTGCTGGTGTTGTTCAAAGTTGTTGCCCATTTATTGCTATGATTGAGTGCTGATTAAATTTTAGTGTCAAGGAAAATTTTGCGCCTAATCTATGAGTGTGTGGTATCCCAAATCAGTCGCCAACGTAGCACAATTCTAGAGATCAAAAAAGGCAATCATTTGACAAGCTTTTTTGTTCCCTACGAGGGTCGGTCAACCTTAACTGAAATCAACAGCTCAAATGATGCCAATAATTTTCCGTCATATTATCACTTCACACGTTTGATTTCTTTCAAATTGTTTATGGCAGTCTTGAAACATTTATAGAATATTTGTTATTGTTTTTGTCGATATTGCAAGCAGCACTAGGCGACTGACCTACGTTGCACCGATTTCTGTTTTATTTATGTACAGTTTTGTTAGCTTCAGATTTGCGTTGGGTAATTGAAATCAAAGTCTAACAATGAGCTGTGCCTTGCCAGCTGATAAGAGCAGGGGAATGCCATATAATATTTGTGTGCACGCGTTTTCTTTAACCTAACAGCTGAATAATTATTTTAAAATGTAGGCAGCACAAAGTAAATTAAATTCAAAATGATTTTAGACATTTTTACAAACATATTTGAATCGATTCCTGCAATCATATCAGCTGATGGCTTTACATTATAAGTAACCTCACAGATTACAATCAATGCCAGCACTTTACAAGTATTATTCAAAAACAATAAATATTTTTTTCATATTTTCGCTTTTCAAGAAAAACAAAACTAAATATTTTTATACTTTTTCACGAAGTAAAAGGAGTATATTGGGTTTGTGCAATGTCCGTCTTGCTGGCAGTCTGCCTGTATGATTTCAATTTTTTTCGGCGCTACTAAAGCTAGAGACTTGAGACTTTGAATATATACTTGATAAAGTGTTAGCATTTTGTTTGTCACTGGGGACGTGGCGAATCACGAAAATCTATATATGCCCCTTAGTCTTTAAAATATTATAATTATAATTTTAAACATTAATTTCTGCAAAATCTTCTCACTATATAAAATATGTAAGTGACATTGAACGAAACCGTAACAACTCGCAAATATTTTTAAAAATTTGGAAAATTGCCTATCACAATATCTTGCAAGATCCTTCAAAAGTACTGTTTGGCTAGTAAACCATCACTTTTACAAACAGTTCCGAGAAAAATATATATGAAATAATTGCTTTCTACACTCAAACGATCTAGGAATACATTACTAATATTTCCAGGTTTCTATTGCCTGACTTGTTTCCCTATTTGCTACACACTCACTGGTTGTCTGGGTCCATGGGCACTGGCCGCTCTCCAGGTGTTGCTTGAAAAACTGTTGCGCAGTGCTTTACAGGTATTACGCAGCATTTTGTAAGTTTTTATTTAAAAATGATTTGTGTAGAGCTAAGTTAGTGTGAACACGGTGAAGCAGCTGCGACAGCACTGAGTAGAATTGACTAGGATCTATCGCAGGATCCCAGCACACGAGTATCACAAAATGGCAACGAAGAAAAGATTTACGCGGAGCGAGCGAATCCAAACGGAACCGCAGCGTAAAACCCAACAAGTTCGACTGGATCCGTGCACGCCCGAACCAAGTGACGGGACCCAAAAAGACGGACCGCTCCGGTTCTAGCTGCTTACTGATAACGAAGCGCAAACATGTGTAATTGTAAGCTCCCATTGCGATTGCGATTAAAATTGTTAGTGACCCCTTCGTTCAGCTCTCCCCGCTCCATCGACCGGCAACTCTTGTTGTGATTCAATTAGAAATGTTATCAATCACAGACACAGCAACATACTCTCGCACAACCACACACACACACACACACAGACATGCACCAGCTCAGTTCCAGATTATGGCAAACATTTACACTTTGAACATGGAATAGCTCGTCGGCTGCTTATCATATGGGGCATGGGAGAACTCGGTGCTTATCTGACTGTTTAGTGTTTGCTTGGCCGTCATTGTTATTGTTTAAATTGTTGCTGTTGCTGTTGTTTTTGCTATCTGCAGCATTGTTGCAGTTTCTACGCTGTCATCAAATTAAGCTTTAATTATTCCGATATAGAAAATGAGAAATGGTGATAATGAAGAGAATGGACTGAGGTGTCAACCCATAAGTATTTTTTATAAATATATAAAATATGAAGTATATATTAATTATGTCAACAGAATTAAAATTAGCTGATATTGTTTTATTGCCTTCAATTAAAGTTAGTATAAATTTCAAAATGAGTTTGCAACCATTCCATAGTCTTCGCGAATTCTTAAAACATAGCATTGAAATTCGTAAAAAAAAAAACAGTTTGATTTACTACAAACCGTAATAACTTTGTAATCAAATTAAAATATTTACACACGCTCCCAATCAGTTGAAACTTTATTGCCAATAACATATTTATTTTTCATTACAAATTAGTAAAATAATTAAAAAGGACACATCAGAATGAAAATAGCAAATAAATCAAATAATGAAATAATAAAAAGCAAATAAGTTGTGATACTGATACTGATAGACTGATAGGCACCTAAGTGGCACTTAACTGAAAAAATGCTGTATACGCGCTAACACTATGTATGTATATAAAATTAATTATTGTTCGTATTAAAAAAAATAAATAGTTGTGACCCTTGAATTGTCAACAATGAACTTTATAAGCCAATTGACAGGCTGTGAAAAAACTTAATTAACTGATAAAAAATGCGAAACTTATTTATTCAAAATATGCATTGAGAGACGGCAGGGAGCGACAGAACATCAACACAAGAGGGCTTAACAGGCAGCAGGCAACAGGACACGGTGCATAATCAGTGCACATTGTGTGCAAATATCCTGCAGCTTTTATTTAATTATTTTCACAAACAACGACATAACAACAACACCACCCGCAGCAGAAAACAGAAATTGGACAAGCTGGGACAAAAGCCGGCCAGTGAGCCAACAGCCACCAACTCAGAATTATGTTCATAATTAAATGACATTAAAAATAGCAAAAGCAAAAACAAAATTCTGTTTTTGCTGCTCCGTTGCCCGTCGTGTCCTGGTTGTATCATGGATTGTAATTGTAAATGCATAGGAAGCCCATAAAATACAATAACAAAACCAAACTGAACCACTGTGCCACTGCACCACCGAGCCGACTGCCTGGGGTCAGATAAGTGCAAAATTATGTACCCGCCAGCCGGTTGCATAGCTCTCAGTTTTACGGTGCAACAAAAACACAAGAACACAAAAACTGCAAAGTTTTTCAATCGAATTTCGTATTTTATGGGCGGATGCCATTTCCGTTACACTTTATTTTATGTGTCCACCAAGCGGTTTTTCTTGCAACAGAAACTTTGCTAAATAAATGTGAAAATATGAATTTCTGTGCCTATGCCTCGGCCTCCTGGCGGCCTAAGGAAAACAATATAACGCATACGCAGCGTCGACCAATAACCCAAAACTAATATATTGTGAAGTCTCGCATAACTTTTAGCTACTTCTCCCATGCATACAATAACCAAAACGATGAACTCTAATTGAAACTAGCCAAAAATTCCTTTTATGAAGATTCTTCACCGTTCTCAGTTCGTGTGCTCGACAAAGGCAAAAACTCATTGAAGTTTGAAATTGTTTGCATTTTATGAAAGCGAACGCTCCCTGCTACTGTCCGTATGCCCCACTGCGTTTTTGTTGGGCTTTGGCTTTGAGTACAGCTAGGTAATTGATTCGGCAAAAACGCAATCAATATTTTTTTGTTCGTATATACATGCATTCTCTGTTTTTTATGACTGAAATTCATTTTGAGATTCGCGTATGTCGTGAAACTTTTTTTAAAGTTTTTATCTTACTTCATTTCTTTATCGCTTTAATTTATGCACTAATTATTCTTTTGATTTAAGTGTACAATATTTTTAATTTTCTTCTTGGTTACTTTCTTCTCAAGTTACTTTGCTGAGCTAAACTTAATACTTCTTATACCCTTCAAAGCGGCATTTAAAATTTGTATCGAAACTTTGTCGTTCAGGTATGTTTCAATAATGAAATTTGATACAGACGCGACGAAATATACAAGTATAAACAAATATAATTATTCCAACGGTAGATAATACAGGAATTATTTACTGTAGCGCTAATGAGTTTTGCTATGAAAAACGTTTTGATATGAGCTTTAAAATGTTCTATTTAATTTAAGAAATACATTATTTACTTTCTATCACTAGAAATAGCAAAGATAAAATTTAACACTGAGGAAAATTTAAGAGTATTTGAACTTCGACTTATTGTTGACACCAACTATTCTTTACAGGCTCGCCCACTCCTAAGTCCAGCCAAAGTATGCAATTTTATCTACAGCGTTTCCTTCCTGTCGACTAACGGCTTTTATTTACGGTGCTCTGTGCCCACTTTCCCCTTTTAATGGTGTTTAATGTATGCGCATTGGCAAAGGTTCAGTTCCTGCGTTTCTTTCTCATGGCTAACAAAAAGAAAAAGAATATTCAATTACAAAACAGTTATGCCGACACCTAGATGCAACCCACAAGCCACACACGCGCACACACCCACACACACACACACACTTATGCAGAAGCCTGTAAAAAGTTGTGCATTGCTGCAGAAACTTCATCAAATCCAAGCTAATCACACTTTGATTTGCATTTTGCAGCCGGTGGGGCGAACTTTCCACTTGGCGCACAAAAAGCGCAGCCAAGGAGCACTTAGCTCTAAGCGTCGCCGCGACATTGATGAATGACGCCCATCCACCCACTACCCAAGGCCCCCATCTTGTAATTATGCTAATGAGGCGCAAGGCGTCCTGCGACTTGCACCGTGGAAATAAGCTCCGCTGACTGCCACTTCAGTTAAATGCAATTAATTATATTTTTTGCCGCAGGGCTTTTAGTTATAGATTACAGGCTCGCGTAGAGACATATAGATAGATAGCTAGTTTATAGATTCACATGGTTAATACTGGGTATCTGCGGTTCGGTGAACTCGTAGCCACCATTATCATTGTCATAGACTTCAAAATTTGCGTTGCTGAAGCTGACTTTTTTCGCACACAGGGCCACGGGCGGTCGCTTGCCTGCCTTGGGCGTGGGCGTGCCGCCGGGCGTGGCAGCTGCGTTGATCTTGGCCACGGATCGGCGCTCCTGGAGCAGTTTAATGGACTTGCGGCTCAACGGTAAATTCTTCATGTTCAGATTGTCCTCGCTGAAAAAGCGCTTCTCAAAGTTGAGCACCAGATCGCTGTAGTCGCTGTGCTGTTTGTTCCGTGTCTCTTGCAGCCTGCAGATGGTCTGTCGCCGCGCCAAGCTCACGCGGTGAGTGTCCTCGTGGCCCAGCTCCAGTTCATCGTAGTGATGGGCATCCTCATCATCCTCATCGAACAGCCGCTTGGGACGCTGCAGTTGGCGCGCGATGTGCACCGCGTTGCCCTTCAGCTCGAGGGCGGCATCCTCGTCGCTGAGCTGTCCGTTGGAGCGGAACCAGTCCAGCTGGGTGGTGGCCAGCAGCTGTGAGAGTGTGGCAAAGCGATGGAAGAGCATGGCTATGAACTGTATGACCAATATGAAGCCAAAGAATATAACGAAGCACAGTCCAATGGGATCCAGCTCCTTGTACTGCCGATAGATGCCCACTTCCAGATTGTCGCGATCGAAGGACACAAAGTCTGTGGGATCAATAGGCCATTTCAGGTGCAAAAAGTCCTTCTTCAGCTGTAACAGGAACACGATCAGCACAAAAATCGCATTGATCATGACAAACGCAAATGAGATCATGTTTCGCAGCTGCTTGAGATCATCAGCCATGGTTTGTTTCTGCTCCTTGCTCAGCTCCAGCGGCTTCAGATACTTCTTGATCACATCCTTCCAAAAGCGTTGCTCCATCAGCGATATCTCGCCCAGATCCGAATCAATGAGCAGCGGATCGCTCAGCCAGCCGGGCAAATAATTATCGGGATCATTCGGCGACTCTTCGCCATCATCCCTGAGCACGGGCGCCTCCCGAGTGCCCCAGCTAACGTCGTTCATGTTGAAAACCGAGTAGATCATCAGCAACATGTACATCGAGGGTATCGTTATGTAATAGATGACACCGCACAACAAAGCCCAAAACTCCTGAGGATGCATGAGGCCTGCAAATAATTGTAATAAAAAATGTTTGAGTACAGAAATCAATTCAATTAAATTCAATTCAGTTACCTGCAATTGTGATTTGCACGGCAACCAGGAGAAAGAAGAGCGAAGCTGGCGCCAGCGGACCATCCTCGAGCATTTGAACAATGATGCCGATTAGCACGGCCATCATGACCAGGCAGTAGATCGCGCTGACCACAAATGCGATGAGCAGCTGCAGCTTCTGTTTCAGATAAACGCAGCTGAGTATAAAGAAAATGATGGGAAAGAAGTTCCATAGAAATGCCGTCCAGATGTCAATGCTAAAGACGGCAACGAGGGCGCCAACCATCATCAGGAATATGGTGCCAGGGCCGAGGACGGTGCCAATCATGAGCATGATCTGGTACCAGATGTACAGTGTGGATATGGAGTTGTTCTTCTTCACCACAGTACTGGCATCGGCCAGTATATCAAAGATATTGGCTATTGTCGAGGGCACCCAGCGACGGCGCTGATTGTAGAACTCATTGAAGTACTCCGGCGAGTGGGTGAACGCATCGGAGGCGGCGCAGTACTCGACCCGAGAGCCCTGCTTGAGCAGCAGTGTGCAGAGCCAGCGATCCTCGCCCTGATCGTACTGGACCATCTTCATCGCCTCCGAGCTGACCAGCGTGTAGCGCTTCATCACGCTGTTCTCCATGAGGGCGCTGGCGCGGAACAGACTGAAACAGCCGGGACTGCACAGGACACATCCAATCACGTGCTCGGTGGCCTTTTGCAGCCAGTGGCCAATCGCATACTCGAACTTCTGATACCAGACCATCGGACCACGGCCCACAGGATGTATGCGCCCGCAGGCAGCGCCCAGCTCATCGATGGCCTTCATCCGATCAATGAGCAGCTGCACGGCACGCGGCTGAAAATCAATATCCCCATCAAGGGCCAGCAGAAAAGTGTTCTCCGCAATCACGGACTTGCGCTGCGGCGACAGCTGCTCCGTTTCCATGATGCGAAAGCCCAACAGGTAGTACATGTACATGACCTGCGACCAGCGCTTCTTGTGTCGTATCTTGTCCTTGTTCTTCAGGTGTGCCACCATCTTGGTGCGACCCGGCAGCGTCCACACCAAGCGGCCGCCGTACGGCGTCTCAATCTTCAACGGCGGCTTAATTCTGATATTGACGCCGTAGATCTCAAAGGCAGCCTTGTCAATGGTGCGTGTCAAAGTCTTCACGTACTCGTTCAGTGGGGGATTGCGTTTGTTCTGGCAATGTCGTTCGTCCAGCACAAATGCGTCATCAAAGAATATGTTGGCTAAAGGTGTCAGAGAGCGAGAGAGGAGGGTGTTAAGGATTTGTGAGCACTCGTAAACTTGTCAAAGCCTTAACAAATATTTATAGCCAAAAAGGTCTGGCGAGGACTTTTGGCTGAACGCCATGTTGGCAAGTGAATGCGGAAATGAAGACGCCAAATGCTATAAATAGCATCCAAAACTAAACTCAGTGCACAGCTGCTGCATACTTTTATGCAGCACTGTATTTGGCTTGCATAAATTTCTAATTTGACAGCGTTCACTGAATTTATTTGGCTAGGCCAAGCCAAAGCAAATACATTTTCCATATGCATATCAATGGAAGACGGGACGACAGCACTGCCGATGACAGCAGGGCACTCCATAGCTGGAGGCAAATCGAGAATTCGTTGCTTATGCAAAATTTTAAATATTTTTCTTTTTTGGTGGCAAAAAATGTGAAGTACTGCAGCTGGGTGCACTAGGCATATTTACATACTTTCCAATTCATAGTATTCATCATCCGCTTTGCCGCCGTTTAGATGCGTCTTTGCCATTCGTCGTGCGCATTGATCCTCATCCAAGCGTACAATTGATTTCAGAAATTCCATCATCTCCTCTTCGGTTTCGTGCCACATTGTTGCGCAAACAATCAGTTGCGGTATCTTATCCTGCTCCTGTACAGCACGACTGGCATTGATGTCTGCCAAGGCCAAAATTGGATCTCCAGGTACTGTCAAGTCGCTCTGCGTGTATACAAAAATACAATTGCTTTTATTTATTTATTTAATTGATTAAAAAACGATAATCATATCATTTTTCCAATTATTAATTGCAATACCAAACAAATTGTTGAGCATTAAAAATGTCTACTGTCTAAACGTACCTAAAGTGGCTTAGTTGTACCAAAAGCTATTTATATACATATAATTAATTTAATTTTAATACTTTTTAATATATTAGTTACTTTATATTTAAATCAACTAAAAATTGTCTATTAGCTCAAAAAAAATATTTAAAAAAAATTTTATTATCTAGATCGCTGGGTACATTTCAACATGTACCTAAATGATATACAATGTACCTAAAGCAGCTAAGTCTCGGCAAAATATTTAAATTTTCTTTGAGTATTGCTCACATTTAAGAAATGCCTTTAAATCAAAAATGTACCCATCTTTTCAATTAATAATCTGGAAAATCATCATCAGCGACTGGGTTTTAATTAGTTTTGCGTATTTCTGTTTTCCCTTTTGGCCAACTTCTTTGACGTCTACCGAAAGCACTTGGATGAACCGCACGCAGGCCAAATTTGTAGCACTTTTAATTAAGTTCACATCGACAAAAATTTAACTACAAACGCATATGCGTAAATACGTATACACATACATGAATATGTATGCGTAAGGGTGCACACAAATATTCCCAGAACTTTGCAGTTTCTACGTCATTAAACTTAATTACATTGCCTAACATTTGATGCGAAACACGACACAGTCGAAAAGTCCTGTGCAAATAGATGTGGAATTGAGAGATGAGACTCCTGCCAGTGGAGCGAGCGGAATGGGCGTGGCTGTACGAATTGCCTACTTAATGAGCAGCAAGGCTGCAAACAGTTGACGCCTAAAACTTGGTTGAGTGATTGATGTTAACGCCTGATTACAATAATTCATTAACATGAACTCCAAGTCACATTCGGATTTGTAATGCGCAGTTAGTTAGTATGTGCCATTAACGAGCACCCGTTTCCCATTACCCACCTTAATGGCCAAGTACTCATCGCTCCAGTCCAAAATGCGACGATTCATCATGGAGCACTGAGCCACCAGCAGGCCACAGTACCACGGACACACGTACAGCTTCTCGGTGGGCGCGTTCTTGTCATTTTTGGGCTGCCAGATGTGGAGGCACGTCCAGATTTGTGCCAGCCACCAAAGTGGCCACAGCCACAGCGCATACTCCAGACTCTGTGTGCCCAGGTGTGCCAGATCCTGGCCAAGTGCCTGCAGCGTCAAGTAATCCGGCACTAGGCCGTGCAGCGAACACAAATCGGCGGCACGTAGCTGCGCCAACAACGTTGCCACACAAACAGTTGCCGGCGCCGCCAAACTGAGCGGCAGCGCATAACTGAAGTTCTGGATCTTTATCTTGCACGCAAACTTGCCGAATATGTGGCACAAATAGGCAGCGCCCACCTGGAACAGCAATGCGTATATTACGGCCTTATTGTCCGACTGAAGCGAGTACTGTGCGATTGTCGAGGGCTTGACAAACGAGCTGGCATTGCTCGTGTGCGCCAAATGTACCGTATCCAGCAAACCATCCGAGTACTGGAATGTCGACAGAAGGAATCAGTAGTAACAAAGGAGAAGGAGTAACAGGCTCTACATACCATCAGTGTTATGGAATGCGATTGCCACGCCTTGGAAAAGAGCGTGAAATACTCGAACAAGTTCTCGCCATGCAACAGAAAACCCATCAGGCCAAAAACTGCAATCTTCAAAGGTGCCAGATAAAGGTACGTGTGGTAACGGGAGCGTGTGCAGCGTATGGTGCGTATAATATAGGCTTAAAGGATCGAAACAAGTTAAAAATTTAAACTTAAAACAGCAAAATTGTAACTGAACTACAGTTTCCTTTACTGCACTAAATTGTTAGTGTGTACTTAATTTAACCTTTTAACCTTGTACCCAAATAACTATTTACTCAAAATCCCTTAATTTTAATAATAGAGTCTGTCAATATTTTTGCAAGTGTTTAATATGGGTTTAAGAACCAATTTATGGCATAATTATTCATTTAAATCGGGCTGAAATTAATGAAAAGCTTAAATACCCATATAGTTAAATTCCGTCTTGCCTTGATACTATTAATTTAAGAGCTATTTTGAGGTAAAATACACTAATATGGGTTGAAACCCAAGTTAAATTAATGATAAGGTCAAAACTGTTGTACCCAAATCGATATAATCAAATTGGTGTTAATAATATAGATTTGGGCCCATATTCAGTGGCAGTTGGCTATAAATAAATGAGTAAAAGTAATTGCATGAGTATAATAAACATATATATGAAACATTTTGAAGAGCTATAAATGCCTATTCAAATAATTGATAAATTTATTGCCGATATATATTTCTTATTGAGTGTGCTCCACTGTGCTTCATGACAGGTGAGTCAATCAGTTCACTCACCTATCGCCTCATGCGTGTTGGCATAGTTCTCCCACCAGCGGAATGAGATTAATAGCAATGGTATGGCCAGCAGCTGCACCTCCAGCTGTGCGGACATCGCCGGCCAGATGAGAAAGACACTGCCCTGGGATATAATCGCCAGAATGGAGGCGCCGTATACAAACATATCCGCTGATCTCCACCGCAAACGAGTGCCAGTCAAAAGGTCTGCGACAAAATGTTAAGCAGAGCGAATGGCAATCAATTTAATTGCTGTCAGTGCGGCCGACAAGTAGCCCGATAAGATGCTAGATGCGATGCTAGATGGTAGATGGTAGATGGTGCTCAGATAGATGCGTTACTCACTGAGAAGCGCCGGCACAAAGCACACACAGCAGCCCAGCATCGCTCCACGCGTCACATCCAGTTGCGGCAGCACGGTGAAGGTGAGCAGCGCCAAGCCAACGACGTGCAGCAGTTCAAAGAGTGTGACCTGATTAGCGACAACAACAACAGCAACAACAGTGAGTGCGAACTTATCAATCTTGCGACTACAATTGTTCCCGCACACATTACTCACCAGCGCCACTTCCAGCCCGCTGGGTCGTTGCTCGCGCTTGAACATGCTGATGCGCAGGGCGCGCAGAAAGGTGAACAGCTCGGGCGCGGCAAAGGCAAAGATCAGGGCCCAGACCCAGGCAATTTGTTCCAGCTTGCTGCGCACTGCCGTCACTTGGCCATCCAGCAGAACTGCATAAATACGTGGTGGGGTTGGGGCTTATCACATGAACCGAGCAGCATAACTCGTCTCTACTTTGACTTACGGTATTTGCTACACACTCGAACCTTTGTTTCGCCATTCGTATTGCCCGCCATATACAGATAAATCAGATTGGCCGCAACGCTGGCGGTCAAGACCACGCCGAACACCAGCAGATAGGTAAACAGCTTGAAGAGCTTCAGAAAGAACTGCAACTTCTTCCAATAGGCATCCGAACCACTTGTGTGTTTCCCCGGCGGATCTTGAAATGAGTCCCACAGCGACGGCTTATCGCGCTCTTTGCTGAGGATTGATCGGAGTTATTAATAATTAGTAAACAATTAATAAATTACTAAAATCAACTCACCGAATGCGCCCATAGTAATCACTTTCATAGTCCGCGCTCATGTCTTCAGGCGACCACTCACGTTTTCCAACTGAATCGCAGCACTCTCGCCAATTATTGATGAGGCATCAGTAAAGGTTACGAATCGACGATATCATCGAAGTGCGTAAGTTGACAGCATGTCAACAAGACGCTCCCGATAAGGCGCATGGCACAGAGACCCCTTGTCACTGCTTTAATTGTCGCTAATGCACACCGCGACTCGGCATCACAGAAACTCATAAAACTCGCCCATTAACGGTGCACATTACCTACATAAAAATCTTTTGTTTGCAATTTACTATTACTAGCCGACTTTTCTAGGTGTGCTTATCAATTTGGCCTGCATTAGTTCATTAATAGGCGATGGATTCATGAAAATACAGTCCATACGAGGTTTTTCAATCATAAGAATATACAAGTATCTCAATGCTTAACGGAAGTAGGTAGCTACTACTTACTACAAACTTATCACTGAAATTAGTTTTGAAGTTCATGTTTCAAGTGAAACTTGATGTGGCTCTTATTTGCCTCAGTATTTAAGCAATTAGTAAATGTATCGCATGTCTAGAACAACATTGAAAGTACATAATATAAATCAACATTGAAGGCTTCACTCCATTACAGCTTTGCATCCAAAAACCAATTTATTTTGATATATATTTAGAAAAAGTTATGAAATTTAAAAACATTAGCAATAGAAACTTTTCCAATTCAACGTAACTGCGCAACCAACAAAATTCAAGTGTGCGTCTCTCATGAAAAAGTTGTAGCATACTTTTAGTATTGCCAATTAAATGGTTTGAAACACTGCTAGTAGACCGTTAGTTATTATGCCTTGTCACAGATGGCGCCACTTTTAGTTTTGCTTTTATCGCTGAACGCTTTTGAAGTTTTCGTCTTTTTAACCGGCGTACTTTATTAAAAAAAAGATTTTGTTTTATATACAATTAAAAAAATACTATCAAAATTATTATTTTGTGTTAAACGACATGTAAAACGACACTTTCACTTAATACTAATACTAAAATTCAACAAGAAATGCTTTTGGCTTGAAAACAAAATAAAATCTTTGGCAATGTCAATTGCTAGCAACCATTGGAACCGTGCAGTTCGTTGATTCACAACCGATCAACACATTTTTCTAGGTGCATCCTCCTCTCCATTTCCACCGGTGCGTCCTTGGCGCGGTGTATTCAAGTCACGGGCATCCTCCATTGTGGTGGGCAGCACTTTGTCCGCCGTCTCGGGAAATCCGAGCGTCAAGAAACCACTGACCAGAGCAAAGGTGGCAAATAAAATCGAAGGTGCATGCTCATAGTATTTGGCCTGAAAATACAAATTATTAGCTGGAATTGAACAATAGAGCTAAATGCTACTTACCAGCAATGGAGTTTGCGGCGCCAGCATAGATCCAATTCGGCCCACCATGGAGCACAGAGACAGCAAACTGTTGCGAACGTTGGTGGGAAAGATTTCCGAGGTGAAAAAGTATAAAATCTGAAAACTGCACGTAATGGCCAGCTTTCCAATGAGGAACAACGTCAGGGAGCCAGCGTAATTATCTGCAAAAGAAACAAATTAAAGAATTAAAATCGAAAATAAATAACCCTTTAATTTTGAATGGATTCACCTGTTCCGACGGCGGCTGAGGCGCCCATGCAAATGGCGCATAGTAACATGGAGCCGCACAGCGAGTACCTTCTGCCAATGCGATCCATTATGATAAGTGGCAGGAGCAGGCCGGGTATTTGCACAAAGCCATTTAGCATGAAATTTGTGTACTTGTTGCCGCCCAGATTCACAGAGTTTAAGCTCAGCCCCAGAGCAATCAGGGTGTGCGTGAACCAGCAGAAACAACAGTTGGCGATGCGCCAAACGAAGAATCGGGCGGCCTGCCTAATTGGATACTGGCTCTCATTGGCCTGCTGCAGTTTGTGGCGATTGTTGGCGAGCAGCTCATCCACCTGCTCCTCGGGCAGCGGTCGCCTATTGATTGCGGCTGCTCGCCGCAGAACGGCTGCCGCGCGCTTCTCTTCGCCCTGGCTGAGCAGCCAGCGCACGCTCTCGGGCAGAATCCAGAGAAAGAGTATCTGCAGAACAGCTGGCACATAGAGCACCCTCAGTAGCCAGCGCCAATTCTGGAACTGCGATGCCAAATACCCTAGAAACGCCTCGCCAAGTGAGTAGAAAATTGTGATGATTGTGGCAGCTGCCACACGACGCTTGGGGCCAACCAGTTCGATGGCTAGCAAAAAGGCAGTGGGAAAGAGTGTGCTGCCCACAGCCATATCCAAAAACTCGAAGCTCAAAAACATATAATAATTTGTGGAAAACGAACGAATGACGCCCATAAAAGCACTCAGAGTTCCAGCAATTGCCAGCATGTTGCGACGCCCGTAGCTAATTGAATAAAAGATGGATTCAGTATGCAGAAATCGAGAAGGATGTGTTTGTCCACTCACCGATCGGCAAAAAAGCCACCCAAAGGTATGCCCACAAACTGGCCCACGTTGTTAATGGTGCCCACCAACGAGAGCATCCATTCGTCTTTACAAAAGATGCCAAACTTATAAAAAGAAAAATACGGTTAAGCAAAGAAATTATTTAAAAATCGGAAGTTGTTTGACTTAAGTAGCAATAAATTCATAAAATTAAGAGAAAATATGCAAATATCTCTCCCAAAAATGTTTATTGAAAGGCAATCTGTGTACGTGCCTCGTCTGCTTTTTCCTACTATTTATTTATTTAACTATTGTAGTTTTGTGCTTCACACGACTTGAGGCAATTCTATGATATTATCAAAAGACGTTTGTTGAATAATGCAAATATAATTTCTAGGAATTTAAAATAAATAAATTCAAATGAGCAGCTATGGCAATTTTAAGTCAACTGATTTAACTTTTATATATAAATGTTTTCTTCCATATTTACTTCGTTACTAAACATTTTTAAGAAAATTTTGTATTCTGAATATTCACTTATATTTCAAATAAAAAGCATTAATTAACTTTTATATTCCATTAAAAAAATATATATATACGCATCTGTGCCTAAATACTTACCTCATTGGATATGGTTTTCTCTTTATCACGAAATTTGAAATCTGTGCCACAACTTTCGGTATCATTGCCAAAATACTCAGGCGCACACATGTCACTCGAGGGATCGGCAAATGCTATAGTCTCATTGTTCACATAACGATTACACGAATCCCAAGCGGAGCTCTTAAAAGGAACTGTGAAATTCAGCCAGGGCTCCTCATACAAACTGCTCGGGCTGTCACATTGTGTTATATTGCATCTGAGAAAAGGCGCGTGGTAAGAAAAAAACAGAGAGCAGAGAGAGATGAGGCTCCAATAGTCACCTATGCACGACTGTGCTGGCAGTAAACACATATGAGATCGAAAAGAAGGCATTGAACACCATCGGCACACATAATAACACATAATTAATTATCTGAAAGCGTCCGAACTGCCCAATTCGCACCAAGATGGCATCCAGAGAGTTATCTTCGCCAGCGGATGCCTCCACATTCTCAGCCTCAGTGTCGGTCTCAGCAGAGTGGCCATTGGAGGTTGTCGGATTCTCTTTGTCGTTGGACATGTGCTCGATTATAAAAAACGAATTTAAAATTCAAATATTTTTTTCTTATTTATTTTTCTCAATGTCTGAGAGTCCATGTGTTAAAATGCACTTTTTATGTTTCTTGAATGCGCGCGATTTATAAATATGCCCCAATATTCGTGATCTTTTTATAGCGCATTATAAGAACTTCGATTTCAACATGATATTACGCTCCCGGCACTCTGGAACGTCTGACTGCGAGCAGTGTTGCTCATTGACTGATTCATGTGGTGCTTCGATCCACTATACACTAAATAGCGGGCATATTGCCTATATATATATATATATATATATATATAGGGTCACTTACTACTATTATTTTATAAATAATGAATATAATAAAGTGAGTTTATAATTTTTTATTACTCACAATATATATATGTACATAATTATATAATAATTATTATATGACCAATCCGATAAAAATTTAAGAACTACTTCAAACCAAATTATTAAATTAAATCATTGTTAACTTTTAATTTGTTATAATTTTTGAATTTTTCCTTGCATTTTTATATTGTAAATTGTTATAAAAGTATTTTGAAAGAGTATTTTTCTTTTGAGCATACAGCAAACTATTTGTTTTTTTTTCAGTTTTATCTCTTCTGTTAGTTATTCGGCACTTTTTTCGTCTGATTAAGACTCGTAGCGATACACATGCTTGAGATAAGAGATCCGCTCTCTCTTTATGTCAAAATTTACTACATGGTTGTATTCATCAGCTCTTTACTATGTCTCTTATCTTGACCTTATCAACTAGTCTGGTGGATTTCACAGATAATTTTGTTGGCTCAACGCACTTACCTTCTGCACCGACGAACGTAAATGGCTTCAATACATGTTTATTGATTGATAGCAAATATAATAACAATTTACAATGCTGTTACTGTTGCTGATTGCTTTTTATTAGAAACCACCACCCCCCCCCCTCCCCCCACCCATACATTACGTCTAGTGCCAGCAGCTGCTGCTGTCTGTCTGGGCAGAGCTACAATTATGAATGGATAAGTTTGTTTATTGTTGATATTGTTATAATTACCTGTTAATTAGTTGTCATTGGAGCCTTTATGGGATTACCAATAAATATACAATAACAATGTCTATACACTTATCTAAGATTATCTACAAAATGATAGGAATTTAGAAATGTATAATGTTATTTTTTCTCCAGAGATGATATACAAATAAACATTAACATACATAGAAAATAAATCATTGATCGATTTAGTCTACTATAAAAAGTACTGACGTACTGAATTGCTAACTATTCGACAATATTCAATGATATATGTATAGTAGCAAAAGAAAGATCTAATCAGGTAAGCACTAATGAATGAATGATAAATCACTGGATAAGTCTGAATTATTTAGAGGAAATCGATAATATTTGATTGTTGTAGTTGTTGCTGATTTTATTGCATAAATTGTCTTCCATTTTACATTATGAATGAATCTGCACTCAAATATGAAACGATAAGATTAAACAATTAATTAAACGATAAGATCAACAATTAAGACTGCTCTGACCGGGAGCACCAGATTCGGAGATACCCTGAACCCAGCATTCATACACCCATGGAAACTAATTAAAAGTATTGTTATGAAATATAAATCACGACCTAACAAAAAATCTGAAAGTCATAGTATTTCGAGTCGAGTGGAGGGAGATATACCAAATTCGAAATATGTAATTTGCGTATGCTTTATTATATTAAACCAAATTTGTTTTGGGAAATATACTCAATAACCCCGGTCAAATGTCGGTTATTTGAAATAAATCCAATCTGGGTATGGATTCACGAACTTAAAAAGTGAAAATTAAGATTTTACACAGACAATCGGACAGGGCTCAATCGATTCAGTCCGGGATTCTGACCTATAATTTATATATATACTTTATTGGTTCGGAGATGCTTTGTTCTACCTGTTACATACATTTGCAGACAACCATCATACCCTTGTTGTCCATTTTCAATGGGTTTAGGGTATAGGGTAATAGAAATTGATTGTTGTCAACTTCAACTGGCTATACTATTTGACACAGTTATCGGACAGTTATCAGTATTCGAGACTTTTAAATCTATTTTGATATTTCTGCATGTCATTCAATACCTATCGTATTGGTACTCAAATATTTACAATTCCTAAATGAGCCCAAACATTCTCAGCCATTGCCACTTTCGACTGATTAGACAGCACTTTTTGTGGGCTCTGATACTTGTGGCTGTCTTTTGTCCAGGTCGCGAGCCTCCTCCAATGTTGTGGGCAGCACTTTGTTTGTTGTTTCAGGAAAGAACAGGCTTAAAACAGAACTGCAAATGCCAAAGGCGGCGAACAGCAAGTGTGGCGCATATTTGTAGTAGTGTATCTAAAAGAAAAGTTAATATTATTATTTAGTATAATATATTATTTGAGCTAGAGTGGGACCCACCAATAGCGGAGTTTGTGGCGCCAGCATGGACCCAAATCGACCAATCATGGAACAAAAGGAGAGCATACTATTGCGACAGCTGGTGGGGAATATTTCGGAGGTGAAGAAGTACAATATCATAAAGCTGCCCGTTGAGGCCATTTTGGCCAGAAAGTACAGATACCACGCCAGCGTTGGATAATCTACAAGAAATGAAGATATATTACACCCTCTAGTAGGCAACAATTTATTCTCACCCTTATCCAAGAGGGGCATTACTAACAGTAAAATCGAACAGGTGCTCAAGCAGAGACTCAACGCCCAGCGTCTGCCAATGCGATCCATGATCAGCGTGGCGATCAGGATACCCGGCAACTGCATTAATCCCGTCATGCTGAAGTTATCGAACTTGTTGCCACTTAGTCCACTCGCATTCAGACTTAGACCCAGGGCTATGAACGTATTGGTGAACCACACAAAGCAGCACTGGGCAATCCGCAGGCCGAGCACACTAAATATTTGGCGAGCACTGTAGTGACCACCAGCTACCAACGATTTGGCCAGAACCTGCCGGTTCGTGCGCACCAGTTCGTTGAGCTGTGCTTCGGGCAATGGACGTTGATTAATGCGCGCCACATTGCGCAGAATCTGGACGGCCTCCAGCTCCCTCGATTGACTCAGCAGCCAGCGCACGCTCTCGGGTACATAGCAGATGAAGATCAGGTGGAGCAGCGCCGGCGTGTAGAGCACGCGGAGCAGCACACGCCAATCGAGAACATAGCTGGCCAAGTAGCCCAGTGCCGCCTCGGCCAGGCCGTATGTCAAACTGATGACCATGGCGGCCAGCACGCGACGCTTGGGCCCGACCAGCTCGATAGCCAGCAGGAAGGCGGTGGGAAACAGGGTGCTGCCCACGGCCATGTCCAGAAACTCAAAGAACAGAAAGCTGTAATATTCGAGCGCATGCGAGCGTGCGAGTCCCGCCAAAGCACTCAAAACCCCCGACACAACGAGCATTGACTTGCGTCCATAGCTGCAGGAACGGAAGGTTATAAAATGATCAAATTATTATCAATTCTCTAGACTCACCGATCTGCCAAATAGCCGCCCAAGGGTATGCCCACGAACTGGCCGATGTTGTTCACTGTGCCCACCATGGAAAGTTTCCATTCGTCGGAGCAAAATATGCCAAACTAAAAGTTAATTTTAAAATAATTGAAGTACTCGTGACGTGCAATTTTATTTGTCGCTATCGAAGCTAGAAACGCGAAACTTGAAATACATATATAAACTGTATTTCATATATAAACTGATTATTTGTAATATTAAACTATAGTATATTGGTTTTGGGCAATGTCTATCTTGCTGCCCGTTCAAAAAGTCTTGAAATTTGGAATATAGTATACCCGAGTATACCTGCGTGAGATAAATTGTTAAGATTTTTTGGATTCGATCTATATATCAGACTTAAAGCAAGTTACATTTAATTTTGCCGACAGAAGTTCATCGAAATATCAAGCAGACAAATTTCGGCCACGTCCACAACTTACAAAAATGTTTATTTAAAAAAAAATAATTAATGTTATTATACTGTGAACGAGTATTGCACAGTCAGTTACAACGTTTTTACTTGTTTTTTTTTAATTGATACTTAAGTACATTTAAATGTCAAAGTCAATTAATTCGATTGATTCTTTAGTTGGTAACGGTCACTACACTTTCAAGTCAACATTCAGCTTGCAGTTGAACTCACCTCTGAGGATATGGTTTCTTCGTCACCCTTGGACTTGTAGCCCGCTTCGCAGCTGACAGAATGACTGCTATCGAAATGATGGGCCCCACAGTGTCCGTCGTGTCCCGGCATCACCTCGTAGTGGTTACACTGATCCCACACTCCATCGTGCTGAGGTATCGTAAAGTTCAACCAAGGCTCGATGAAGCTGCTGTTCGCAGTGTCACACGGGCTGATGATGCATCTTTAAGGTGGTGGCAATGATTGACTAGGCGGCTGCCACTAAATAGACTCCATGCCTCACCTGTGCTCCACAGTGCTGGCCGTGAACACGTAGGATATCGAGTAGAAGGCATTGCATATGATGGGCAGGCAGAGCAATATATAGTTGACAATCTGAAATCGTCCGAATTGCCCGATGCGAATGATCAGCGCATCCAGGTGGTTGTCCTGCTTGGAGGCCGCGTCCGCCACCTTCTCCACGACTGGCTCCGATTTTGTCATGCTGCAGTCAGAGAGGTCTGTAGCTAACTGAATTGTTCTGTGCCCCACTTAAAATCTTGGCGCGCGAGTCGCGCATTTAATTGACCGAGTTATGCATGCCGAGCGGGACGGGCCGGGGATGGGGCTGGGCAGTTGTAGCAGGTTCTCCACAACTTTTTCACACGTTTTCAATTACCGCGATCAGACGCCCACAGAAGCGTGTCGCAGCATCTGAGACTTAATTGCTGGCTACTCACATTTTAGGCACTGCAACTTAGCTCTAATGCAAGTCTCATAGAGAAGTTGTCCGCATTATAAAAGAATTCAATGGGCGCTTTATTATACAATTTATGTACTTTTATTGTTAAACTTTATGCAAGAATTTAAAAAATATCACTTGATGTTGGAGTGTGTGTGTGTGTGTTTGTATATGAGATAGAGAGAGTGCTTAGCTAAAAATACAAATACAATACCATATTTAAGATTACTAAAGCTTACTCAAACTGAGAACCTAGAATAGATATAAAGCAAGTGCCAGAGAACAAGCCGGAAATTTTAGCATTTGTTCTCAATAACAGCTTTTAAGATATTTGTTCGTTTCTTTTTGTTTTGTTTTTGTGTTTTTTTTAAGCCGTTTAACAGACCTTTAACTGGATTAATATGGCGTGCTACTAGCGAATACTGCATAAAAGTGCCTACCTTAAATGTACAACCTACACGGGTTAGTCGTAAATCGTTTCTAAAATCACCTTTTTGAATACCGACCGAAATGTTGCGTTTGTCTCAAACAAAATATCAATAAATCATGCCTCGTTAGAGAGGCTTAAATAACTACAATCATAAAATTATATATAGTGCTATATATAAACTGATACATTATACATTTGCTGCTGTTAATCGCAACTACAACGTGTTTTTGTTTTCTACATCTCTAGTTAATATCAATCTTATGGATTCGCAATATGATAAATTTTCCAACTAGTTAAAAGAGGAATATTCCAACCAATCCAGACAAAATCCAGACTGTTTACAGGTTATACATAGGATTACTGGTTGCATCAAATAGCTGAGTGCCCGTTGACTCAATCATGGAGCGCAGCGCGATGCTGCGTTGTTTGGCCACCGCTTTGCGCAATGTTAACTCAAACACGTTCTCCTCATCAATGTTGTCCATGGGTAAATGCTCTCTGCTGCCCACCGGTTGCTCCGTTTTCTTGAATACCAATTCCTCGTGCTCGTACAGTACACATGTTTCTGCAAATTCCTTGGCAAAGTACTGCGCCGTGTTCCGGTTCTGTATCACCTCGCTGGGAAAACATTGCAGCAACTCCTCGAAGCTCAGCTCCGCTACCAGGTTGTTGAGAATTTCTGTAACGAGAATTGACTTGAATATTTGTTTCTTTTAGCATTGCAAAAAAACGGCTAGCTATAAACGCGAACTTTTCAAATTTTGCTATGATAGTTCAACCAGATCAAGTTATATACCGATCAAAATGTATCTAAAAGAAAACATGCCACAATATTTAATAGCACATCATGAGTTATGAACCTGTAAGTGTTTACGAAAAATTTTAACCTTTTGGAGCTGATGGAGGACTTTTTCCGAATGTCCAACAAATTTTTTTTTGGAAATTTTTTTTATTAAATTGACTATTCTTCTTGTTACCTCGTGTAAACGTGATTTTATTTGAATATGTTTACTACTAGCAAGATTAGTTGTACTCAATGAATTCATATAAAGGTTAACATTCGATTTATTCAACTACCACAAACCTGCAATGTGTGTTTTCCAGTTGGGCAACGTTTCCTGTTTGCTGAGTATCTTGCGCAGCAGAGACTCCCAATGCTTTGGTGTAAATCCACAGGACTGTAAGCAGAAACATAAACCGTTTAGCTAAATATCAGTAAAATTTGATATAAGTCCAGACTCTCACCTTGCCATATTGCCACAAGAAGGCGGGACAGAAGCTCAACATATAATTGATGGCCAAATTCTTGGGTAATATGATCACCAAGAAGCTATCAATGCCCATCAAATTCGGGGCTTTTTGTATGAAAGCCAAAAACTCAGATATTATCTCTCGATCCACCTTGCTGGAAGCCAGCAGACTCTGGATCTTAAGTGTCAAAGTCAAGAGTTCGTTGTGCCAGGCCGTAAAGCGCACTTCGAACTCGCCCTCATCCTTTTTGGGATAGCTGAAATCGCTACGCTCAAAGGGCGGCAAACGATTTAAGTATTGCGGTCGTTCCAGCAAACAGGGAATGGGTCGTATGTAGGCTTTGATATGCTGCTCGTAATCCTCGCCATCGGCCAGTTTATAATCGGGAATGTAGGGTACAAATATCAGCTTGTTCGCCAGAGGTTCGTTGGCATGACGTACGCTCGGCTTGCTGCAGTAATTCGGGGCCATGCCAACCATATATGCAATGCATTCCATGCGGAGATTCAGGAATTCCTCGCGGCTGCTTTGTTGCTCCACATCAGCGGACTGCAGATCGGTAATGAGATCACTCAGAGCCTTCAAGCGACCCATATACATGCGGAAGAGTATTTTGAGGCCCTTCAGATTTGTGGCAGCAACATCATCGTCGGGTTGCGGCTGCGAAAGCGAAGCATTGGAGCTGCGCTTTTGATAGGGCGATCCAGCCTGCTGCTCCTGCAGCTGATCGTACACAATGCGCTGCTGACGGCCGCTTATCGAACGCTCATCGGGCACCGAGCTGGCGCACGAACTGGACAAAGACTGCACATCAGCCTCGCTGCGCAGCGAAGGTGCTCGCGAACTGCTGCACTCATCATCATAATCATCATCCAGCTGAGGCGGCGTTTGCGAGCGCACCTCGTGCGGCTGCAGCGAGGAGCTGACATCGTAGAGATCATAGTAAAAGACTTGCAGTATGTTGACGAAGACCTTCTGCGAGGTCTGATAGCCCTTCTGGCCGATGTGCGAGGCGATGTAGTTAAGAAACAGCTGCAGCACCACGTCCAGCGTGATGCTGTGCTCGATGCACAGTGCGTGTATGAAGGCGTCACTTATGGCCTCAATCAATGCCGGCTGCTCGTTGGCCAGCAGAATGGTCTCGCAGAAGTCCGAGAAGGAAACAATGGCACTGGGCGTGGGCGTTGATCCGCAGCCGCCTGAAGATTTTCCCTTTGTTTGAGTGGCACCACGACGCGAACGCTTCCGAGCCGATGGCAGGGATTGCTGCTGTTCCGGTAGCTGGCGACGCTGGTAGAGCACAGTGCTATCATCGAAGAGCACGTTCTTGTGCTTGATCAGCGCCACAGCCAGAGTACGACGCGTGGACTTGGCTATTATTTCCTGGGCCAGCAGATAGTTGGACATGCGACAGGCAGTCACAGCCAAAAGAAGATTCTCATCAGGTGTGCTTAGGAAGAAGATTTCTGAGATTAGCTGAAGATCTATTTTAAAAGTGCAGTCTTCACTTACAGCGTAGTCAAGTGCTTCAGATAGTTGATCAGCTCACCGCTCATGGCATCCGCCACCACAGGCGAACTAAGCATTATTTGTGGTATATCCACGGGCGCATGTTTGACGAACATGTTGAGAAATTCCAGGGAGATCGGCACCTGCTTGTAGCCCTGTTGCAGCACTCGGGCTGGTGTGAAATACGGCGGCACAATCTGGTGCAAGAACGACGACTTCAGACGATCCGTGCCCAAGCCAAGCAGAAACAGTTTAACGGTATAGATAAGGCCAACTAGCTGCGATGTTTCCACCACCTGCTCGTTGTCCTCCAGCTCTGCAATGTAGTTGTTGTAAATGTCCACCAATTGTAGCTGGCACATCTTGTAGAAGCCAGTTGCTTGCAAATAAACCTCTTGCTTATTGGAGCTGTTGATGCCACAAAATAAAATACGATTAGAAAACTATAAAGGAAGAATTAAGCCGTAAAATTAAGAAGTTGTATATGAAACACCAGAATATAAATATTATCGGTAATAAATAAAATGTCGTAACTTAATATAACATAATTGATATGAAACAAGTAAGAACCTTGCAGTTGGGTGTTATCACAGCGTGAGAACAACCAAAACATGTAGCCTGATATTTATTATGCACATAAAAATACATAATGCATTTAAAATTTAAACATAATTGATAACAACTTTTGTTAAAAAAAATCATGCTTACTTATTAGAGATTACAAGCATGATTTTTTTAACAAAAATTTGTTATCAATTATGTTTACATTTTAAATACAGAATTAATATATCTGACAAATAAATAAAATGCGATCAAACATGAGAACTGGTTAACTTTTGACAAAGTTATGGTAGTTTCAAATATGGGAGCTATGGATCTAAAGGCTTTAATTGTCAAAATTTTGCTCAATTCTGGCACGATTTTGACGAAAAATTTGACCTCCTTAGAATTAACTTTAAAGTTGTTTTTATGCTATTTGTGACCTCTACAATCGATTACAAATATAAAATTGGAATTCTAAATTTTGAAGAAAACAAAATTTTTCTAAATTCTTAAGAACATAGAACTATCTTACCGTATTGAGAAGTCTGCCAATTTTCGACAATTAGCCATAAACATTTTGCGCAGTTCCTGTTCCCGCTCCACACTAAGACGCTCGCCCTGCAGTGTCAGGCTCAATCTGAGCATGACATGCGCCTCCTCCATGAGATCATAGAAGTTCGAGCTGCTTGCGCTGCGATACGATTCGGCAATGCCTTCGAGATCCTCAATGACGTTCTCTACCCGGGGCACCTCCAGATTGTACAGCGTCCACTCGTTCACCACCGAGGATTGGGCGGCGCTGCTGCTGCTCCTCAGCAAGCTGCTGTGCTTGGCCTTTGCTTCGGCCAGAAATCTGGCGGCAATGTTCCGCTTGACAGCCACCACGGCGACCTCGCCGGTGCTGCGCCGCTTGTGCTGCTCGAGCGCCGCATTTGTGATCAGCACCAGCTGTTCCCGGTTGACGCACACGAACTGCACATGCATAAAGGCGGCCAGGCCGATGACGGCAATGGCTGAGCTGACGTCCGGCGAGGACTCTTCTGGGAACAGCCCACCAATGCTCGGATACTCGAAGCGATTGTGAAACAGCTTGTGGCCAATGCGTGAGGTATGCGTCTCCACCGACTCCGCGGTGACGGCATAGACGACATAATCATTCAAATGCACCTGCAGCACGGGCGCGGTAAAGCTGTAACTGGCCACCGGTTTCTCGTTCTCGCTGTACCACTTGCCCTGGGCGCAGAACTGATACAGATAGCCGTCCACACTGCTGGCCACCAGCAGCGCATGGCCAACGCAGCGCAGATGCTGGGAGGATTTGAGTGTGCGTCGATTGGCATGCTTGAAAGTGGTCACGGCACTGGGCACCTGCTGGTTGCCCATGTCATACTCATCATCCTCCTCCAGCTGCTGTTCGCTGCTGCGCTGGTAAATGGCCCTCAGGTCCATGCAGCGCAATATATCCAAGACGCGCGACTGCGGCTCCGAGGTCTTCATGCATATCTGCAGCAGTTTACGGATGTCGTACTGCACGGATGCGTCTTCGGTTAAACTGCTGCCGCCAGGACCAATGCCTCTAACATTCATGGCCTTCGCCTCGTTGATTAGCTTTATTTTGATGTCTGCGGCCCGCTGTGGCGTTATGATAATCTCCTGTGTGCCATCTTCCTGGTTGCCGCTGCGACTGCTACCATTCTCGCACTGATCCCACTGAGAACGCAGCTCGGGCTCAAATTCGCGTCCATAGGCGGTGTTCACCAGTCGCGCCACATTGAAATCCAGAGGCGTGCGTCCAGCTAAGCCCGCACCATTTGCCAATGCGGGTTTGGCGCTGCTTGAGGATTGCAGGGAGTCGCTGTCGCAGCTCTGCTGGCTGTGGGTGCTGCTTACTGCCGCGGCGCTTGCCTTGCTGCCCAAGCTTAGGGACTCGGACAGGGGCTCATCGCCAGCATAGTCGTTGTCCAGGCAGCTGAGCTCATGAGCAGCCGCTGTCGCTGTTGTTGCTTTGTTGGCCAGCGCATCCACCACCTTGAAGGCGACACAGTAGCGATGACTTAGACAGGCGATGACATTCTCGGCCAGGCACAGGCGCAGCGGCACAAAGTTCAGCTGCACAAAGAACTTGAAGGGCAGAAAATCGATGAAGGAGAATCTCGGCTGGGTGTTCTCATGCACGCACTGCGTGTACTCATACAGATAGATGCGATCCTTGCTGCTCACTATGATGTTGCCCGACGTCTGGCAGCATTGCACCAGCTCCGGGGGACTGCGCAGTGGCAGCTCAATCACATCAATGCTCTCAACCAGCGGCGTCTTGGGCGTCGTCATTGAGGCGATGCGTATTGTGATCGGCAGCTCGTTGAGCTTGGCATCGGGAAACTTCCAAAAGTTGGCATAAATGCGCACAAACATCTTGGTGTCATCCTCGGTGCAAACAGTGTTGCTGTTGCTGCTCGAAGTGCAGCTGATGCTGGTGCTATTCGAGTGCACCGGACTGCCAGCCTGTTCCTTCTCGAGGGTCAGCAAGTATTTACCTGCATGGTAGAAGATGAGTATTATTAGCAAGCAATAAGGGATTCAGTTAACAATATTCTTAAATTCACTTTTAAATAAATTTGACTAAGATCCATGCATTGTTTACGGTTGAACTATTTATATATTTTTGAAACATTTGTTAAAGCAAACTTTTATATCAACTTAAGTTTTGTAGATATTTAATGATTAATTTTATCCAATATTTTTTGTTGTTTAAAAGTAGAAAAAAGTTTGAAATTAAATTTAAAATTATAGAAAAAATAACAAGTTTGCTTAATCTGAACGGAATTACAAATAAATGGAACTGAAAACTGCCTTTTAAAAAACATACATTATTAAATATATTCTATATTAAAAAATGCATATTTTTAAATATATTAAATGGAGCGCCTTGCTTACCCGCCTCGCAATAAATAAGCTGCACCACCTCGCCCACCGTGGCCAATGTATATCTGACCGGCATGCGCTCATCATTCGCCGGCGTCGGCGATGTTGCATCTCCCGTGGCACCTGCTGCTGCCTGATCCTCCTGCGCTGCATATTCCTGCTGCTCCGATTGCTGTTGCAACTGCTGCTGTTTACCAGCTATGTCATAAATCTCGATGAACTGCTCAGCGCTGCTGATGGCAATGCGATTGTTGCCAATCAATGTGGCTGCCAGAATGTCGCCATTGAGCGAATACGTCTGCTGCCGGGCAAAGTTGTAGGCCTGCAAAATCTTCACCATGGCGACGCTGTCGTCACTGCAACCGACAAAGTAAACGAAGCACTTAAAGACAATCAAATCAAATGTAACTCTGCAATGCGATATAACGCCCCAGTGACTTCATCGTCCGGCGTCCGACAGAGACTATGCGGCTGTAAGAGTTGTTCGCTTGTGAATACCCCCGAAAGTAACGATGATGACGAGCGTCTGAGCGCGGCCGACTGCCGCGACTGAGTGGGTTGGCTACTGGCCGGGGGAGAGTTTGTTCAAGTGGTTGTTGCTGCTCTCGTGGGCATGAGCCATTAGCATAATTGTGCGTTAATGCTGGAGACGGGGACAGTTGTAGCGTAATTCTAGTAGTAATAGTTGAGGGTTTGTCATCTTGGATTACCACAATTTAATTTAGATGAATTTTAATAATTAATTCGAAATTAAAATGCGGGTCACAAACGGCTATCATATACAGAAATACATCATTCATTTTCTAACAGGGGTATTCATTGTGAATCTCAAAAAATAAAAATTCAAATATATGAAAATTATATTATGGAAATGTATATAGAAAATTATATATATAAAATTATTGCAATTTATTAAAGACTGTCCTCCGAGATTTACTCGAACCGCTCAAAATCAAACCTTGAACCGAACCAGTTACCCAAAAATACAGACAATCAAACCATTTTCTCATTTTCCATTGGGTTAGTTTTATTTTTATAGATCGGAAAATTTTAAACGCCGAAATGTATATGTCTGAGACTTTTCAGAGGCTGCATAAAAGATAAGATTTTCTACCTCCTGACTAAAAAATTTAAAAAAAAAACAAAAAAACAAAATGAGGAAACAAAATAAATTGCTACAAATCTTTTTTTCTCGAATCAAAACCTGGATAACGAGTCGAACATAGGGTCAAGGTATTGCTTTGAATTATGAACCGAAATACCGACAGTAAATTTTTTTTTTTTGTAATTTACATTTATATTTTTTAAGTTTTTAATCTGATTATATACTAGAACAACAACTTACGTTTCCAGCCAATGTTTTATAAGCGAACACTAATCGTTAAGTGGTTTTTGATGGGCATGTCATGACATATATATTACTACAGGTCAGTGCTGTATCTGCCACCGTCTTTTCCGTTATTTCCGCCTCACCATAAACCATACAAAATTAGGTCACATAATACACACAACACACCTTCCCACGGATACCCCGCAACCAGAAACCACTCAAATCGGTGGGACATCAAAAGCTGTCACAGTATTTAGGCATGCAATAAATATAACTGCCACTTGACTTGGGCTGGGCCGGCGGCTACTACGTGCGTTTACCTAATTAAGCCATAAGTTGGCTCGCATAAAAAATACTGTCTAAATCACGGGGGGAGCCAAGGAATGAACCTTTTGGATATGACGCACCCATAGCAAATTAAAAAACCGGAAATAGATCAAAATACGACACGAAATATTCTATTTTTGGCCGGTCAGTCAGAGGTCTTAGGTCAAACGCAAATCAATAATTGTGCTGATAATAAATTGGAATGCGTGCATTAACCCAAATGTATACAACTATGTGTGTATTTGTGTGTTTGTTTGCTGGTGGGAGTGCTTGGGTGGGTGGATGTGTATGTGTATGTGTATGTATATGCGCTGCAATTGGCAAGCAGTATTAGAAAAAAAATCAATAGCTCTGCGGCTTGCCAAAATTTATATAATTAGCCGCAAAAATATAAATTTTACTTGTGCAGCTATGCTAAACATTTTTATTGCGCTCTCAGAACACTCAGTATCATTAAAACACTTGGGATTGGTACTCGTATTCCACATTATTAATTAGTTATTGAAGAAATTTATGCATACATTCAAAAACAGCGGAAGTAACGTCGTCGGCTGCCAGCAGCAAGCTTCGTGCCGCTTTTACGCTTAGTTCATTTATTCTGGCTAAGAGAATATTTTAAACTATTGTTGATGCACACACACATATTTATTTATTGCATTTACTGCACAAATACACTATTGGATAAACTATTCCGCCTGTTTACATTTTTTCCAATGAAAGCGTTGCCACCTAGGGCAGTGTCTGTTGCCACTAAAACAGCTGATTAAACAAGCACGTCATACGGCAGCACTGCTGCGCACTAGAGCTGTACATTGTAGTTCAATTTAAAGGGCAAGTTTAGTTGCTCAAATTTTATTGTTCGAACGAGACGATCATATGGTTTGCCTTGCATATTATACCCATTAGTGCCAATATCGATCAATTCGCTTAAATTACAAATATTACATATTTTATATTGATTAATATGGTGAAAAATACTAAGAAACATAAAATTATTAATTTTAGGACTCAAAGGAACTAAGCAACTTAGTTCATTCAGTTCAGTTAGGTAATTAGTTCAGCTGAACTTATTCAGAACGGTTCGCTACAACTCTACGCACATAACATACCCTATGCTTCTCTCGCTTGCACTCAGGCTCAGCTGTTGCTGGCCGCTTGTTGCTGGCAAAATTAAAGGCGCCATTTCAACAAAATGATTTAAAAGAAACAAATAAAGGAAAAAGTAAAATTATGAGCAATTCAACGCGTGCCTTTGTGGGTATGCAGAACAAGTACGACCGCGTGGTCTTGCTGGTGGACATGGATTGCTTTTACTGCCAAGTCGAGGAGAAGCAACAGCCCGAATATCAAGGCAAGCCCCTGGTCGTGGTGCAGTACAATCCGTGGCGTGGCGGCGGCATTATAGCTGTCAACTATGCGGCACGCGCCAAAGGCGTCACCCGACACATGCGCGGCGACGAGGCTAAGGAGTTGTGCCCGGACGTCATCCTCTGCCAGGTGCCCAACATCAGGGAGAAGGCGGACACAAGCAAATACCGCGACGCTGGCAAGGAGGTGGCAAATGTGCTACAGCGCTTCACGCAGCTGCTGGAACGCGCCTCCGTTGATGAGGCCTACCTGGATATCACGGAGACGGTCAATCAGCGCATGGAGCAGTTGCAGGCGGTAAGTACACAACTCACTCAAGCTGCCAAAATAGGGAAATTAAATGCATTTGATTGGATTTGCAGGGCTCCTTTGCACTGAAACCCCAGGAGTTGGTGAATTGTTATGCCGTTGGCTACGAAAATATTGGTGAATATGTGAATAAGATAACCAATCGGTTTGCCAATCCATATGTGGATGATGAGCGGTTTATGCTCGCCTACGATCCGAACGATTTGCCCGCCGTGCGTCAGAGCGACTTGCGTCTCCTCATTGGGGCGTGCATTGCGGGCGAGGTGCGTGCAGCGGTCAAGGCGGAAACTGGCTATGAATGCTCAGCGGGCATTGCGCACAATAAGATCCTGGCCAAGCTGGCGGCGGGCATGAATAAGCCGAACAAACAGACAATTCTACCGCTGGCGGAGATATCCCCGCTGTTTGACCAGCTGCCCGTAGGCAAGATCAAGGGAATGGGCGGGAAATTTGGTGAGACCGTTTGTGAGTCGCTGGGCGTTAAATTTCTGGGCCAGGTGCTCAAATACAGTGAAAAAGAGTTGCAGCGCAAGCTAGACGAAAAGAATGGGTGAGAACGATGAAATTAGAATCAACTTCGATAAAACTAACTAACATGTTATTTATTGCAGCACTTGGTTGCATAACATTGCACGTGGTATTGACCTGGAGGCGGTCACACCTCGATTTTATTCCAAAAGTATAGGCTGCTGCAAGAAATTTCCCGGTCGCAACAACATAACTGGCCTCAAGACCCTACTGCACTGGCTGGGTGAGCTGGCCAGCGAGATAAACGAACGCCTGGAGAAGGACTTCATAGAAAACAATCGCAAAGCGAAGCAAATGGTTGTGCAATATGTGCAAGACATTGATGGTGAAGAGATAGCCAGCTCCCGTTCCTCCCCACTCAACCATTGCGATCAGGAAACGCTGGCCAAGCAGGCCCTCGAGCTGATCAAGCTCAATACAAAGACATTTCTGCGCGCTGGCAGCGAGGCAGCACTTAACAATGCCATCAAGTTTCTGGGCATCAGTGTGGGCAAGTTCGAAACAGCATCCAATGAGCAAAACAGCCTGCAAGCCATGTTTGCCAATCAGGCGGCCAAAAAGCGTCGCATAAGTGTGGAGGAGGGCGGAGAAAAAGCAATTGTGGAGCAAAAACCGAAGCAAACCGACGAGGCTAAAATGAAGAGTTTCTTCGCGAATTACTTGCAAACGCGCAAGGACGAACAAACGAATAAAATGGATCAAATAAGGGCTGATGCAAAGCTCGAAGAAATTGAGACGAATAATAAAACAGAGGAACCTAGGGAAATAGAAACGGATAAAGAAACCAAGCTTCAGACAGCCGCTCCATCTCCCAAGAAAACCTTCTTTGAAGCATACAAACGGAAACTGATAAACGCTTCTGTCGCAAGCGGCGACGAGAAGGCTGAGCCGACGGCAACGCCGCCTGAATTTAAAGAAAGCTTTTTTGCCAAGTATCTGCAGGAGCAAAAGGAAGTGGACAAGACTGCAAAGCAATTAAATGAGTCAACAACTGAAGACAACAATTCGACCGATATGCAGGACTTGGCCGCCGAATTGGATGAGATTGAATCAAGCAGCACAAATGCAACGCAACAGGCTCAGCCTGAGCCGGCTGAGTCCTCCACATCGAAACGCAAGTTTGAGCAGGTAAACTCAAAGGAACCGCTGAAAGCAAGCGACTTTACTAGCACTTATGCCGAGTACGCACAGCCCGAGCTGCGTGCAGATTTAATTAATTTTGTCAAGTGCGATGAGTGTGGCGCTCAAATACCCGACGATATCCTGGCACTGCAAACCCATCGGGATCATCACTTTGCGCAGCAATTGAGTCGTCAGCTGCGCGTTGAACAGCGCGAGGAAATGCAGCGCAGTCGCCTGAATGCCACAACAGCATCGGTTGTCTCACCCACAGCAAAGCCAGTGCCAGCCAAGAAAGCTAAAAAGACAAGCGGCACGGCCACAACAACGGCCACAAAACCGGTCAACAGTATTACAAAGTTTTTGGCCGCTAAGCCACCGTTAGAGCCGCCCAGCTGCAGTAATGCACCCGTGGAGCTCTGTGGCGAATGCAAAACCTACATCAAAAGTGTGGACATGCCGGAACATTTGGATTTTCACATGGCCAAAAAGCTACAACGTGAACTCAACCAACTAGAAGTACGCAAAATAAATACCTCAACCAATAAAAAGACAACGCCACCGCATGCCAAGAAGCAGCTAAACAGTACCTTAAATTCTACAACGGGTAACAAGTCCATTACCCAGTTCTTTACCCAAAGCAATTGAGGCAAACTTCAGAGTTACTAAACTCTCCATCTCAACAAATGAATAATCTTTTTGAATAGCCACCATGTAGGAGTATCAGTGAATATTGCAAATGTTAAGTTCCTTTAAAATAATACATTATTAAATATATCATACAATCGCAGCTAATAAACATAGCTTCCATATACATTTTTTTATATATATATACATTTATTTTTAAAATCGCAATGATTTAAATGTTACAAATTGTTATAAATTATCTGTCTTTAGCCTTAACGATCTTGGTGCCAATCTAATACAGTATTAATAAGAACTTTTGTTTGTGCTTGCCAAGCTTCGCTTGTGTTGTAAAATATATTTTGTAAATTATAAAACAAACAGATGAGATGAAATTGTTTAAAACTTTAAAAAATCTACAAATTACAGAAAATTGTTATACAAATAAACTATAAATTTGCAGCATTCTTTTTTCATTAAAAATAGTTTGCTTTTTTTAATTGTTATTGTCTTTTATTATTGTGAGAATCTTATTATAAATCTCAAGTCTTTCATTTATGAAAAGAGAGATTATTTCTTTGAATTTTTTTGTTGAAACACTTTTCAATATTTTCAATATTATTTAAATATTTTTAGTATTAGAGACCTACGTAAAGTTTAAGTCCAAAGTATGAGGGATACATATGTGTATATCTAAATATTGTTAAAAAAAAAATTATAATTGCTATATAGATAGGAAAATACATTTTTCAAAGGGATATAAACAGAGTCCATAACTGTAATGACTCTGAGTTGCAGTCAATTTAAATTGTTAACCACAAAATGTACTTTAAAAAAAAAATATTAAAAAAATATATATTTGTATGTGCATATGTAAATATAATAAATATCCGGTATATTTAATGATATATAATGCAAAGTTGTCTTTGAACTGTTTGTGATTTTCTTAAGGCTAAAGTTGCTTACAGCATAAATTGGGGCTACTATGCGGGCACGCTATTTCCCTGATCCTTTGGCGGCTTCTTGACACCAATGGCATGCGCTTCCTTGACCGTGGTGGGTAAGACAAGATTTGTGGTCTCGGGGAAGAACAGGGTAAAGCAGCCGCTAATTATGGCAGCGCAGGCAAAGAGAATTGCGGGGGCATTGGCATAATACTTGGCCTAAATCGAACGAGGAGCATTAGTAGCGTTATTGATAGTAGAAAATCTGAAACTTACCAAAAGCGGCGTCTGCGGCGCCAGCATGGAACCAAATCTGCCCATCATGGAGCAGAAACTGAGCAAGCTGTTCCTCAGATTGGTGGGAAAGATTTCCGAGGCGAAGAAATATAGCACCTGAAAACTGGCCGTGATGGTCAACTTGCCCACCAGGAAGAGCACCAGCTGCAAGACTGGCTGATCGCCTCCAGCGAAAATGGTGCCAATGCAGCAGAGACCACTGAACAGCATAAGGCCACACAGGGAGTAGCGTCTGCCGAAGCGGTCCATTACGAGGAGGGGCATAAAGAAGCCCGGAATCTCCACCAGTGCAATAAATGCAAAGTTGTTGTACTTGTTGCCATCCAACAGCACCACATTCAAGCTGAGCCCATAGTAGACCAGCACATGGACGATCCAGCACAGGGAGCAGTTGGCGATGCGCCACTTGAAGTTGCTGAATGCCTCACGAATGGGGAACTTGCTCTCATCGGACTGCTGCAACTTATCCCGATTGGCAATGATCAATTTGTCCAATACACTCTCCGACAGCTCGCGCTTATTCACATGGGCTGCTCGGCGCAGAATTCCCTTGGCACGCTCCTCCTTGCCCACGCTCAACAGCCAGCGCACGCTCTCCGGCAGGATCCAGAAGTAGGCGAGCAGAATCACAGATGGCCCATAGGTGATACGCAGCAGAGTCCGCCAGTTCGGAAAGGCCTTGGCAAACATGGCGAGAGCCACTTCGCCCACGGCATAGAAGACGGTAATGGCGCTGCAGGCGAGCACACGACGCTTGGGACCCACCAGCTCAATGCCAATGACAAAGCATGTGGAGTACAGGGTGCTGCTGGTCATGTTGTCCAAGAACTCAAAGACAAGGAACCACACATAGTTGGGTGAAAAGGAGCGCACAATGCCCAGCACGGCGCCCAGAATGCCGCCCAAGGCAATGGAAAAGCTGCGACCATAGCTGCAGACCAATGGAAAATGAAAATGAACAGGAAAATGATGGAACACTTTTGTTGCACATTTTATTCATACCGATCAGCCACGAATCCACCGAGCGGTATGCCAAAGAATTGTCCCAGATTGTTTATGGTGCCGACAAGTGACAATTTCCATTCATCATCGCAGAAAATTCCAAACTATAAGAAGATTCCAAGGGGCAAAATTCATATAGCAATTGGTGTAACAAAAGATTTATATAACTGCAGCTTATTTATTATTCACTTGAGTCGTCAGTTTGTCAGCTATTTATGTGAATTACGCCCATTTACATATATTATCTAGAATGCCTCTGTATGCATATGCAGCAATTACTTTTGCCCCTGAAAACTGAGCTCCAAATCTTCCAGACTGAGTAAAACATTATTATGTCCACACGCCAATTAGTTCAGTGATCTTACTGACAACACTGAGCTTATCAAATACACTTGAGCAACAGATGCGAATGGGTGACAAAATAAACAACTGAATACCGTCGTCTTTATTAAAAACCTCTCTCCTCGATTTTTATCGCAGATAATCACTAAAAGGCCTACTGATCTCTGTTGTTTCAATTGTTTTGATCTTATAGCTTAGCTCTTTATATTAATATATAATTTGTTTGTTTTGATCTTATAGCTTAGCTCTTTATATTACTATATAATTTGCTTGCTCTAACTTCAAAATAAAAAAAGAGATAAGATAAGAGATAAAACGAGATCTCACTCTTAAAAAAAATTTAATGATTCGTTAAAAAAAAACAGTTTAACAATAACAGTTTAAAAATATTTCATTTAAATTATAAATAGAATTAGTTATAGGATAAAAATAGAGTTTTAGTTATAATGGGACTTTAAAAAAAATGATCATATATCATTTAGTCTTCAATATTTTTCAATCTCATAAGATGTATAATTATATTTAACAATTTAAGTGAAACAGAATATGACCTAATATATAAATAGGAAATGAGTGCAAAAATTCTAAAATTAGTTATTGGGACATACAAATAATAGCGAAAAACTACTCAAAAAGAAGAGCGCTGTATGGAAATAACTTGACAAAAAATAAATAATAATGGGCCATTGTGTAACATTCGAAATTGAGTATTAAAATTATAGTTACAATGAAATACTGATGCCGACAAACTTTTTTACACACTAAGCGCCCGTCAATGAGTTCAACTAAGTTCGTCAAGTATTCGACAATCACTCGAACTATTGCAGTTGTCTGTCCCATTCTTATCGTGGCTATTATAACATTGAAGGCCCCATCCGATTGCAGCTTATTGACAAAAATCGTAAACGGTTGACAAACATGCGGCTAGTCATTGATCTCGGAAATTTTATCAAAAATAAAAAATTTTACAAGATAAAATTTTTATATATTTCGTTTGCCCACAATGCGTTTGCCCTGCGTTTCAGAAGCCGCGCTTGGTCGAGTGGTATGTGCAGAAATCGGATGACTTATAGTCAAAGTCCATGCTTGTCGGGAATCTGGTGTTAATTGACTGATAAGTCTCGGGGCCCCCATCGTCGTCTGGCTGACGTGGTTAATCACAAACGAACTTTGATACTCACGTCATTGGAAATGGTAAGTTCTTGATCGCGGAAAACGAATTCATTGTTAGGACACGATTTGATGTTGTCCTTATTGTATAAATCTGATCGGCAAATGTTCTGAACTTCATCCCAGGCAGACAGATTATAGTTCTCATAGCGATGGCATTTGTCCATGTCCTTGCCGTTCTTTGGTATGCTATACTCTGTCCAGGGCTCGTCGTACCGGCTACTGGGCCGATCGCACTCAGTAATGTTACATCTGTCGGTTTGAAGAATTTCTTAATGTGACTGGTTGCCGGCAAACTCAATAGCTTCAAGCAAAGTTCACCTGTGTTGCACAGTTCCGGCCGTGAAGACGTACGTCACGGAGAACATGGCATGAAACATCATCGGCAAACAGATCAACAAAAAGATGAACAGCTGAAAGCGGCCGAACTGTCCAATATGCTTCAGTATGGCATCCAGTGTGGTATCCTCCGGTTCGGCATTTGAATTTGTTGCCATTTCCATTTGGCTTGGTGCCGGCGGCGGCACTTCTCTGGTGGCCGTCATTTGTTTTTGTTTATCCAAATTGGTGTACAATTAACGTGCTATTTTGTACACTTACTAGGTTTATTTATACGCGCGCGTATAAATGCCTTTAGTTTGTTTTTTTTTTATGCCAAGTTTATTTTTAAACCCGAACAACTTTTACGTTGTTCACGGCACCGAAACGCGAATCAGACTGCGAGCACCGATCCACAGCCGCACTTTGCTCGGCCACAATAAATATAGTCGTTCTCAGTGCCGACTCCGGCCAATTGTAAAGTGGTCTCTCATTAGGCCCTGTCCTGTCAAATACGTTTCAAAGCATACACAAATGCGCTCTCCACAGTGATAAGATTACTCAGTTTTATACATGTGCTACAGTTGAAGCCCATAGCTAAGATAACGATCGTATGCTCTGCCGCAGATAATCGATGTTTTCGTAAAAATCTGTCGGTTTTAATTAATCATTATAAATGCCTTAATTGTTAGTGAAAATTCGATTAGAAAACTGCACAATCTCTATAATGAGAGATGTAAATTTAATTAATTATTTTTCATTTTAAATAAATAAAATGCTGGTAACTTATTCTTAATGCTTTGAATACAAGTTTTTATATTAGTTTTTTAAAATATATAGGTGTATTTAAAAAATATATATTTGCAAAAACACTAAACTTTGTTAAAAACAAAAACTGTAAAATGTAATGTAAATATAAAAAATTTAAATTAAAATTAATTTGTATTTTACATTGCAATGTTCGCGCCCATTAATGATTTTTTTCTATTTTTGTCAAAGTGTTTTTGTGTATACTGCGTGGTTGAAACATTGTTGGTAATATTTCATACTGATCACGTGCTGCAAGCATGTTGTTTCCAAAACGGTTTATTCGCTCTATTTTTATCTAGATATCTAAATGAAATGCGAACAATCGGTTGAACTGTAAAACTATAAATAAGAACTATTTAAATTAAGTATTATATTAAAATGCTAAATTGCCGTTTGTTTTCATAAGCCGAGTGTACTTAATGCAGGCGGTAAAATGGAACGAATTGTTAATTTTACACAGACACTCAATAGTGATGAACGATTATAAAGTAAGCCGGTTCTAGGTCGTAATATTTTTAATTGCTTTTGAATTTAACGACTATGCAATAAAAATACAAAACAATGAGGTGAAAATTGGGAGTTTCCTTATGCGAACACACACTTGGGGATTTTCTGCAATTTTTATTTTTATTTTTTTGTGTATATATTTATTTTTATTTCTTGCGGTCTGCTATGCATCGACACGTGCCTGATGTGGCCTGTAAACGTTTCCGTCCGTTCGGCTGTGGGGCATTCGACGTAATCACTTGGCGGCTTATCAACATAATCAAATCGTAAAGGTGACTATCACATGTCCCTATCAAAAATACTTAAATAATATATAAAGTTTGTAGTAACAGCTGTTTATAAAAAGGTGTACAATGCTCCCACAACCGAGCTCTCTGCACATGTCTCCATTCATGCTCTCCTTCTCTCACGTCACTCTCACTCTCTTTGCGCTTTGTTTATTAATGAGACATGAGACATTTATCTTAGATGTTGACACTACTTTGTTTTTTCTCTCATCTGTTCGGCACTTTTTATGAATGAATAATGATATACGAAAAATAGCGAGCGTGCTGTTAGCCTTCAGCATATTTATTTATTGTATTAAGAACACTAGTCAGCAAACTAAAAGTAATTTTCAGGTGGTGGGTATTAAAACCAAGACATGTATGCAAATTCAACAATAGCCTAAAAATTATCAAGTATTTTTGAAAAACTCTATTAACTGCGAGGCCAATTATCGATTGAGAACTTGTAAGCTCTTTAAAAAAACAAAAAACAAAAAAACAAGCTCTGAATTTTTTTTTATTTTTTACGGTTATTCAATGACAAGTTTAATTGGTATGTATGTCAATAACACTAGTAACCGGGCTCTAAAAGTCAACTGCTGGCAGCAGCGAACCAGTCGTACAACATGTCAAAAGTACTGTCAGTATAGTTTTATATAAATATTCAGTTTTCTCTCTCTCTCTTTCTCTATTTTCTTACATAGAGAGCGACAGAGAGAGAGAGAGAGAGATAGAGAGACAGAGAAAGTTAAAGAGCGATGTAGTTAGAGAGAGGTCTCTGTCTCGAAAGAGGGAGACACACATCTGTAAGAACCACAACTTTTCAAATATAACTTAAATATATCACTGAAAATACCAAAGGTCTGCATCCATTACTTAAATTCATGAGAATCGCATAGAGGGGTCTAAATTGCTTTGCTAGATAATGAACATAAACCAGCTGCAGACAAATTTTTCTTAAAGAACTTCTGCGTGTATTGTCAATATCTTGAAAAATTCTACAGGACGCAAAATTGGCATAGAATATATGTGATATATAACCGATATAGAAACTATCCGACAAAAGTATTCTTCTGCTATTTGTTTAATTTAATTTAATGTTTAATTTTCTGCACAACGGCTATCAAGGTAACTATTAAGAGCTAAGTCATGATGACATTATACTTACTTTACTTAAGTTTAAGCCTTATTAGTAAATAAAACATCCGTTTTTATTTTGTTTGAATATATCTAAACACATACCTTTATTTAATGAATTCAAAAATTGTGTTAAATTCTGTTTTACTTTTTGTTTTGTTTTCATTTTCATTTTCTTGTTCTTTCCCTATTTGTGGTACATTTCAAATTACTTCACACCCAATACATATAGAAAGTAACCCCAAATATTTCAGTGTTAATATGTTTTTGTGTTTTTTGTTTGCTATTTACGTTTTTTTATTTTTTATTTTTTGCTGGTATTTGAAGTAAAAATTTGACTCAAAACACATTTAGTTCGAGAACACAAAACATTTAGCTTTCTATTTGGTTTCTTTAAAATTCTTTCATGACTTGGCTAATTTGAAATATGCGTGTTGGTGGGTGAAGGTGTTATGATAGTATGTGGTGTGACTGTGATTGAATCTCAACGAAAATAAGTTTTCGTGTATGTAATGTATATATATATATATGTGTTTATATATATATGATGTATATATGAGTAGTGAATAAGTACATATGCACTGGTATTTATCAATACAATAATCGGTTTAAATAATTCACTTAATAGCTTGATCATTTGGTTTTCCTTTGTTTTTTGCTTTTTAAATCTATAAATTCAATTATAATGCACTTAACTTTGTGTGTATCTCAATTTCTTATCAATTCTTTTTTTATTGCACATGTATGTATGTGTGTGTATAACTTTTGTTTAACATATTTACGATGCCTGTGTATGGTTTTTGTTAATGTTCGTGTGTGATGTACGATGCCTGCCATTTGCACATACTCGTACATAAGTACGTGATGATAAGTACACATGATGATTGGTTTTTGTCCATATATAGTATATATGTAAATATTTTTAAATATAATTTTTATAGAATTGTAAATATATTGTAAATAATGTTTGCTTTTTTTTGTATTATTTTTGTTTTTTATATTTTTTTTATTTTTGTTCAACATTTTACCATTTTTTGTTGTACATTTCGCCATTATGTTTGCAATGATGTATTAATACCGCCTTTTTACCGTTGCTTATTGTATGTAGTTTAATGGTTGTATTTGTTGTAACTTGGTTGTGATTATGTTTCGGTATGTATGTATGTGCTCAACATATATGTTTGTTAGTATTCTTGTATGATTTTGTGTGTCTTAATAGCCTTCTCATATGGGACTGTGTTCTTGGCATAGCAGAAATACGGGCTTCTTCTGGTGGAATGCAGTTTCAATTAACACTTCGTAAAATAATGAAACCAGTTGTAAGCTAAGTTTTTTAAATTAATTCACAACTGATTGAACCACATTTATCAGCTTTCAGATTTATCAGTCTGCACTCTTGCCTCTTCAAGCAGAGTCCCAGAGATCAGCTCGTTCTAGTACGAGTATGTGTAGCGTGTTGCCTTTGTTTCTATGCAATGTAATTTATTTTAATTTTCTTTTCTTATTTTTTGTTTTTTTTTTTTTGTTTTTACTTTTTGTATAGAGCGATAGTACACATTTAAGAAGTATTTAAATATTATTGTTGTACACAGATAAACAAGTTTTAATTATATTATCGTTTTATTCAATTTCTTAATACCCTTCTTATTTTCTTCTTTTTTGCAATTCTCCGTTTAGTTCCTTTATTGTTTATCGTAATCTAAAAGTTGTTCAGTGCGGCTTTCAAATACAATTTATTCTAAACATCATAGATCTCTACGGTTGTCATTATCCATTTTCTGGTGTGTTTTTGTCACATACAAAATGAGTATCATCTATAGACTTACTACATCATTTTTGTGTTGGCTGTGCAATGAACAAAAAGGTATACTTGAGCTCTAATGCTCTGTAACTACTTTTTATGGGTTAGTTCAGCTTACCAATTGAGTTGAGTACTCATCATTATTTGTTTTTTTTTTTTGTTTTTTTTGTTTGTTTTCTATACACATCAAAAACAAAGCGGTGCTGATTGCTAAGTAGTTTACTTTATCCACTATTATCGTTTTAGGGCTTGAAAATGTCCAAAAATTGGTGGTTCTGAAACCAACTGTTTTTTTATGTGTACTTTTAATACAATTTCAACCAAAACGTAAGACCATCAAACGAATTGGCAAACAAAAATTTGCACTACAAATTGGCACTAACTTTTAGTTTTGTCATTAATTTCACCACAATAATAACGCAAATATTTTCCATTGGCTTAAATATATTTGTCCAAAAACATTCTTAGGCATTTTCAACTATTTATTTGTTTAGCCATACATACAAATATTTTAAGTTGTTTCCAATTTCTTGTATGCCATTTGTTCATTTTATTTATTGAAGCTCTAGTTTTATGATTGCCTTGCAGTTTTCTACAACTTGTAAATATGGTTTTCAAATATTTTCTTGTTTTATACGCATTAGGTTTGTCTTTCTTTATTATAGGACTGTTTAATTTTTTTCTTTTTTCTCTTGCGAAATTATATAGGGGTACATTTTGGGGATTTCATTTTGAAATTTAATGAATAACAGATTGTAGTAGATTTAAATTCTAAAAAAGAATTTTGTATACAACATATACAAAGATGTTGCCTCAAAAGTATGCAACGGATTTAGAGAGAGCAAATTTTTTTGAATCCATCTTTTGAAATTATTTGTTTGCGAGAATACTCAACTTAGGATTTAAATCGCAATTAAATTCTTAGAGAATGTGGGGCAACCAACATTCTGATTTGGCACGCATTTTTAAATATATATATATATGATATAGTATATGTAAACAAAAAATACAGCCACTTCAAGAATATTATTGTAAACTGAATCCAGCATTCATCTATCAGTTTATCTGATTGGTTTTTTATTATATGTTTTTTTTATTTAAGTATTGTTTCGTATTTTATCTTTTGGTTGTGTTCTTGTTGCTGTTTTAAATAAGCTCCTTTTGCGCAATATGAACTTTAAATAGCTGTCATTGTTATTGGCATTAAAATGAATTCACATAAATTTTGCGTATTGTTGAAATTCGTATAATTCCAATGTGTTGTTCCCCCAATAAAGCAAATTTTAGTGTTGTTGTTGTTGTTAATTTGGTTGTTGCTTGAAAGAAAAACATTTGGCCAGTTGTTGTTTGTATTTTGGTTGAACTGTTGTTGTTGTTGTGTTTGGCACAATTATGCAATACTTTTCATATAAATAAGTACTTAGTTTGGTTAGTTAGCAACTACCAACAACTCTGGGGCTGTCTTAATTATGCTTGTGTATTTATTTTGTTTTTTATAATTTAATCTTATATTTGTAATATAAGTTGATCCCAATTGTTCAGTTTTATCAATTTTACTCTGCATTTTCATTCTTTTATTTCACTTTCAAATAAAAGACAGATAGAGACACTTAACGACTAACTTCCCATTGCTATTTTACGAGTTGTTTCATCGGAAATGCAATTGCTTTTTATAGTGATTTGTGTTTATTTTTTTTCTTTTTTATTACTTTTTTGTTCTTCATATTTTTTGTTATTTTTTATTTTTTGCTTGTAATTTTCACACATATACAAACACATAATAAACAGTTTGTTAGTTATATATATATTTTCAATGTGCCAATATTTCTTCGCCAATTACAATTCCAATCCCGCCAGCCTGTAAACAATCTCTAGAGATATTGTCTGTCTAATGAACATGTTGGAGAGTGCATGCTATGTGTTGTTGTTTCTTTTATCATTTTGTATATGTATGTGTGTATATATGTAAGTATGTATGTAGTTAATCGCTTGCTCTATATAATTTACTGGTTATATGTCTTGTTTTTTTTTTTGGTTTTTTTTTATTAATTTCTGAGAAACCTTAGCTGTTTCGTATATGTATTTACTGGCAATATGGATGCCTTCTATTTTCCTTTTTCAATTGCTTTGATGAATTGGAATACACGTAGTTACTTTTTTATCTTGGTACTGAACCATTCGATATAATGCTGCAACAAAATTGAATACGAATTAGTTATGTTTGTAGGTAAACGGGATTATTTGCTTGCACTGTCTGCGACAAAGCTTTGGAAATCACTGAACGATATGGATATGGAATTTGAGAAAATGCTCAATTCACCATATGCAGAATAAACAAATCCGTTTTTTCCATATTTGAAGAACTTAGAACTTTGCTAATATGATATCCCTATCATCTAGTCATACTTTTAGGCTTCGCATAAGTCCCAATAAATCTAGCTGAAAATGACACTAAAACATGGAATTAATCTCGTGAATCAGCGGTAGATTCACTTTAAACTTTAAATGTCCAATAAAGAATAATAAAATTTATTATTGTTTCAAATGTTGTTTATTATTGTTGAATGGTGTGTGTGAAAATAGTCGGACGTAAGCTGAGAGTTGGCTACAATTTATCACTATTCTCTCCCCTCTCGCTTTTTACCTAATTTATTAATATTCGAATAATTCATTAAATGTTTAGATGCCAGTTTCAGCTAGTGTAATCGAGTGTGTTTCTGTATTGCCTGCTCTATGGCAATGTATACGAGTTTTCAGTTTAAGTTTTGCTTAACGTTTTCTAACACCAATATTTAGTTAATAAATTTGCGTATTTCTTATCTCAACCCGAATTTACCGCTGTGGATCCTAACATGTTTCTGTTTTATATGTTGTCTAAATTAAAAATTCATCTCGTAAATTTTTTTTTTACTTTTCTTCTTTTGGATATTAAATAAGAATATCTAAAATACCTTAATGATACGCTTCTGTTTCTTATTCCTTCTTCTTTTATGTATATGTATATAAATATGTTTTTGTTTTTATATTGTTATCTTTTCCTATTTTCGCCTTTTTAACAATTTTTTTTATATTATTTTATATCCATCCATCTATCCACCATTCCATATGTCAAGTGCCTTAAATGCTTTTGTTTTTCCACTTGTTGTGTAGAATTTTTGGTTTTTATTATTTTTTTTTTTGTTTTTGTTTTTGACATGTATTGTAAAATTGTGAGCAAATACATTCAAGTGATTTGTAATTACACTGAGAGAAACATTTATATGTGTTTGTGTTTTAATTTGTGTGTGTATATTAATATATTGTTATTTTGCTGACTAATTGTTTATATTTCCGGATAATGTTTCGGGTTTCGGTGTTTTACTTTTTGTTCAAATACTACTTGCAGCTAAGTTTATTAAATAAATTTACCATGTAAATACATCATATTTTTGGTTTTTCTTTTTTTAAATTTTTTGTTTTTGTATTATTATTTTCAAGTACTATAACGGGCAACTCTACACACTGGTTGTTGTTCTTGTTCTTTTGGCTGTTGAATCTCGAATAGCTTTGAGCAATTGTGGGTCATATGTCTCTAAAAGGGATAAGTTCTTTATGTCGAAAGGCTTTTGCATGTTCACATACATCCGTAAATATATTTAACTAAATATCATACATACATAACATTGTGAGCTTTTAACACGCAATGCAGAAGCTGGGAAAGTTGAGAGGAAATGTTGAGAGAAACGTGATGGAAAGGTAGAAAACTCACATGCCATATAATATACACAATGCTGTATTATTGGTATTGTTTGTCGAGTATGTGGGGCAAGAAGAAATTTGCTTGGTTTGGTTTTTAAGGCACCATTAAAATTGCTTTTCTTACACGTATTTTTCCTTTGCAAATTTACAAGTTTTCAACAAATTGTTTTAATAATTTACATACACATACACAATAATTAGTAAAAATTCTTTTGAAATTGTTGTTGTATTGAGCTATTTTAAATGTAGTTCCCTTATACACTCACATGCACATAATTAATTTATCCCTTTTGTTACTGTTATGTTACAAATAGTCCCAGTTACTATCCGCTGTTAACCCGTCAACGTGCGTGCTTTCCATTTTTTTTTTTGTTCATTTTTTATAGTTTTTTTGTGTTTTATTTAGTTGGTTGTAACTTGCGCAAAAAATTTACTAAATATTTCAAATACAATTAAATACAAGTGTACATAATAATTAATTTAATATATGTATGTATATTTATATATAGATATATAATTTATTTATATATAGATATACGGTTTTGCTTCCATTTAACGTTCATTCTTTCTTTATTTATTTGTTGTTGTTTCAAAAATGATTGCTTCAAATTGTCATCAGCGAAATATTTGTCTCTAAAATCACGAAATAGTTTCGCTTGATATTTTGCTGCCTGTGTTGCACATTTTACTTGATCCTCATTTTTTTAGCGTTAGATTTCAATTATAAGTAGAGAGTGTGTCTAAGTTAACAATAATGCATTTATCATTATTATAATTGTTTTTATTTATTTGTATACTATTAACAATTTCCTGTAATCAAGTTTTGCTTCATAAGTGTTTTTTTTTCATTTATTATGCATAGATTGAGAAAGGAAAATATGAAACACATACTCTGGTTTGCTTGGTGGTAACTAAATATACGGTATATTTTTCCACTTTGCAACATAATTGAATATTTGAAATCTTTCAATTTCAATTCCATTTGCCCACAAATTGTTTTCACAGAATTTTCAATTAAATAAATAATATATGTATTTCTGGGATATGTTTGCCATTATATGTTTTGTAGTTTTGAATAATTTGCTGATGATTACAATAATTTGGTTGCATTTAAATTGGTTTATTTTTGCTGTGGATATGTTTGGGTAATTTTTGTGTATGTATGTTTCTTATTGTATAATTAATTTGTATAATCAAAATTTGACACATATTGTCGCCTGTGCGCAAAGGGCTCACTGTTTAGCGGCCTGCTCACAAAGTGTTTGCAACAAATTTTTATCTAGCTTACGAATTGATGTCTCGGCTAGAGCCTAACCTAACACACATTTAAATTTGTATGTATTTATAATATGCTTATGTACGTGTATGTGTGTTTTGTGTGTGTGTGTGCCTTGTAACTAAATGTTGTTACTCTTGTGGCTTAAAATTATTTCCTAATTTGTTTAACAAGCCACATTCTTTTGTTTTTCTTTCTTTATTTTTTTTTTTTTTTTTGCTTCTTGCTGCCCAGCCTTAAACTAAATTGTAAATAAAATTAATTTAAGTTTGTAATTTTAACATTGAAAATCATTTTATTTTTGATGTTTTGTTGTTTTGCGTATAAATTTAACAGCTAATAAAATAAAATTATACTTTATTTTAAGCATAATTGCAATATTATTTAAATTAAATCCATGTTTTTCTCATTTTTCACGCATTAGAAAAAGTCTTTTAAATCGCCGCAAATGTGCTTAAACATTATTATTGTAATATGAATTTTGTCACTTAATTTAACATTTTCGCTAAAAACCAAAAACATTGCAAAATGTTGTCTAACAAAAATAAATTTGGCTTCAAATGTTACGATCAGTTTTTGTTTTCGTTCTTGTTTAACAAATTATAACTAATTTCGAAAATTGAAAATCAAGTATTAAGTTTAATTTAATTTAATTAATTCATAGTTTTATATGTAGTTTAATTAATAAACAGAAATAATTTTGTCCTTCAGTCTAAACATATTCAAAAATCACAAATACAATTTCGATAACAATTACAATAATAAAAATAATAAAATTACAAATTATTATATCAATCAATATATGTATAATGTATGTGTACCGCCATATTTATATGTAACTATCCACATAAATATAAACAACAAACACAAAATATTTTTGTCGCCTAACAAAGTGAAAATTAACTGTTCAATTCTTTGTTTTTTAGTTTATTTGCTTGTCTCTTTGCTTTGTTTGTTTGCTGTTTGGCCTGGCTTGGCTTGGTTTAATACACTTTTTATACCCTTTTGTTTTTTGTTTTTTCTTATTTTGATGCCCTTTTATTCATTTATTTAATTTAATTTTTTTGTTTATTTTGTTTTTGTTTTTTTTGGTTATGCGCATGCACAATTACTTGGCTTAAAATTTAACTGCATTTAGAAATTTGCTTTTACTTTTTGCTGTATTGTTGGTTAATATTATTGTTTTGTTTATGTTTTTCTTCTTTTCGTTTTGTTTATTTAATTGTTTGTTTTCTGCTTTGCTGCATTTGTCTTCATTTTGACTAAGCTTACAATTAATTGCTGTTTTGTTCTTACTTTGAGGACGCGTCTACTTTGAAGTAACGCGCCCGAAAACGGGTTTAACATAAAGTTCATTTATTTTCTTTTGTTTTTTTTTTTGCTTTTAAACTTAATAAAAATATATCATAATAAGAATCAATGAATAAATATAACGTGTATGTATTCTTATATGTCTCTCTGTGTATGTGTGTACGTTTATCTGTGTGTAAACGTTGTGTGTAGTATGATACTTTCTGCTCCTTCTTGTGATTTGACCTAGTCATATGATTTGCTTTCTGTTTTTATGCCATTTGCTTATTGCTTATAATTTAACATTTGACATCCATTTTCTTCCTCGCCTCTGCCTCTGCCGCTGCCGCATTCAGTTGTTTGTTGTCAGTTGTTGCAGTTGAACGGCTCCATTCCCTCGCTGCATTCGATTTGTTTATATGTTATTTGTTGTTTTCTTTCATTTGTTAATTGTTGTTGGTTGTAGTTGCGTTACACTTAGTGTATGGGTGTTTTAACAATTGCACTTGGCGCGATATAATGATAACCAGGTATGGGCAGTCCAGCGGTCTCCATTGATATTCTGTAAAGTTAGAAAACAATTTCAAGATTAGCTCTGTTTCAAAACATATATTATGTTATGAATTATAAAAATGTTGTATTCAAATGTGCCCTCTACTAATATGAAACTACGGTAAACGCTTGATTTTTAGGATCAAAGGACCTAAATTTTGCGTGTTAAAACACCGCTTTAGTTAAAAGTTTGTAATTAAAGTCCTCTTTTTCCATTTATATATAGCACCAAATTCGTAGATTAATTTATTTAGAATTTTTTCTTTCCCAAAATTGTTCAAACTAACCGCAAATATGAATGGTTACGACCCTTAATAAAATATTTCAATTTCATTGGAATTATGTTTTTGTTTAGTTTAGTATTTGTTCACTTTATTACAAACGCAGTTTTCATTATAATTTTGTTTGCATATAAATATGTTTGCTTGTTTGTTGTTGCTCGCAGCTTAGAATCGCGACTAAGGTAAAAAGCGATTCATTTTTAATTGGTAATCGTGTTTTCTTCAGTGTGTCTATTCATGTTAAGTAATTAGTAGTATACATTCATTACAAGAATTTATAGTTTTGTTTTTGTTTTTTTTTTTATCTCAATCTACTTTGTATAAACGTCGCATATACGAGTATGTATTGTAAGTAAATGTCTGTTTGTATGTATGTATATGATTTGGTTATAAAATCGTAAGCCCGCTTAGCTTAAATAAAACTATTACAGTGTGTGTCATTTCACTTAGATTTAAATAATAAAAATTCTTAATCATATGTATTGTGTAAAGAGGAGAGAAATTTCAATTTCCAAATACTTGTTTCTTTCATTTCAACAATTTTTTTTTTACCAATTCAAAAATAGTTTGGTTTTATTTGCTTCGCTTGGTTTTACAATACAAAATATTAAAAATAATAATAACAAATTTACGATCGTATAATAAATACAATACAATAATTTAGAAAATATAAAACTAATGGGTACAACTAATCCAATTATGACTTAAAAACAATTTCAAGACTTCAAGTCCAATACATAATAACGCTTTTCGCTTTTTATCAACTTTATGCTTAACAACATTTACGACTACATATGTTTCTCGCTGCCTTCAGTTGGCTTGTTTTTTAGAGTGTATTTCTGGATATCCATTTAAAATTTAAGTATTTTTAAGCTTTTGTACGCTCGTTTGCGTGGATTGCGTCAATTAGAGCGGATTGGTCCATAAAATTCGTTGTGCCAAATTATTTTGAGCACAATGCATTGGAATTTTTAGTTTTTTAATTTTCGTACAACTTCTTAAAGAAGTTTTTGTTTTTGTTTTCTTATTTTCCATTTAACTCGACACATGGCTGAGAGGGATTATACTTAAAATACATTTATGCTTAGTTGCTAGCTAGAGAATATATATGAATATTTATTCATACAGATATTGGAGAATGTATAGGGGGTTAGATGAGGTTAATATATTTTACAGTGAATGTGAGGGGGAATAATATTGTGCGTGCTAAATATATGTATGTATATTTAGTTTGCATGTATACTGCTACCTGTTATCGATATTCGATAGAAAGCGATTCATAAACTATGCTTTCTAACCTCTCTCTTCCTAATGATGCGCTAAAATTTGGCAAATTCTATAATGTAATGTTTGTTAATGTAACTATAAAAAGGGATAAGGGCAAAAATCGATAACACCTACTAGAAGAAGGGTCCTTACGCTGCATTTCACTTGGTCAAAGTTTGATTACAATACTTGGGCTAATTCAATTTATTTTATATATATATGTATATATTTTTTTTTTGTTTCTTGTCGCTATATTCGAAACACAATATTGTTCAATATATGATTAAATGACTGCCGTATTTGACAGTCTTATATACTTGTTTTCTTCACTTTTTTTTAATGATTACTTCTTTTTTTTCAAAAAACCTTGATAAATATTGCGGCATTGAAAGACGTAAGCAATATTGCCATAACTATAAACTATTTTGGATACTGTTGCAATTGGGCCTTCAACTAGTTTATAAAAATTGTCTTCAAATTTTAAATACTTTTACAAATTGTACATTTAAGTTTTTTGTTTTTACTTGATCTTTTGTAGAGCAACATTCTTCAAGAACAGTAAACTCTAAAGCTGTCGCAACGCTATAAACTTGTTAAGAACTAGAAAAAGTTACAACTAACTCGACTATTAGCAAATGATGATCGCTTTTTAATTTCTTGGGTATACTTTTGGGCAGCCAGCGTTTCTTGACTGGACTCCCTCTACTGCTCTACTCATGGGCCTACCCCTAGTAGGGGTTAAACTTGTTGCGCGCCTTTTCCGACTCGCCGCCTGTTTCGGTCTGATGCTGCCTAAAACGCGAGGTCGCATAATGACCCTTGGCACGATTAACACCCGTGGTCTGTACCGGCGGTCCGCCGGGCGTGCTGTTGCCATTGTTGCCCAACGATGTCAGGCCGAGCAAATCCAATGCACTCAGATTCGAGAGGGCGGTGAGGGTTCCCGGCTTGGCCAACAGTTGCAGGGCCGAAGCCAGGGGGCTGCCGCCTAGAGCCGCAGCTGCTGCTGCTGTGGAACTGATGCCCAGTGCTGAGGCGTTGCCAGCTCCGTTGTTGGTACTGCTATTGTTGTTGTTGTTGCTGCTGCTATTGTTGTTGTTGTTCTGGCTGCCATTGGTGGCGTAATTGGAGGCGCTGCTGCTGCCATTGCTGCTGGCCGAGCTGCTGCTGTTGTTGCTGCTGGCGCTGTTGTTGTTGTTGTTATTGTTGCTGGCGCTGCCAGTTAGGGAGACGGTCAAGCAGCTGTTGCCATTAACACCGCCAGCAGCTGCTGCTGCTGCTGCCGCTGCCGCCGCCGCTGCTGCTGTTGTAGCACCAGCGGCAACACCACCAACAGCTGCTGTTAGGGCCGCATTGCCATTTTGTGCTGCCTGATCCTGAAGATTGGCCTTCTGCAGTTCAACGCTGTGGATGAGGTACACAGAGAGATAGATAGAGACAGAAAGAAAGAGAAAGGAACTTATGGGATATTGTTTTTTCGTTTTTCTTTTTAGGTATTCAAAACATTTTCTTTTTTTTCTGGTGATTTTGTGGAATTGAGTTGGTCTTTTTTTTTTTTTTTTTGAATTGTTTTAGTGTTTTGTTATGCAAAAAAGGGCGCTATGTTTGATTTATTGTTGGTGGGAGCGGCGTTCAAATTTTTTTTTTTGGATGGTAGGAGTAGAAAACTTGGTTATTTTCTTGTAGTTGGACTTGACCGAAACAGTTTTTAAAAGTTTTTGGAGGATTGAACTTTATAATGGTGGGATTTTTGGTTAAGTTTAGTTTATTGCGGGTTGGGGAGAGAGGAGCATAGTATTTATTTGTTGTTGTTTGTTGTTGTTGGTTTTTTTTTAGGTTTTGCTGATGGGTTGAACTGCAGTTTCTTTTTTGAAGTACCAATTGTTTCAGTTCCAGTTGCGTTTTATTTGCTTGCATATGCGAGAGTGCGACGCGTGACGAAGTTTTAGTTGGTGCTGTCCACATTGCTCCTGCTCCTCCTCCTCCTCCTCGAAAATGCTGCTCGAAATGCCTGCTGAGCTGGGACTTTTGTATATACATATATACATAGGTAGACTAGATGCTAGGTTTTATATATTTATATATAGAATTAAAGGTGTAAAAAGAGATGTATGTAATGCTAGAGTTTAGAGTTTTCTGGTGCTGAGTTGTTTAAGTTTTTTCTCTATGTATGAAATTGTGCGTTACATTTCAGTACTTTTCGGAACTACATACGAAAAAAAAAAGCAGTTAGGTGCTGAATGCGGGCTTACGACTTATAAACTAGAGTATAGTTTGCGATTATGCTTATGATTATAACTTTTTGAACGCGCTGCCCCAAACTCTATAATATACGAGTATGACTAATAAATACTGAGAGACCGATACGACCGACGACCTCCTTAGACCTTCTTTTCTAACTTTGTCAATTTGCAAATCAATTCGACAAAATTTGTTAGACAACACATATGCATGCACACACACACACACACAGACACAGACACACACATGAAATACAAATATTAAATTTACTTAAGTATCGCCACTCACCTCATGTTGATTAAGTATTGGGCCAGTGCCACCGAATCCGGATTACCGCTTATGGTGATGGTGCGATCGGTATTGCCGCCCTCGCGCTCCTCACAGTTAGAGATGCGTATCATTGCGCCGGAGATCTGACGTATTTCTGCAATTTTGGTACCGCCCTTGCCAATGATGCAGCCAATCAAATCGTTTGAAACTGTCATCTCGTGCTGCTGCTGCTGTGCCCGATTCGCATTGGCCGTACGCAACTGCGAACCGGCCAAGGCAGCCAAAGCTGTAAAGGGCCATCGATTTTTAGTATACAATATACATTCACATATTTGCTGCATAATCCCAATGAGTGCACGGACTTACCTGTGTGGTTTATACCGCCGGTGCTGGCTGGCGTCATGCCGGCCAGGCCCAAAGCAGCCAAACTGGCCAACGGATTCTTGGCAACCTGTTGGAAGGCAAATTAACATTAAAATTTTATTCATATTGATTACATTGGTTGTTATTATGGTCATGTTCTTGAGATAGGTAGTATATGGGCACATATTAGTCATTAGTCTTTCATAATTGGTTTTGGATTTTTACGTATAGATATAAGTATATATTATCTTTTCGTATAGGATCGGGAGTCACAACACAACGCGCGTACGGCTTTTAAAAACAGTAAAACGCAAAAAAAAAACATAAAATAAATACAAATTAACCCAAACAAATTAAAGAGAGAAATATTAACAATAAAAAACAAGAACTTTAAATAATTATATAAATTTATATAAAAAATGCAAAAGCGAAACCAAAACAAAAACAATTTTGATTGCATACCACATTCACATTTTGTACAGGTTAGAAAAACATTTCAAATGGCGTTTGCATGGGTTTATGTGTGTGTAGTATTGTTGTTGTTAAGGATACAAGAGTATGCTGTGGCATTTGCTAATGAAGTAGTTGCTGTTTTACAGTTTGTGTTGATTGTGAGTAGACGAGTTTATTGTTGATTACGAGTCTGGTTTCATAAATACTACACAGCAAAACGATGTAATCATATTTTAATATGGCAAACTTTATACAATGCTATAGTCTAATAAAAAAGGGGAAACTTTATACAAAGCCAACAACTAAAAACATTAAAATTTCAATTATATTTGAGGGTTGGAAGCTATGACCTTTAAACAGTATACAATTTTACAAATGTACAGATTCTGCAGCTATTTGGGGACTTTATACAATTTTCCACTGGCAATTACATAAGTAATCTAATATTTGAATTACATATTTAAATATCTATAAAATTTTTTTTCTAAAACATAGTAATTCTATAATTAAATTTTTACCAATTACAATTATAATAGTAAGAAAAAGTGCTAGTTCTGACATACGTAATAGAATTCATATCTGAATATAATTTGTAGATAATGCATCTACATATTGAACTTTCCTGTATCTCAAACAGTTCTTTTTTAAATCAGTTGTACAACCAAGCTTTATTCAAATATATGCATGTAAATTTATAGCCCAGCTCTAACCTAAAAACTTTTTTTGATTTTTCAAGGACTTGCATATTCATAGGTATTGAAAGTTTTACATCCCCAACACCTACAGCAAATAACACACAAATACACACACACACACACACGCCTGTGCATAAATATATGCATTATATTCAACATACAAACAGTGTATATTATACACATATGTATATATGTTGGCTAGGGGGAAACTAGGACTTTATAAATTAATCAACTAGATGCAAGATTTGCAAATAATGAATAAATATTGCACAAATGTACTGAATATAGATACGTTAAATGCAACACAGACAAATATAACTAGGGAAAAATACCGCGAAACATAAAATAGAGGAAGAAAAAATCATAAAATATTAAAATGAAATGTTTACGTGTATCTCTGTGTGTGTCACATATACATACATATGTATACTTGTGTGTGTGGGTGTTTTTTTTTTGCTCTTTTGAGAATTTCAAATCAAATATTTATCTTATGCATAAACAAATAAAACATGCGCTCTGCTTTACTGTATGAAAATATATTTTTAGTGCACTTCTCTTTCAAATCGAAATGAACTTGCAACTCAATAACAAGAGTGGGTTCGTGGGTGGGGGCGGGCTTGATGGGGGTTTTGTTATTGGGTCACAAACTCGCCAAAGAAAGTCGCGTTTGGCATATTAAATAAACATATCTTGGGTCTCAAACAACAGCAAGTTGAAACAATTCACAAATTATACTGCAACTCTTGCCGCATAAAAATGCATTTGATGGGTTCTCGGGGTCCCCCGAGTTGTCGGATTTTTAGTGCGGCTCAACTAAAAACAAAAACAAAAAAATAACCCGCAACAACTTTGTGGCCCAACAGTTGCTTGGGGAACTAGAGGAGAGGAGAGGACCAGCGTGGGGACACACAACGTTAATGTTATTGAAATGCGGCCTGACCACAGTTGCAACGCTGGGATCGTAAAAGAAATGGCAAAGGTAGTAAAGGTAACTACAAGAACACAAACTACAAAACACAGACGATATAGTGGGTAACAGGGGGAAACAACTACGGGGCTAGGGGGATAATGCGATACGAGTAACAACAAACAGCAATGCACAAATACAGCTAGGAAATGGGGCGGGCGACAAACGGGAGTCAATACAGGGTTCATACAGGCCGGAGGGATGTACAACTACAGGACACAGTTCGAATACAGCAACACATGCCAAAAAGAATCAAATGCTGTCTCGGCTCTCAGGCTCGACTTTTAGATTTTTTAGTTTTTCTTTATTTTTTTTAGTTTTGTGGTCCAATTTGTGTTGTTGTGGCTTGTACTATTTTTTTTATTTTTATTTTATTATTTTCGGATCAATCAAAACTCACATCGGGCATTTGCTGTAGGTGATGGTGGTGTGCTGGTACCGCTCCTGGTAAATGTGCCCCCTTTAACAAAGGATCCGCTAAGCCTGAAATACCAGCATGTAGACCACCGGTAGCCAAGGCAAGTGGAAATACTGGACAGGTCTAATGGTTTTGTTTATTTTATTCATTTTCATTTTTTGTTTGTACGTTTTTGTATCAGTTTTTGGTTTTGTGTTTGTGAAAATTTATTTTTTGTTTGTTTGTTTTGCAAAAGTTTCCAAAGAAGAAAAAAGTAGAAGAACAAAAATGATTTACCAAAAATAAATTTTGATCTAGAAATTTTTTTATATAATTTAAAGAGAAAGCTTATCAAATATATAATTTGCTATAATATTTTAGTTGAAAGCTTGCATAGTTCTCGTTGGTTAGGACATTGAAAAAGCTCTTCAAGGAAGCGAGAGATAAAAAGAACAGTGTGCAAAGTTTTGGTGTAAACGAGGCAGACGATGGGTTCTTTATAAATGATATGAGACTTGGGGAATATCTCAAAAACAAATGATAACAACTAAAAGAACAAAATGACAAAGGAAAATGCAAAAGACGGGTCTGAATTCTGGTTCCAGGACACTTGGGAACAAAAGGTACGCAAACCGTGGGTGGAGACTATAATTACTAAAGAGCGAATGTCAACAAATTAGCGCAAAGCCACACATAGTTGTCAAGTAGTACCCAAAAGCATTACTATGAAATTTTATGTATTTATTGTATGTATACACTTTACATGACGAATTGGAAGCATCAAGTCAAGTTTTTGGTACAACTATACAAAGCTAGCGGCTTGGTCATCCAGCATCCATAAAATTCATTCAATATCGTACTCAATGTGTACCTAATTGACAACTGGCAACTGGCGGACAGCGACATTTGACTCGGTTTACTCATTCAATACTACACGCCGCATTATTAGAAAAAAAAAAAAACCAACACCGACAATAACCAGGGACGGGAGAGCGAGAGGAGAGAGTAAGATTTATATATATATATATTTTTATATATATTAATAGAGAGAAAGAGATACAGAGCGAGTTGTCGAGAGAGCGCAATAGATGATACAACTATTTTGAATTATTGCTTTTGTTTGCGGACATTAATTGAATTTGATGTGACAACAAAAACTTTTGGTTTAGTTTAAAACTTTTGTTTGGAGCAATGGCTGGCGAGGGCATAAAGGACTGAATTTCTAGTTGTTGTTGTTGTTCGTGCTATTTTATAGAGCACAAAACTGAATTTTGGGCTGGGATTAAACAATATATGTATATATATATATATACTTATACTCTAATGAACTAAGTATATATACGTTTTTAAACAGACAAAGTTGAATTGAGTGATGTGAGGGCTCGGGCAGGACGATTTTTGAACAGTATGTTGTTGCAGTTGCTAATTGCATTATTGTTGTTGTTGTTGTTTTTTATGTTATATGGTGGATAATATATGAATACACATATATGCGTTTATAACTCATCTAAGGTATCAGAATTATGCTGATTATTATTGCTGTGGCATTATTATTATTGTTGTTGTTTTTGTTTGGTTGGTTGTTGTTGTTGCTGTGGTGAGCCGTATACTTGATTAAATTGTTCGTAAATGGATTTGTAGTTTGGCAAATGAAATAAACATTTCAAAGTCTTTTGTAAGTATTTACTACACAAAATTAAGAATATTAAGTATATATACCAAAAAACGTAGGATAAATAGAGAAAAAGTTGTTGTTTTAATTGTGGGTTGTTTTTAATGTTCAGTACTATTAGTTTTTTTTTTTGTAGTGCATGTATTTCTTATTGCACTCAAAAGGAGTTTAAATTGGTTTTGATTGTTGTTGTGTTGTTTATGAGGTATAGATAATTTTTTTGTTGGATTATATTATAGAGCTAGTGTAGTTTGAACATACTTCTCCACACGCTGCACTCGAGCCCTCGTTTCGATTACAACAGAGAGATGAGAGAACACACTTATGTAGGAGTGAGAGTAGTGAAGCCCCCGCACTAACTCACTCGGTTATTCGGTGAGCAGCCGCGCAATGTAGTACCCTAAAATCAAAAGATCCCAAAAGTGCGGCCGCCCCCAAAAATCAGACACGACGCACTTGACGAAATTGCGAGAGCGCACACTCTCTTTACAAGCTCAACCTGAGTGAAGAGAGTGCGAAAGAAACTAAAAAAAAAGCACAAAAAATATGTAAAAATTTATTTTAAAATATTATAAATGTATTTATCAAATAATCAATCAATTTTTATTGCTGCTGTAAATGATCAATATTAGTTCTTTGATTTTTGGAGGGGCCACCTTTGGACATTTGAAAATGGAGATATTTTTATGGCTGGGTTCAACGGTACAAGATATATGTGTGTATATGAGCGCAAAGAAACGGTAAACAATGTTTGGTAATGGACAAGGAGCACCAACAGTTAGGTACAATATATATTGAACCCAACTGAAGATCCTTTGGGACATTTCAAAACTGCAAATAGAGGATCACAAGTCGGTTTTGGCTTTGGACAGCTGCCAAGGTTCAAGGGGTGTTCAATATAAGGTTGTGGATTACAAAGATAGAGAAAGAGAGATATAGAGAGGTGCAAATCATAACCGGGTTTTCTAAACGAGCATTACAAATATTGGGCATAATAATAATAATTAGAGTAGATACACAAACTAAAGACTCATGTTTGGTTTAGGTATTATACACATAGATTGGCATATAGAGAAATGACATAAAACTCAAAAAATTAAAATATCAATATCAGAGTTAAAATAAGTTGAGGCAAACAGAATGTTGCTAGACGCGCACAGAGGTAAACCAAAAATAATTAAAGGCAAATTTATTTAGGTATACAATATAGTAAAGACAACAAAAATTTGTTATTTAGCTTATGAAAAATGGCAATAAAATAATGTAATTGGATTACGATAGTTTGAGGATCAGTTAAAATATATATAGAGAGAGCGAGACAGAGAGATAGACGTAGGTATAGAAAGATTTGGCAGTAACTAGCTATAGAATGCGGCGTTATATTTGATCTTTCGATTACGTCTTACAACACTGCTAAGCCTAAGCGTATGCTATTTTGTAGGCACTGTACACGTACCTCTTGTGTGGGCACCGCATAGTTGCCCTGTATGGTAAAGGCCTGTCCATTAGCCAAGATAACTGGGCCAGTTACTTGGGGCTTTGGTCGATATGGTATGGTAGCACCACGTGGCGGGGACTGTACGGAAGAAGAGAAAATAGGAAAATTAATATTTTTGTGAAATTGTAAAATTCTAAAAAAGACTTAAAACACGACTCAAGAGCTTAAAAATGAAAGTAATTGATAATTTAGAGTAATTCCAATTATTTTCTTCAAGTTATCAAGAGTAAAGCCTAAATTATACCCCTTTCAAATCATAGTTTAATGCACTTTGTAGTGTACCGAAAGAAAGTTGTGTTTACCTCCAACATGACAAGACATATCTGGTAGATGCATTGGGTGATCTGCTCAGCGCTGCCACTCAAAGTAACCGCACGCTCCGTGGAGTTTGGCAACATTTCACTGGCTACCTGTATGGAGCAGCCTGTGGTTTGGCGTATTTCCTTTATCTTTGAACCACTCTTGCCTGAGTGTCACAGAGTGCATAGAATGGAATAGACAAGAGACAGGGTTAATGAGTTCACAGTTTGGCATATATATTTGGCTCATATACACACCAATTAACGATCCACATTGACTGGCGGGCACAATCAATCGAATGGGTATTTGAGTTTTACCAACTTTGCCAACATCATTGAACTGCGAGCACCACTGAAACGGGTTTCAAGTTAGTAATGTGAAGCGTGAGCTAATTTCGTGAATTGAGTACAATAAACACTATGAGCATATAGTTCTTGAACCGAGACTTTCTCTTATCTCTCACATGAAGTTCAATTGTTTAGCGTACTTGTTTTTGTGTGTGTGTGTGTGTGTTTTTTTTTTAATATCAATTATAAATATTGTATTATGCAATCTCCTTGTCTTGCAATCGTTTCAACCTAGCGCACACATACCTCTTCAAATTTCTTTGTAATTAGCGTAAATGCCGAGAAGATTGCGCTTGTTGTGCCAGATACCGTTACAATGCGTTCCGGACATGAACCATCCGAAATGTTAATTTTGGCACCAGACTGTAAAGATTATTAAAAAAAATAAGTTTTTATTTATATATACATTTACTGATTGCTTTTATAGGTACTCACCTCTTCGCGAAATCTGTTGACAATTTCACCCTTTTTACCAATAATACTACCAACTTCCTGTAAAGATAAAAAAATATATACGGATTAGTATTTTACATTATAAGTCAAAGTTATTTATAAATAATACAAAAATCTATATTTTATTATTCATATTGTATATCATATATAAATACTATTTAATACTAAATTTATGATATTTACCAATTTAAATATACAAAAAAAAACCATTTAGCCTATCAGTTTAATATGGATATAGTTAAAAAGACATCTTAAACTTAAATCATGCACACAAATATCAATATTTACTGGTCTAACATTTTATTTAGTGAATAAACTCGTGGTTTTCTTTTTATTTCGTTTTCTATTGGCTGTTAGCAAC
>SCDS01000026.1:1008-42526 GCA_004149465.1 Drosophila nigromelanica
TATTGAAGATCAGATACCTCTCCTCTCCAACAGGCACAACGAAAGGCTAATAAACCATCGTAACAGATGCGCCCGAAACCTTGCCAATGCTGTCCCCATCAAAAGACTTAAAAAAGACACTTTGGCTTAACCTTACCCGGCCCCCACCAAAACTAGACCGACCGATAACACCAAAGAATTTGGACTTGGCGATTTTTCTTTAACCTAGACAAAAATTATGTTAAAAGCTATTAATGCAGCTTGTACAAATTAAAATACCAATAAAGAATATATTTAAATCAAAAAAAAAAAACAAATGTATTGTAAACATTTTTGAGATGTTATTTATATATAAATGCTACTAAATTTAATTTTTCCCAATAGTTCCCATTAATGCTTCTTCTTTAATTTTTCATAGTTTTTAAATTAATTACTTCTCGCTTGTTTTAAATATATATTACCATTTTTTTAAACACCTAATTCATTTCATATGCTTGTTCAAATTTCCATTAATCTTTTTAGTTTTTCCATTTCCCTCTAATCCCTTCAATCACTTCAATAGCAAACAGCACAATTTCATTAACCCTGCACAGTTCAATTTCTCAAAACAAATTTAAAAGCATTTGATATTTCTTCTCTGACTGTTTGCGCACTATTTCATGAGCCACAGTGAGTGCCATTCATGCGATCCATTCATTCATTCATTCGTTCACTCATTCAATTGCCATCCTGTCCCATCTGCTGTCATTTCGCACGCCATTCCCACTTCGTTGACATAGCCAAAGCATTTGATTTCGCTCCATGTCACACACACACACACACACACAACACACACATGGGGAATCACACGCACACACATCAATTGCATTCACAATACCAAAAGGCTGCTTAGACATGCATAAATTACGCGCGACAGGACACGACGCGACTAGACCCATCCTCATCCTCATCATGTCCTGCCGCACTCACTGGCAGCACATTTCAGCGGTTCACATACACACACACACACACACACACAGGCACACAATGGCACACACACGCATTCCCGCCATTTTTCTCGCAATTTTCATTTGTTTTTCCTTTTCGACAGCCGGGCGCATATTTAAATGCCGAGCCCAGAGCCAGATCCAACTTGTTATTTAAATTACGCGGCACCCAGCTTAGACAGAGCAAAAGATAGACAGAGAGAGAAAGAGAGAGAGAGAGAGAGAGGCAAAGCGAGAGAGCACTGGCAGAGCTAACCACAGGTATTCAACGTGGCGTATGCTTGACATTAAGTGTGCCCTTCTCTATGTCCCTTTTACCTGTTAAAGTTCCCTTTGGCCCAACACCCCCTCGCAAACATAATGTGAGGTGCCAAAGTAATTAGTGCTGCACTAAGCACTCTTACATTTTCACATTGTACCCACCCACTCGTACTATTGCCAACCCCCACCCATCACGTTGAATCCTCTTTCCGACAGCAAACCCCTATCCGACGGTTAGTTTCATGTTGCATGCTTAGTGCTAAGCATAACTTGTTATACCCAAGGGCGAGTGGGCAAAATAAGGGTATATTATCAGAGACAATATATATACTCGACTAAGGAACTAATTTCAATTGTATTTTGGTGTTTTTGGTAAAATACATATTCGAATATAAAATAAAAAAGAAAGAAATATGTAAAACAACTCTATAAAAGTTTTTATATTAATGGATATAGTCAAGTCGAGCACTCAATTACAATGTGATATTTTTCAAGCATTTTCAAGTCTCTGTCCCAGTTCTTAGACAGGGACAAGACAAACCAAGTGCGCGACGGAAATGAGTTTCGTGTATTTCACTTTCCATTTTCCGCACACCTTTTGCTTGTCGCGATGTTTTTCCGAGCTGCCTCCCTTCCTCCGACAACCCCCATTTCCTCACTTCCCCACGACACCGCAAAGCTGCCACGGCTGGCAATAAAAAAGGATTAAAATTTATGAAATTGCACAACTTGCGTTTTGGCATTTTCGTTTGAAAATGGCAAATGGCAAATGGAAATGGAATTCTTTTCCATGGGATTATACGTGTTTGTGGTTAGCTCCGGGTTAAGGTTAAGAATGTTTCGGCATGTGTTGGAGCTATAAATAAACGAATTCTCGTCGAGTGGAGGCACCCGGGGGAAATTGAGAGAGACCCACAGAAAAAGGGGCAAATGACATAAATCATAGGGCATGTGAAAGCTGCCATTAAAAAAATTAAAATGAGAAGCTCCCTCGTCAAGTTGATACATAAAAATTTAAAACAAAAAGCGCTCAGTAAAGGATAATGCTGCTTGTTTTAATTTCTCATTTTCTTTGACACTTTTTTTACTGTTTACCTCAAGCTTAGCAAACAATAATAAAACAATAAATCCTTTTTTAGCGCATTTTTACACGCGTCCCTGCGGCTTTTTTTTATGTGTGACCCATTAAATCCGTCTTCCCACCCGCCCATGCTCCTTAAATGTCCCGCTGGCTGGTCGCGTGCTGCGCGGTCTAAACTCAATTATCCAGCGACACGAGAACGTGAAAGTTCAGGGCTTAGAATTTGCCTTGTAAAAGTACAACAATTTCCATTACAGGAAATTTAATTTAATGTAATTGCGCCGCGTTAGTGCGGGCGGCAGGCAGGGAAATAGGGAGTAACTGGCCGGGTTAACCAGGTGTAAACCAGGTGCCTTGGCAACGGTTGCAAATGTCAAGCAACGAAAGTGGTCGTAAGATTTCCCTGAAATGCGCAGCTTGATTATTCGTAAGCGGTCGCTTTAGCTACCACATTTTGTCCAGTTGGGCAGGGGGATTTTAGAATATAATTAAAAACAATGGACAGAAAGTAAGTGGGCTAAAAATAAGCCACAGCCACAGGTTTTAGAAACTAAACAAACTAAACAATTGAAAATCAAATTTAAGTCCCACGCAATGCAATCTTGGAGCGCCTAAAACTATGCAACACAAGCACTAACTAACAAATCGTTGGGGTAGTGGGAGGGAGGGGGGTAAGGGAGTATAGCTGAAAACTGTGAACTGAAAGCTGCTCAGCCCACGGCAGTCAACACCAGCGGTGTCAAGGCTCAGGAGAGCAAAGTGAGCTCCCGAATCAGCTGGGGAACTGGGGAACTGCGGCACTTCGGAACTGCGGAACTGGGGTACTTTTGGCTCTCAGCTGCCGCTCAACTGTGGACTGAAGTGAGGCCAAAGTTTTCTTTGAGTTTATGCGTGCAGAGTTTTGCTTACATTTTGCCAGATTGTCGCTGGTGAGATGCTTAGAACAAAAGGCTAGAGTTTGGCATTTTCATTCTACTTTTATTTCTTGGCAGTGCCTGAGGTTGGGGCAAAGAAAAATACAAAGTAAATATTATTTAATATGTATTAACACAATATATGCACACACATGCACGAGATGTATGGAAAATAAATTAGAAAAGTTCTAGTTCACTTCTTTCTTTTTTGTCGGCCACAAGTGCCGGAAAACTTTGCCAAACACACCCAGAATATCTATGGAAAATTTATGAATATTTTTGCTTTCTCATTCACTCTCTCTCTCTCTGCGCTATTTTTTTCTTCTTCTTCATCGATTGTATACATTCAATTAAAAGTTGCTAAGACAACATTTGTTTAGCATTTAGCATCAATTTTGTATTATTTTTTTTATCTTGATTGGGAGATCGAGAAATATCAAAATTTATGAAGGCGTCAAGAACATAAGTCCAAATAAAAAATATTAAATAACAACAAATATCGGAAAAAATCTTAGCCAGATATTTCATCCCTCTGCGGTTTGCGTTCTTGACATCCTGCATTCGTAATGAGAGCTTTTCTTTATTGCAATGGGGATGGAAAAAGGAAAAGGTTTAGGTTTCATTCGCCAAGTGCTGCATGACTTGGCTAAGTCTGTGGGCCAAGTACATTTTTTTCGGTTATTTGTTCGACTGATTGATAGACAAACACGGTGTTGGGGCTTGGGTTAGGCTTTAGGCTTGTTTCTGGCACTTTTTTAATTGAAAGGGTCAGAATATGGCGTACAGTTATTGACTCGACTTGACTTGATTTGTCTGTTTGGGACTGCCTGGGGCGACTGCAGGTCTCCACTTGACTTGGTTTGTGTATTGACCAAAGTTAATCAACCTCGAGAAAGCCGCAAAACAAGTAAGCTCTCAAATGAAGCATGCAAAGGATTTTGGCATAACAATGTGGTACGTAAGGGATAGAAGGACTGAAAAAAAACCATTGTTCAACGGGCAATGGGCAATACTTGTAGAACTGCCTGATCCCGTTTGCCATCAATTTAAGTTGCTTCCGTTGCACTTTCTCTGCACAATCCCATCCTCTTTTCCAAGTTGTGGCTGCTCCTTGGCCCGATGTTTGTCTTGAGCGATGCGCACACAAATTATTAAGAAACATTCTAACAAACTGCAGACAAAGTTGGCAACAAAAGGCACCCGCTTAATTATACACACCATTAATAACTAAAACCAATTTGTATGCGCAACAAGACGCAGCAGCAGCGGCAGCAGCAGCAGCAGCATCTACAGCTACAGCCCATTGGCACCGCACTGCACTCAATGTCTCCTCTAGGGAAGTCAACAACGACGACGACGACGACGTCGACGGCAGCTGCAGGCACGCCCAAAAGCCAACAGACGCCCCCACGTACGCCCACACATGCAGTGCGCATAAATCAACACACAAAGCAACAATAAAAGCGGGACAAGCGGAAGCAGCGGCAGAGGCAGAACAAAACGCAATTTGTGCAGACAGCGCCTTCCACTAGAAGAGTGGCACTCTCTTTTTGATTTTGTTTTTTGTGCGGGGGGAGAGCGGAAGGAAGGCAGCTGCAATAACTGGCAAGCAGCAATAACCAGAAGAGCGTGCGGGAGAGCAACAGCAAAAAGCACTGTTGCAAATAAGCAATATTGATGACTTTACTGCGCGTTTGGGCCGCCAGGTGGCGCTGCTGCTGCTAAAAAGGGAGATCCTAGCACAAAGCAAAAGACAATGAAGCAAACGCAAAAACAATGTCATTCAAAAAAGGGCCTTGCAAAATGTGCAACTAACGAGTGAGTGCACACACACAGACACACACACACAATGGAAATGATGGCTGCCGCTCTTACTCTTCTTTATCCCTCTGTCTGCCTCTTGCCAATCACGATGGTAAGCAGCTTTTGTTCTGGCGTCCAAAGGCGGCGCTAGCCACACACCGAAGGCATGCAAAAGTTAACGGGCTGCAGCTTTGGATTCGGCTTTGGTTTCGGTTTCGGTTTCGGTTTTGGTTTCGAGTTTTTGTGTTTCTTTGGTTTTGATTCTCTTCGTTTCTTGGTAATTTATACCACTCACGACGTAAACAGAGTATATTGGTTTTTGCGAAGTCTTTCTTGCTCCGTATGAACTCAGTTTTTTTTGCTGCTATTAAAGTTAGGGACGCGAAATTTGGAATATATACTCAAGTATATCCGCGTCGGACAAAGTGTTAAGATTTTTCGGCTACGTCCACTAAGGGCGTGGCAAATTGATAAAATCTATGCATCACCCTCAGATTTAAAACTTGAAACATAAAATGTTGATTAAAAAACTATTTTAAAGAGTACAGAAAAAATGTATTCGATACTACTGAGAGCGTGGTAAATTTATGAAATCTTGATGGCGGGTAAACCGCGAAAATTCATATCTTCCGCAATTTTACAGCAAGAGGCGCCAAATATGGCAATTTTTAGTTCAGACATTTTACTGTTATTGTACTGTGAACGGGTATTGCGCAGTCGGTTACAGCCGACTTGTATTTTGTGTTGTGCATCATTAAATGGTTTGTCCTCTCTCGGTTTTCCTCTTGTTTTGGCCCTTTACCCGCTTCAAGTTACGTTTTTCGGCTGCTTCAAGTGGCAGCAGTTAAGCCCCACCTCGGTGTGGAAGGCAGTTGCAATCTCATTACGAGACTTGGTTTTCGTGAATTGCACTGGCGCCGCTTTTCCAGGATTTCCTTTTGCCTTTTTACACTTCTCGTTGCATGTAATTAGCATTTGTCCCCGTTGTTGTTGTTGTTGCTGCTGTTGTTGTTGCTGCTGGCATTGTTTTGTTGCCAGTGCAACTGAGCGAACATTCATTGCACGCAATTTACACGTTGCATTTACTTGTTCCTTGTTTTTGCCCCTTTTACTGGCCCTTTTACTTGCGCGGAACTTAACTCTAATGATTTGTCAATTGGTTGCAAGTTTTTGTTTCAACTGTGGTTAACACTTCCAACCTAAGAGAATGAAGGGGGCAATGGATGCAGCAAAATCCAAAATTAAAAAAAAAATGGATTTTTTAAATTTATTTTATCTTAATGAACAAACTAACAAACTCTTATATTCAAATTAAAAGCCATTTCAAACGAATTCAATAATTTATTTGGAAAACAGCCTTATCTATTCATATTATTTTTCTCCCAATTAACTTACTTTGCGCTCAGTTGTTGACCTAACCTCGAATAAACCTCTAGTTGACTCTTTATTGAACTTGCACTTTTACAACTTGAATCTTCTATCTGGAACCCCATTGTCTTGAACTGTTTTTGCAACTATTTCAACTTGAACCCCATTCCAAGCTTAAACTCATCTTATCCACCTTTTCATTGCCTATCAAAACGCACTTAACACAATTGCAAGCCAAAAGTTCCCAGTGCAAAACTGCCATAAAAGTAAGTCGGTAACTCAACTTCCCTACACCGTTGCCCCTTCCACGCTCCAACAATCTACAGCAACAGGTGCTCGTTGCTGTCGATAGTTTTGTCTGACAACTTTTTGGCTCATTTGCGTTATAAGAGAAAGCGGGAGCGGGAGCGGGGAATTCATCATAATTACAGACATCTCAGAAATCGTAAGCTTTCTTTAAGCTCTGGGGTAGAAAACTTGTCTGGCACAATTAGTGCAAATTTGAATATACCTAATCTAATGACAATTCTCTGACATAGAGGCTGACAAAATGGCAGGTGGCAGGTAATTGGATCAAACACTGCTGAGTTTCCCCATTTATTCGAATGTCCCCTGAACCCTGTCGCAGCCTTGTCCACCCCTCCAGCTGCCCTCATCTCTAAAAGCTGCTCAAGCTTATAATGCATTTTGTCTGGGCCGCATTGCAGTCAATGGGTTAAGCCTCCTTTCGTGTCTGCCGTCTGTCTTCCTGTCTGCCCGCATTGATGTGTGCTACAGATAGTGTTATACTGGCTGAAGAGATTGGTTCGACAAAAAAGCCCTATAGGTTAGTAATTAAAATATTTTAAATTTATTAAAATGTGAATCTTGGGAAACATATTTATTGCAAATTAAGCTTAAGCTTATAGGAAATACTTATTAGGTATTGTTCTTCTGTAAACATCAAAGTTAATCAACGGCATTATATTATTATAACTTTATGATAATTAATAAAATTATGCTGTAATAATAGATACTTTGGCTCGAGCTCAAAAGTACAAATATGGATTTATTAAGTCATATATATATTGATACATTATCGTAATTTCATCGCAAGCCATACCTTTTAAACTGCCCTCGTCAATATAATGTGCGTGTGTATGTAGATGTCTCTGTCATAGACTGCGCCCAGCCAATTGGCAATGATTAATAATCAAAATGTCAGCGCTGTCAGTTATAAAGTCACTTGACAGTTTAATCAATTTGTGTACGTGTGTATGTGTGTGTGTGTTTGTGTGTGTGCGTTTCAACTGTCGCTGCTTAATGAAATTTGCATGCGGGCTTCGATTGTGGCTTACGGTGGGCAGCACAATTAACTTGTGGATTGAGCAAACAAATTAAAAAAAACTTAAAACTCGAACTCAAAAAAAAAACAAACAGCTTCCATTGTTTGGCCACCTCCTATAAGTAAGTAAAGGAGCAGCTATGCAAATTAAAGGCCACTTAGGAAACAACACAAACGCTGCCAATAAAACGAAAAATGAGGCTGATTTTGCGACAGCTGTGCGTGGTTTGAAAATGAAAAAAACTACTGGAAAATATCTTAGACGCGCACACAGCTCCATGCAGTAGCCATATAGAGATTCTATGTGGCGGGCCACCCTAGCTGTATTTTCTCAAGAAGCACAAACGGCAACAAGCGCTGGGGCAAACAAAATAAACAAAAATTATGACAAGCGGCAGGCGAGGGGGAAAAGAAAATAATAAAAATACTCAAGAAAAATTGCAGAGACCACAATTGGAACGGGGCAGCCGTTGCTGGCATATGCGTGGGTGCTCTGGGGGCCACTAGCCAGGGAGTGGGAGCAACTACTAATAAACAGAGCCCATATGTGCAAGGCAGCCAATCCCCCCCTCCCCTTCCCCTTCCCTACCACACTCTGTATGGGTATTAGGCATAAAAATGCCAAGACATAAAGCCAACTAACACGTAGCCCCAACTGGCATCGGGCTTATACTTTGGACGTTTTAAAGACATAAATACGAGGGCTTTATGTGCTGGGGAATATCAGCTAGTGACAGCCATATGGTGTCGCTTGATAGATGGGCGGGCGTTGTGAAGGTAAGCAAATAGTTGAGTAAAGTCTTTAGCAATATCAAGGGGTTTTTATTTTTGTTGGACTACTTCAATGGGATACAATAAAATGTAATAAACACCAACATTCGAATTATATTTTTTAGTAAATTGTAAATTTACGTTTTTTCTTTAAATGCACTCAATAAATTAATTCAATATATAATATTTAATGGTTTCTTAACATAAACATTTGGTTTTAAAATTTCCAGCCTTATGTAAGTTACATGAAAATCAAATTTAAATAATAAATATTGTTACCTTTGAACAATCAAGAACAAAAATAAACTTTTTAAAAATTTCTATTTGAAAACAGAAATAACATAATTCAAAATGAAAAATTCCCTCTGTAGAATATTATTTTAGCAAAGTATTTAATATAGCACAACTTATTTTGGCCAATACAATGGCTGCATTGTTCAGTTACAAACTGTTATATAGCCGGTATAATATTCACATTACGAGGCAACTTGGCAGCTTAACATATTCCAAGTGCTGTTATCGCCCCTCTATGCGGTAGCCTCGACGTTCATTGACTTTCAAATGACCATCATCGTTCCCTGTTCACCCTCGGCTTTGTCACATCAAATGACCCCCGTTCCCCCTGTCCCTGCTCCTGGCCCTGCTTTGGCCCTGTGACTGCCCGGCGCTCGCAGAGGTCCATTAACAATTTCATTATTCGCTGTTTCCTTTATAAAAGTTCTCTGGGGCGTTTCTTTGGCTACTTCAGTTGAGTGCGCCTCGCTCTAGCAAAACTAATCATTTTTAATAACCAATAATTTATTTTTAATCAAACTTTAATGAAAACTCGGACGCCCCGCGCAACGCATGAGAAATTAAGCGAGCGGGCAAAAAGTTGTTGTGGCCCATCAAGAAAATCTGAAAAGATGCGATTCGGTGAGGGGGTGGGAGGTGTGTGGCCTAAACTTTTGGGCCAACAATTTCAGTGGCGCTGTCATGCATAAAAATTAGAGTAGCAGCCGGAGGCGTGGCTGAGATTCAGCTGAGATTTATTGCACAAAGATTGTGAGAGGAAGATAAGCATATGCGGGCATCTATATATATATATATATGTATATAAATATATATTTGCATACATGTACAAGACTTTGGCTGGACAAAGGTCGTGCAGAAATCAAACAACCCACCCGAAGACACCTCACTTGAATCACTTGCCACACTTGCAATCTGTGCTTTCAGCTGTAGCCCCCTTGCCTTAATTAATTTCTCAACCGGCTGCTAGGGCCAGGTCCAAAAGGGTTACAGCTCATTATTTTTGCCGGGCTTCTTAGTTTTCGCCCTCTTTTTTCTGTGCTCCTCTATACGAACACTTGCAGCCCGGGGACCTGCAATTGCTTTGATTGCCCACAACACGCCGCCAAGAACTGGACAGCAACAGCAACAGCAGCAAAAAAAAAAACGGTGGGCGTAGTTCTGGCAAAGGGATGGGGGCCTGGGTAACGACAGTGGCGGCATCTATTGGCAGGTAGCCAGAAGGGGTGTCACACGAATGAAGTTGTAGATGTCGATATAAATAAAACACTTTAAGCTTATTATCTATGGGACATTATTACCGACACTGTTATACCTAATAAACAAAAAAATATGTCCATTTCTATTTATAAGGTGTTATTTATTATTAAAGTTAAAGTTCACTTGTTAATATATTGTATTATTACTTCGTCTATAATAAAATGTATACCACATAAATCGCAACCGGTACACTTTATGAATTTTTAATTGATTGTAATTAATTGAAGTTTATTGCGTGTTATTGTATTGAATTATTAACACAATCAATTCGCATAGAATATAACTGTGCGTACTACATAATCGAATCTAGATAACAAGGATAATAATTTGTGCATCTTAATAAATTTAAGTTAAATTTTATAAGCAAAAGAGTTTAATATAATTTTTGTAGAATATTGGATGCAAGCTTTAAAATACTCAAAATAGTGACAAGAAAATTTAAAAATTAAACATATTTTTTATTTTCAATATAAATTTTAAAATGATTCAATTTAAATGATTTAATATTTTCGGTTTTCAGTGTATACTATATATACTATACATACTATATTGTATACTACAATTCCAAATATTGGCTTAATTATTCCAATTTGTAATCCCGATCTAAATTAATAGGTATATAAATGGTATTACACTTGTAAGTAAACTAGCTTCTGCTTTTGCGAATTATTTGCTTAAGGTGCCCCCGTTTGCTACTCCGGCACTGTCTCGCTATCAACCACTTTTGCCCATGTTTGGTCAGACTTTTTGCGCCTCTTGGCTGTCCAAGCCATTGCCCGTTTAGTTGCTTGTTCAGTCTTCAGTCTCAGTCTCAGTCTTTGTCTTTCTCTCTGCCTCTGTCTACGCTGTCTTTGTCGTTGTTTGCTGTTCGCATTCGCCTTGGCATCTGAAAAATGTCGCTGGTTAACTTGCTTTAAGTATAGTTTGCTTTGGCTTTGATTGTCCACTTGGCGGACAGCCGCCCACAGGGGTTATTGCAGCAGCGCCTCCTGCTGACCACAAGATGATGATGACAATTATTGCTACTGCTGGCAACCTGCCCTTTGCCTCCTGTCCCGTCCCCCTCTCTCTTCCACGAACCTGCTGTACATTTTGTTGCAGCTTCTTGTCGTATTGTTATCGGGCGGCTTTTACTCGCGTCTGGAGTCACTTTTCTTCTTCATCTTCTGGCTGTCTGTCTGAGGCTTTTTATGAGTTTTCATTTGCACGAGACGACGATGACAGGCAACCGCAGACCAACTGCCACTTACACATTGCCACCACCAAGAGCCACCACATCAGCACCACCACTGCAACAACTATTATTATTATTATTTTAAGCAACGTGCAACAATGGCGCGACAATTATTCTGTGGACTCTGGACTGGGCGAATGACTTTGTGGTTAGTTGTCGCCCGTCTTTCGTCTCCTTTCGCCTGTCTCCCTTTTCCTATATACCCTGGCCGTCTCCTGTCTGCGTTTCATTTCGTTTTCGCCAGCAAATGCGGCTCATCAACTCGGCGAAACGTGACAAGCAATTAATTAAAAAATTAAAGCTAAGAGAGCTAGTTGTGAATTGTGGGGGGTGAGGGGGTACATTTGATTGACAAGCCCGGTAATGAAAATGCCGGCAACTCGTTTACAGTTTGGCCCCCTAAAACAGATACCCGAAGCTCACAATCCTAATGCCAATGTCCATGTCCATGTCCATTGGTGCTTTATGGCCAACAAGTAGACGACTACTGGCCACAAAATTTGTGTGGCTATAAAACTAGCGTTGCCAATGATAATAATTGGCCAATGATGCACATGGGAAAAGGCCAAACGGCCAATTGGCCAGTTGCTGTTGTCGTTGCTGCTGTTGTTGTTGTTGTTGTTGCTGTTGCCATTAGGCGGCTATTAGGCCATAACCGTATATATGCGAGACGCTCATCTATCGATCATAAAAACCCAGCCAGAGCCCAAGTGAGGCACACACACAGAGCCGCAGCTGCTGCCACATGACAGATGACATTTCAAGTGCTCGAATGGACATTGTCGTGGCTGTAACTAATTTTTGCGGATAGATAAAAACAAAAAAACAAAACATGGGCAAATGCGCGTTAAAGCTGCTTGGCCAAAACGCACTTACAGCACAGATTTATTTACTACCGTGGCAGTTCTGAGCAGCTCATTACCGCAGTAGCATCAGCAGCAGCAGCAGCAGCAAGTGATGTAAGCATATGCAGCAAGTTGTAAGTTGTAAGATGCCAAAAAGGTGACCAAGAGAAAACTAAGAAAAACAAAACTCCAGACAATGCTAGACCAAAAACAAATTCCAATGTAATGCGACAAGGGACAAGAGACGGCAGCAGAGGAGAGGTGAGGCAAACATGTTTGGGCATATACAAGCAAGAGGCCAAGGCAGAAATGAGGGGGAGACAGGACGTGAGGCTGGATCTGGCTAAGTGAGCTTTGAGCCACGGCACGAGTGTAACAAACAGCCATAATGGATGCATATACATGACAACAACAACAACAACAGCAACAGCAACGTTGACAACATGGCTCAAATGTCAGGCAATGGTCAACGGCTGTTCACAGTGCAGTTGTTGTTGTTGTTATTGTTGTTGTTGCTGCTGCTGTTTCTCCTTCATCTATTGTTGGCTTGGCTATTGGGTTTTACCATAAGTGTGTGCGTGTGTGTGTGTGTGTTTGTGTCTGTGTTTGCCTCGACGTTGTCGCTGCTCGTATCTAACATGTGTGCCCAGCTCTCGTCCACGTCCGCTCGTCTCTCGTCGCAGTCACACAGCTGGGAATCCGGCTAGCTTCGTTTCCGGCTGCCAAACGTTACCATTTTGGCCAAATTTTGGATTGCAGCAAGGGAGCGAGGGCGGACAGTAGACACACTGCTACTGCTGCTGCTGCTGCTGATGTTGCAAGAAATGTGCATTTGCAGCTTGCCAGGTAGGACAATAAGTTGCCATACAAGGGCATCTGGACATGGGATTGACGAAATTTGCATGATTGGCTAAGAGAGGCATGCTGCAAAAAATGCATGTCCTGGGTCATAAGTCATCGTCTGCACTCAGGATTGGATGGCAGACGTATGAATAGATTACACAGTTGGGATATTGTTATTATTGTTGACATGCGAGATGCGATGAAAACTTTGACAATTAAATAGTGTGGGAAACAGCTTTAATAAATAGTTTATTAGATTCAATATTAGAGTTGAGTTTCCACAGTGATAGGCATTTTGACACTATAATTGTGTAGGAAATTCCATTTAAATAAACAAGTTGGTTTAACAATTGTGAATTGTTGACTTTGAGAGCTGCTGAAACGCTTGACAATTAAAAACCCTCAGATTATAAATCTTCAAGTATTTTGTAAAACTGCTTTCATTAGCTTAATAAAATGCCAGACGAAATATTCTGATAACTAATTTGTATATAACAGTTTTTATAGAAATTTGTGTACACTGTATATACCATAAAACCAATATTGTACTTAGTAAAACAGCGAAATAATTGATATAAATTATATAATTAATTATATAACTTTTTGATGTGTAATAGTTTGAGTAATATTTATACAAATATTTAATAATTTATATAATTTAATATTAATTTATGGCTTAGTATTACTCGTATAATTTGTAAATGTACTTAATTTTTATTATTAAAAAGCATATGAAGATAATACCATATAATATGGACTTGGCGACTTCCTAACCCAGACAAACAAAAAAAAACCAATGCATCCGGGTGTAACCGACAGCGCAATACTCGTTCACAGTGTAATAAAACATACATATTTGTGCAATGCAGAATTATTCTCTAATTAATTATGACAAATACAATCCATTAAAAAGAGAAATTCGCAATTCTTTCCAAAAATTGTTATTTTCAAAAATTATGTATTTCAAATGCTATATCGATCTAAATGAAAAATCATGATGAAAATTCCATCTTACATGAAAACCGGTTCAGTTTTGACAAAGTTATGGAAGTTTGAAATATGGGAGCTATGGATCCGACAGCTTTACTTGTCAAAATATTTGGCATGATTTTTGACAAAAAATTTTATCCCTTCAGAATCGGGTTTAATGTTGATTTTTATACTAATTATGACTAATACAATCGATTAAAAACAAAAATTCGCAATTCTAAATTTTGAATTTTTTTTTTTCGAAAATGAATAAGGGGGAACAAATGAAAAAATCTTATTTCCAAAAATGCATATATTTTAAATGCAGAACTAATCTAGATGACAAAACATGACCAAAATGCCAGCAAACATGAAAATCGGTTCAGTTTTGACAAAGTTATGGATCCGAGAACTTCACATGTCAAAATTGCGTAGGCGAAATTTACCAATCTTTATCTACCTTCCAAATATGGTAACTCTAGCTTAAAAAGAAAAAAAACTTTGCACAAACCCAATATACTAGTCTGACTTCGTGAACGAGATTAAAAAACATATACCGCGTAATCAATAGTATAGTAGCATGAGTATTCTTTGTATAATAGTTTAATATCTTATATAGCATACCATAATATCAATGTAAAAGTTAGTATTATTTGTAGAATATTTCAACATTCTTATGTATCACTATTTTTTTAATAAACCGCAAAGAACTTCAAATCAAAAGTCAATCAAAAAGTCGCGCAATCAGTGCGCGTATAACAGTTACAAGCATCTCATATACTGGATCACTTCCATCAAGTGTCAGAAGTCTCTTTTGAATCCAACATCGAACTGCACTTGAAAAAGCAGCGTCAAAATGTCGCTCAAAAAATTGAGACACGAGATTGCCCCAAGCAGCAGCAAATTTCCGCGGCAGCAGCGGCAGCGGCAGCGATGAAAAACTGCGCACCAGCCGGCAGAGACGCAGCGGCAGCGACTGATGGACAAGTGCAGATACTGCGTCTAGAATACGAGCAGACCTGGGCCAATTCGGCTGTGGGGTTGGGCAGAGGAGGGCGCAACAGTGGAAGGGTAGAAAAAGCCAAGAGACAAGCCACAGCCAAGAGGAAGGCTTGGCCAATTTTTCACACCAAAAGGAAAAGCGAACGCGGCGCGGCGCAATTTTGTTTTTGCTTTTAACGTATTTTTTTATTTTGTTTACGGCGCGCTGCGTGAGTTGTACAACAATTTGTTATCTGCGCATTTGTATCTAAACGTTGCATTTAACGGTACACACAGAGACAGACACAACAACAACTGCAACATGCCGGGGCACGCACCGGAGTCTGTGTTGGAGTTGTTGCTGTTGTTGTTGTTGTTGTTGTTATGCAAGTGTTGCTAAAACATATTGAAGTCAACACTTTGCCAAAAACTTTTTGGCATTTTATAAATTTACAGCTCTGCATCTGCGCTTGCAATGGCAAAAAAATTAAATAAAAATGAAAAAAAACTGTATCTCAATTTGAAATCAGCAACAAGCTGAGTTACCAAAACTTATGACAAGTTTTGGGTAGGATGCATCTGCATATATGCACGCATACAAATCTATGTATATTGGTATTCAATCTGGTTTGCAGAGTCTGTTCCTGTCCCAGCATAACTTGTACGACACGCACAAACAAGTTGCCAGATGGGCTTGTAAGTGAAGAAAAAGGGTTACACACCTTTGCAGCTGCCCTCTATGGACAACGGGGGCATTCATTAAAAATGATTTATGTGCGTTGTCAATTTCAAAAATTATTTATAAGTTTTTATAGTTTATATGTGCTGCTTTATTAATGTTAATTTATGTATGCTTAACTAGCCACACTCTGTATCTGAGTATCTGTGTATCTATGTCGCTAGCAGATATTTTCACACAACAGCCGCACACACACAGCGCTCCAAGTTGATTTACAGCAGCTGTTTCGCCAGCTCCTACTCCAATATAGACACGGCTTAATTGGCCCCGCCTCGAATTGCCACACTCATGAGCGAGTTGTCCGCCAGAGTCTCGATTTGCAGTAATATGAAACGCACTTTCAAAATGCAAAAATTATGATTTATTGGAAGCGTAATGGGCCACATTGTGCGGCTTTGTGGTTTAGTGCAAAGTAAGTATACTTTTCGATTGGCCACACTTTGCCATGGTCTACAAAATTTGTTTATGGCGGTATTAACTAGTATTTTTAGTAGTTTTTTGTGCTACAATTCCTAGTACTCATTTAATGATGTCTATAAGCCTCAAATGAGTTGTTAACCTGCTCACATTTGTCTAGACCATAACACAAGTCAACACAGTTTGGTAGTTTGTAACTTCTACACTTTACTTAAAAGCTTTGCCGACCGCTAACCTCAATTTGCAACAACCTAACCTCACTTTAATGAAACGTACGAGTTATAAACTCAACTTTTTTTGTTGTGAACTCTTTTGATGTTGCTCAGATAAGCAACTAAAAATAAAAGCACATTTCAAAATTCTTAATGGCCAGGTGACAATCCAAATGTCTAATGGCAGTCGGTTCGCTATAGTTTCCAGATACAGATACGACTCGAAAATATGCCATTTTATTTATCTGTATGTAAATTTATGACACTCAAAGTCGAGTCGAATAGTTGACTGGCAATAATTATGACTTCTTGGTGTGGCACACAAGTATTTCTTTCAATTTTTCATAATACCTATTTTTCTGTTTTTGTTATTTTTTTCCTTTTTTTTTGGTGTATTTTGCACAAGTCATTGCGATGTGTATTGACGCACCAGAGCCGAGAAGGCACTTGACAGGCAGCCTCGAGTGGCATTTGGAGAAACCAGTCTCAAGTGCTACAGAATGATCTGAAGTGGGAAGCTGCGGTTAGAGAGCTTGAAAAATGAAAAATGAAAAGAAAAAAATTGTGCGTAGACCATCCAGCCCGTTGCCATTTGAAGCGCCGTGCTTCACATGTTAAGAAGTTGGCGATGAGGGAAGAGTTCGACTCGATTCTCAACTCGAGCCGTATTCAGGGCAAAATGTGTGGCAAAAGAAAATATTTACACTGCTCTGATTTTGGTTGCTGCCACAAGATTCAACCGGTTTCATTAACAATGCCTCGTTAGGGGCTCCACCGACACAGCCAAGTGATGGCGCGGAAGGCGTTTTCCCAAATAACGGTAATTAAATACATTTATATTGAACTGGGGTACAATAAACAAAAAGGCACACTGATAATGCTAATACACTTGCTTAAGTGTTTATAGGCCAACAATTATAATCTTTTATTAAAATTACTCAAAAACAGTTCAGCTTTGGTTGGCTATAAATATAAACAAAACAGATCTATAAAAGAGTTGACCAAGTTTATAAAATTGTGCAAAATATATCGAACAGAGAGATCTTACCAAAGTAGTGACAGAATTCATGACAAAAGTTAAGTACCCCTGTAGAGTATATGAAATATATGTTTATGATAAGCAGACATACGGCTTCCCGGCGGGCAAACAATAAAATAAAATAAATTCATTATATGGCATAATTATAGAGCACATGCTGCCAACAAAGTGCCAGGCAACTGGCAAGACTGCAATTCGAAACACGATTGTAAAGCGTTTTCCATTTTCTGCATATGGGATTTTATACAATTTCCATAAGCTGGCAAAGTTGTTTGATTAATCAGCGGTGGCAGCCATAGAATTAATTGGCACTATTTACAATCAGTTCAAGAGTTTCAACTCAGCAAGAGCGAGTGTGTGTCTGCGTGTGTGTGTGTGCGTGTCTGCGTATGTGTGTGTATGGTTTAAGTGGCTCAAAGTGCATATTGATGTTAAATTGATGGCCGATGAGCTGGCAATTACATGCGGTGATATACATATATATAAAGCAATAATGCGCCTTAATTGTTGCAAATTAGCTGATGAGGTCAATAAACATAGTTTTATAACTAAGTTTATAGTTAACTAAAAAATTATTTTTGCTTCAACTCGGATACCAATACTTAACCAAACTTACATATTTGTTTACAAAAGCGCAATCTGTTTACGTACCTGCAATGATAGATAAAAAGAAATAAACAAATTAGTTATCTGTTAACAAAGCAATTCAACAAATTATCTCAAAGTCCAGGTGGTATGATATATTAAAATACATTTTCAACCCAATTAAATTAAACTTTTTATAAAAGCAAGTTTATTCTGTAGTTTATTTTCCTAATACTTTGCAGATATATTTTTATCTTCTCCATTCATTTCATTTAATAATAACTTTCAGACTATCATCGTTATTTAGATACACTGCTTTTTAATCTTAACTTAACCCCATGACCTGCTAATAACCACACAACTGCTCAACTCATCATTATTTCCCTACCTTACTCAACTAAGTTTTCTCTTTGTCGCACGTGGAAGCCCCACATATACATATAATTTCCCAGAGTGTTTTACAAAATTTTTGCCGCAACTTTGCGGAACCGCCCGGACTTAAGTCAAAGTAACTCATAGAGCTGAGTACTTTGGGTGTTCGTTTACATGTTTTTGTTTTTCTACTCTGCATTCTAAGTGCCCTATTCTGTACACAAACTATTCCCGACCCCGCTCCATGAAAAGTGTGAAAAACATAAAAAGGCCGCGCTTCAAAAATAAGAAGAAACTTTTTTGTTGTTTTTGTTAAAAAAAAAGAAGAAAAAAAGAAAAACCTCTTTTACATGACACGACACAATTTGCAAGCTCAGTTGTTCGTTGTTGTTGTTCGTTGTTGTTGTCGCTTCGACATGTTTGTCTGTGGCTTGGCTAAGTTCCCGACACTGTCTGCGCCTCCAACTCGAACTCGGAGCCCTGTCTCTGACTATGTAGTACCTGGTGCCGACCTGGGTCCGACTGGGGACCAGGTATACTCTAGACAAAGTCTTTGTCGCTTTGGGCCACTTTGTTTACGCGTGTGAAAAATTTTTGCACTCTTAGTTGCCGAAACTTTGCATCACATAAAATGTTTAAGTTTTATGTTTTTCGAGACGAGAAATAGGAGAGAGCCTCACAGAGAAGTCTGCACTTAAATTGTTGCAAATTTACTGAGGTGTTGATGCTCCAAGAAAGTCGTGATGAAATTGGGAATTGACCATAAAATTTTAGAGGTGACACATTCCCAAGATAATTAAAAGCCAATCAAATAAGTGAAATATAAGCTGAGGAAATAAATCTTTCTTTTCTCTCTGTCTCCCTCATATACACCACATATTTTGCACCAGTTTAATAAATCACAAATAACAATCGTTTTTATTTACCAACGAAATTTAAATCAATTGACATTTTGAACTTTCGCATTAATTATGCAAATTTGTTTAATAAATGCCAATGTTGTCTTTATTAAAAGCCAAACGCAAACAAACCCAAATAAATGAACAAATATGTTGCATATTATTAAACAAATAAGAGAGGAAATATGTACAACAAAAAAATCAATAGCAAATAAACAAATGAGGGTCGAGAGCGGCTTCAATTGATATTTGTGTGAAACTTTGAGGTACCGCTAGATAAACGCGTTTAATTGCCGCTTGATTATTAACATATCGGCAAACTTCAATTAATTGGCAATCAATCATTTTTAATGAAACAAGCGACGATGCCAATGCCAAAGAGAACTACGAAGAACTGGCGACATTATCGACAGCCTTCGATCTAGACAACACCGCGAGGAAAATGCTAAAGGCAAACGAGAAAAATACGAGTAAAGAAAATAAAGAAATATCGCTGATTGTGAGGAAAAACGTGCCACGACCAAGTTGGCCAAGCGATTGACAAGCGGTTTTTGGCCAGGTACGAGCCTGGGACTCTGACTGCGACCGATACTGGCCCTGACTCTGGCTCTGCCTTGTGTGAGTGGCAACATTGCCTGAAGCTGACTCTACCCATGGCAAAGCTGGCAGACAGCTAGACAAGTCCGTTGCCTGCAGGCTCACTCACCAATATGTTGCGGGTGCAGCTGTGCAGTTGGCATCTTTCATGGAAATTTCAGGGCTGGGCGATTCAAGGAAGATTATCAATTCAGTTGAATAACAAACTAACTAATCTAGTCAGTTGATGTGGCAAATGCAGGTGCCAACGAGCACTTGTCAATTACGAAACAATCTACAGCAGCAAGAAATCAGAAATCAATCAGCAAACAAAATCTTTACGTCATCAATTTTACTGATATAATTCGAAGAAAATTGTTTAAAGTTAGGAAAAATTATATTCTCTATAGTCAATATCGTGTGTAAAAGGTGGAATTCCTATATCTTAAGTTCATTAATTTAGCAAGAAACGCCAAACCTTATAATCCAACTAATCTAAACCAACAAGAGAATATAAATTTATTTAATTTTTTCTGTTTAAAATTTAAAAGAAATTTTTTATTGATTTTAAATAATCAAAAAAATTAAAGAATAAATGAAATTGTGTTATAAAAATAAAAAAATTAAAATTTCATATTTTAATAATATTAATTTGTTATTATATATATTTATATAATGCGGAAATTCCTATATATAAATGCAGAAATTTAATACATTATTCAAATAAAAATATATTAAGATTCTTTATCCATAACTTATTGATAAATTCCCGTAAGAAACTTTTGTTTATCGATGCTGTTTATGCAACCCTAAGTGTCATGTACGAGAGTTACATGCTATTAAGCAACTCATTTAAAACAACAACAGCGCGCCCACTTCTTGAACATATTTCAAACAAATTTATTTGCGCCTGCAATTTACCAGCTTTCATTTAACTACAACAGCAACAACAGGAATATATCTCTAACGGGGCGCATAATTAAAATGTTATAGCAAATGAGGAAGTTGTTGCTGCCGCTGCTGCTGCTGCTGTTGCTGTTGCTCTGGAGTGTGGAAGAACATGGAACACGAGCAACTTGCAACATGACAGGCAACCATTCAAGTTGCAGGCACAAGATTCAACTTTCAAGTCAAGTCGCGCATGCGCCTGACGTAAATTAATTTTCAACTTTTTCTCTTTCTTTTTATTTTATTTTTTTGTGCCTTTTTTCGTTTACATGTTGCAAAAATTATGCTAATACCGGGAGCAGGTGAGGGCAGCGGGCGGTTAGCAGCGCAATTCAACTTAATTTGCCAGTTGACTACAATTTTTGACTCATGATGCATTTCACTACTTGCGCGTAGCTAGTTAGAGCGAATAAACCATGGCCGCTTGGAGAGGAGCGCAGACTTGCTTTGACTAAATGAAATTTGCTCGCAGCAAAGTTGCAAATGTGCCCCCCCTCCCGCTTCCCACTCCAGCCATCACTGCATCTTACACTGTAGACAACTTTTGCATGTGCTGGCAGTTGCAGTTGCTCATGTGTGAAATGAAATGCACAAATGTTGAGGACAACACTTGCCGGTGGGCGGAAGGGAGGCCAGTGCAAAAGGTCTAGAAAAACAGAAACACATATTTTGGGCCACGCACGCACATTTTTCCAGAGACCCCGAACGAAACCTAGACCCCAGGTAAACGCCATAGCCCGGAGCTGTATCTCAGCTCGTCTTTGAGTGTGTGAGTGTGTGTGTGTGTGGGAAATTTGTTGATTAAAGTTGTGTAGAACTTTTTAATTGCTTGGATGTAGCTGCCTGCCTGTTGCCTTGAAGAAACAGCTTAAGATTGTCTAAACAAAAATTGAAAAGAATAATACCTTATGCTATATATGCATAAAAACTTTCGAGTTGTTCACGCAACTGAGCGTTAACGTACTGTTAATGATTTTAACTGCAGTTTTTAAGGAAGTTGAAAAGTGTTTTTTACTGGAAACTAGCCAATTAGCTAAAAACTGAGGTATGAGGGTCCAGTTAAAAAAAATCTGAGGTAGGGTGTTGGCATTAGGACATACTATATCACAATTTAATATTTCAATAATATATATGAAACTGTTTGGCATCATAACATAAATATGTGAATACACAAAATCAAACTCTCCTGACAATACAAAATATTTATATATATTCGGATGGACTATGTCTTCAAATCTGTTCAAAGAGCTAGCGTCAGTAAAATATGGTGTGCCAATCTAGAAATATTGAGATGTTAATTAAATTTTTAATTGCAATGTTTTTAAGTCAGTTTATAATATTTCAAATCGTTATCTAATCAAGAGTGGTAAATGACTTGTACTTGTATTAGCACTGTTACCGTCAAATATTTTCGTAATTTTTTTTATAGCATCTAATTCTCCCAAATTTTCTTTTTTTTTAATTTTTTCCCACCTCATAATTTTTAAATGTGTTCTTTCGACGCACATTAAAACAATTCCAATTGCTACCTTTGTTTGCTTTACACTTACATCCGTCTCCCACCAAAATAAAAAATAAAGTTTAATTTTTAATAATCCGATTCAGTGCACAGCAAAGTTCCCTTTCCACACGAAGGAGCTGGAATAGGTCCCGCGGGCAGACGATTTAGTCGTCCCTGTGCGATGATCTATGGCGCCTGTAGTCAAGATTTATGCTTTCAAGCGCTTAGATTGGAAATATATGCAAGTTAGGTATGCGGGCGAACAGGTAGGGGGGGGGAGGGGGTGTGTGTGTGTGAAAGCGGCGCCGATAAGCCATAAAAGCTGGCGAAAACTTTATGCACAACGCTCGAGCCTTGTGTAAAGAATAGTACAATAAAATAAATAAGAAATTGTATAAATTTATGGGGGAGGGCAGTTGGTAGCCGGGTTAGTCAGTCAGTCAGTCAGTCTGTCCTTTGTCGGGTAGCCAAGAGTTGCCAGTTCGCAGTGCCCAGTGCTCGGTTTCTTGTATGTTGCTGCTTCCTGCACTTTGGCAGTCGTTTTCTGCCTCTTCCAGCTGAATTTGTTTTTTTTTGTTTTTATTCTTTTTAGAATTTAATTGGACATTATATCGCATATTCGCATATTGTGAGCCTGTGAAGCTCGGCTGCTGCTGTTGCTGCTCCTGGGCAGGCAAAATCAATGCCTGGCCATATATCAAATTGTGTTAAAGCCAAAGGCAAGCAAGCAAACGGCTAAGGATGTTGGGACAACAAACGGTAATGGCCATGCTCTATTGTCTGGCTCCAGCTGCTCGCCGAGTGGAGCATTATTTATGGCTGGCCATTGCCGCGCTCTAACTTTACCTCCCCCCTCCTCCTCATCTTTCAGTTATTCTCATGCCACGCCAACGTTCACATTCGCACTAATGCACACTTGGCATGTCACAATCGCATTGGTCGTGGGGTTGGAGGCCTGTTCCGTCTCCCGCTTCACTTCACTTGTGGCGGCTAATGTGTGAAAAGTGTCTGGGAACAGTGGCAGCTGCAACATCATCGACAACTGCGCCACTTAGTCGTCGCCGGCCGCCTTTTGACAAACTGCTCTGCAATGATTTGCCGAATTGTCGACAGATAAAGAGACAATAGACCAATTCGCGCATATGAGAAGCAACGCCCAATCTCTCTCTCTCTCTCTTTCTCTTTATATCATGCTTCAATCAAATTTGCTTATTTCGCTCATCAGAAATCGCGACAGATTTTGGAGCTGTGTTGGCGCTGCTGCCAAGCGAAACTCACTCAATTGTAAATAAGCGGATAAGTTGGGGCAACTTTTGACAAGGAGGCAGCCAACTGTCCAGCTTGATAGCTGTCGCCCCATCTGAAAAGCCCATTGTTGTTCAGTCGAACCAACCGGCTAACAGTCAGACACAATCTGGCAAACTGGCAGCCCACGCCCCCGTTTTTACTGGCGCCAGATTTTAAATCGGCTTAAAATTATAAGCAGAATGCGCCATTTCTTGGTTTATTATTATTAAGATGTTTACATTTGAGCCTAGGCCTAGATAATGAAGGAGAACCAAAATCCAGCTGGCCAACTATGAGCCGTGCCCGAGAGAGCGAGAGAGAATGACATAATTTGCATATTATAGTTTGATAGAAACTTGTCACATAAATTGAGAAATGTTCATAAAAAATAAGCTCTTGCTTTGTTAAATAATTTGATTCGCATAAATTAAACGAATACATTTTGCGTTATTGGCAAACAAATATAAAAAAACAATAATTTTTAAAACGACATTAGATAAAGCAACAGAGAGAATGAAGAATGAAAAGTTAAAGCAATAAATTACTAAGCGTAAATTTTAAATAATATATTTTTTTGAAATAAGAGATTACATTGATTGATATGTAAGTTAAGAAGAATACAATGAAGAATATTCTGTTTTATTATATTTTTTAACCCTATATTTAATGTACCGAAGACATATTTGATATTTCTACATTTTATAAACGACTTTGATGAATAATTAAATTTTAATCTGTTTAACAGTCTTCACAAATGTTTTATCAAATTTTTAGTGAAGTTTTTATCTCAAATTATGTAAATAATAATTACTAGCAAATATGCCATGCATAGCTTTGCAGTGCTAATAGAAAACTAACAAAATTATAATAAACTTTTGAACTATTTTCTCTTATAGGACAAAAACTGTTAAAACCCATGTCTGAATTCTTTCGGTAAAAGGTTCTGTGCCCCAATTTATCTATTAAACAACTGCATAACTCGACTATTCGAGTTCTCAAACGAACAAAGTCCGACAATAACATTAATTCACTTGCGAAGCTTAGGTTCACATCTCTCTACCCCAAAGATGACATTTTAATTGTGAGCGTGCTTAACATTTCAAAAAACGATATAAACACAATAAACAAAAAAAAATGTCAAGCTGCCCAGAGGTCGATTTTCAGAGCCAAAACGTCCCATATGCCGTTTGGGACACAGGATAACAAACACAGAGCCTGATATAAGGCCACGAATTAGATGTGAATTATGCTGGACCCTAATTAATGTTGACATGGGATATTCTATATACCTTGCACTCTTAACTCAGCTTAGTTCGGTCTTTGTCTCAGCTGAAAATATGTAAAAAATCTCTTAGATTAGTGCGTTAACAATGGGTCATCGCTGGGGCATTGGGACGACAAGTGGATTAAGTGCGGCCCTGAGAAATGTCTACCCTTGTCCGCTGTCTGCAGATTAGTCTGGCATTTTATTTAGATGTAGCTAAGGAATTTTTTTTAATTTTATATAAGCTGGACTAAACAGAGAAAATGTACTGTGGGTTCCTAATTAATTTTAAAGAACAAATTGCAAACTTTTATTTCGCGCCCTATGACAAGAGAAACTTTATCACATAATTAAAAAAAAATTTGCAAGTGACTTTTGCTGTCGCTGTCACGCCCCTGCAGACACCTTATGGGAGCTGACAAAAAAGTTGCACAACGGAAGCTAAAGACACCCAACCCGCGTCGCATCACAACTTTTTACCTGCATAATTTACAATGCTACTCGCCCTCGCCCAACAAACTACCTCATAAATTCTGATAAATCATACAAGCTGCGAAAAATGTGAAAATGCGTAGAGTAATTAAACAGCAGAGAAGAGAAAGAGCGAAAGAGACAATGGCTACAAAGTTGATGGAAAATTGAAAACCAATGGGAGAATGCGAGCTTAATGAAAGGGAAAAATGGCCCAGACACGGACATGACTATGCATATAAGTACTTGTGTATACACATGTATGTGTATGTACTTGTATATGTACGTAAGTATATATTATTATTATATTCTGGCCATTAATGACACTGCATTGTCTCGTTTAATATCTTTTTTGTATTTCGTAGAATTTAATTGAAATATTGCCGGCAGGTAAACAATATTGAAAGCGAAAATGTTGCGCTCCACTGCATTGTTATCCTGGACTACACTCAAACAAAGGGCACATAAATCTTATAACTACGCGACTCGGCAGATCTGCGGGCCTTGGAGTCTTTAGTGTTCCCCCCTCTCCCTCTCTTATTCAGTCTTACGGCTTGCGTTCTTCTCGTGCTCGAGTTGGCATTTAAATTGCCGCTGACTTGCCTCGACCTCTGAGAACACAATGCAAATACGAAACTTGCTAAACTATGCCGCCTGCTTGTTTCGCTTGTTAACCAACTGAAAACCGACAAAACCAAATAAAAAAGTACAAAATAAATGTAAGAAAACAAAAAATCAAGCGAAACCCGCAAGAATCGTCAGCATTTTGCATACGAGTTCAAGTCGAGTGGGGTTGACGCTTGAATACTTGTCATGAGATGCAAAAAGGGTATGTTGAACTTGTAAGAATAATTCAACGTCAATTGCAGTTGAGCTAAGAACTTATTTCCACTGAAAATTCCATTTTGAATTTTTTTAAAATTATATAGCAGTAGTCGCCAAATGTAAATTTTGTATGAAAAGTAATCTTTAGCTTATGATTATTAAAGGACAATATTCTATTATCTATATATATTTTTATATATTTTATTTATTTTATATAGCATTATTGTTTAGCTTCCAGAGTTGTGCATTATAAAAATCTAACTATAATGGTATCAGCTTTAATTATAAATCCATTCAATTCCCTTTACTTTTTTGTTTCTAAGATATATTCTAAGTCTATCATAATCTTTTTGATAACACTTCTTGCTGCAGTTACAGCTGCACACTCCACTTAAAAAATCGTTAAGCATAAAAAACAATAAAAATAAATACCTATAAACACTTTAAATGGCACAAGTGCACCTCACCTTTACCCCAACTCCCCTTTCTTCCCCCTCTTCCATCCCTCACCGCTCCTGCAGTTGGCTACGTAAGCAAACTACCGAATGCCCACATGCGCATCTGACAGAGAGCTGGCACTGGGTACTCGTGAATGCCGTGCAAGCCAGTTGCGAGTTGGCAGTAACTAGTTGGCCAGTTTGGCCATTGTAAATGTCAAGCAAATTTGGTTGGTTGCATTTTTCGTAGCTGCTGCTGTTGTTTTTCCGTTCCGTTCCGTTCCGTTCTTCGCCTGCCGTTCTAGTGCAAGTTATGGCCATGTCGATGTCGCCAGAATGCTGTTGCAGAAGGTAAACAAGGAGCTAGTGGCCAGGCATTGCTGGCATTTTGGCATTTAAATGGGTTCATACCGAGCGATAAGTTTGCCGACTAACAGTAGATTCATCGCTCAATGTCGATACGTAACGTAACGGAAGCCTTAAAGCCTCTTCGATTTGCAGATCAGAGTTTCTTCTGTTTCATCTTCTAACTGGGAAAAAATTATGAATACACATATTTCACAGGGAAAAGGAAAATATCCAATAACAAAACTCGAGCCCATTCATACTTACATCGAAAAATAATTAATGCCCACGTACTTTACCCTTGGCATGGCTCATTTTTTTCGCATATTTCTCAAGAGCTGGCCGTGAATGCCCCGCCCACCCGAAACAATAATGTGAGCCATAAGAAAATGAAAGCAACATTTTTGCTAATGAATTTCCACGTATTTCTTTTTTGAGGGCCTCCTCCTTGGTACGTGCCGCATGAAATGCGCATTTAAATGTGTAGGAAAATTAGTTAATAAATCACACGTGGAAAATTGATGAGCTGACATCGAGCGTCGGCTTTTGCGGCAAGCTGAGGAAAATGCCATGAAAATTGGATTTTATTTTCTTGTACATTTATTGTTTACTTTGCTTTTGTTATGCATTACACGTAAATTATAAAAATGATGTATGGCAAACAGTCAACAGGAAGGGAAAGAGACTCAACTAAATTGATGCAGCGCCCCCAAAGGAATTCACAATGGATACCTTAATTAGGTGAACGGCAGAGAGGGAGCTGGATGAGAGGGGCACTGTGGGGGCAACTGAAGTGCACTGAATTCCAAATTAATGCCCGAGTTGAGAGACCTTTGCTAAAGATATTCCCATTATTTATTAATACTTTGTGTGGTTACTTCTCTTACCCACATACCGGCAACTGAGGCATTGACAAACTGAGAAGCTGACTGCTCTGTAATCAGGCAAAATTCAATTCGAAAGCTGCACAACAATTGAAGAATTAGTGAGTTGTCAAGCCGGAAGCGACAGATTTTTCGTTAGCTTTTTCTCAAAAGAAACCAAAACACACGAACAAAAAACTAAAATCTACTTCCACATGAACAACTCAAGGAACAACAACACGACACAAAACTCCAATCAGAAGTTTTAAAGGTAAACGAAGACAAAAATACAAAAAATAAAAAAAATAAAAATGCCCGATGAACTCATTGCTATTGTGCAAGAGTAGACCCCAATATCTCCTCATTGTCATGTAACTCAAATCGGACCAAGGGGGCAACAGCAGCAGCAACTACACGAGAGTACAACAAAAACAACACTTTGCATGTGTAGCCGTGGCACAACAAACAAAGAACAAGGCACACACACAAATAGTAACAACAAGAACAACACAAATAGCTGGCAACACAAAAGAGCCAAACAAGTAGAACTTGTCTAGGCCTAAACAACTACAGTGGCGTTGTCGGTAAAGGGGGTTCGCTCAAATGGAGCAATAAGCTGACAAAAGTAAAAGCTGAAATCATGAATTAGTTTTAGATTGCGTTCATTTCTGCTCAAAAGTATTTAATACCTATTAGACTTTAAACTTTACATTTTCTGAAAAGCATCTGTGATTGAAAATTTAGATTTTTCGTGAACTAAAGGTTTTTAACTGAAAATAGGTTTTGTTATTATTTAAAATATTTTTTTATCTCATTGTTTTCCTGTTTATGATTTGTAATGCTGCTTTCAGCTTATAACATAAATATTGAAATATTTTTATTTAGTTCAAGCAATTACCTCAATATAATAATGTAATAATGTAAATGTTTTCGCACCCCTTTAATTGGGGCTGCCGCCTCTGACATTTTGTCGCGTTAAACGTACAAACAAATGTTTCCCTTTAAAATTCAGTTCCTAAAGCCGGCTATTTAAATGACTTTTCTTTTGCTTTGTGCCCCGTTTCGGTTTCGCAGAGTTTAATGTTTTTCTTGGTTTTTTCTTTTTCCACTTCTCTGTGTCTAAAGTCAAGATCACAAACGTGATTTGTTGTTCTTGTTTTGTTTGTTGTTGTTTATTTTTTTGTGGTTTTTTGTTGTTTTTTGCTCATTTTGGCAAACGCTTCATGGCTGCGAGATATCGTGATCTTTAAACTAAGCAAACTCTGTTGTTATTCATTTGCGGCCAATGCATTTGGTTTACGCTCGGCCATGCTGATGCGATCAGTCGTCACTTTGTGGCCACAATTCGGAGCCAACTCCATTGGCTATACCAGTACTACTATATAGTTCGTTTTAGCCAATGCTCGATTTATGTTAGCCCATTTATTTAGACAGGCGCAGTGCCTAAAACTACATTCGAGTTGAATGCGAATTTTGTGTGTGGGTGCTGCAGTCTCTCGATCGCTATGCTATATCTATATATCTCAGCAACTTCAAACGTTTACTGATCACCGCTAAAGTTTGTTGTGTTTATTTTATGCGGCCACCCCACCCTCTCCCCACACACACAGCCACCGGCCATCAGTTCTCTGATTGATGTGGCGCACATTAATCAAGCCATTGAGCGGCCTGCTTTGTTTGATGTTGATCAAGCGATCTGGTACCGTAGTACTCATATCTCGCTGGCTCTCTTGATCGCTTCTCTCTCTCTCTCTCTCCGGCTCTTTATGCGCTCTATTTAGCAGTCAGTTTGCTTTCAATTTAACCGATCGATCGATCGATCGCGAGTTGCGACTGAAACTGAGATTCGTTGAGGCTCGTTCCATTGATCGTTTTTTTCATCGATCGTTCCCCGAGCTGCTGTTTACGCTTTCCGCTTTTTTAGTGCTTTTTGTTTTTGGTGTTGATGATCACTTGTGTAAATCTTTGACGATCGCATTTACGTTTTTGGCTAGTTAATGGCCAATTTGTTTTCAATTAATTGGCTTGTTGTGTGTTAATGTTTTTTTTTCGATTACGTGTGTAGCTCAAAGGCAGCCGTTGTCCGAGTGTGTGTTTGTGTGTGTGTGTGTATGTATGTGCTTGCCTCGTAATCTTTTGCTTTAAATCACTTGCACTTTTCAGAGCTCATAAATTTCACTCAACAACTCGGGCGCTTCCTATTAAAAAAGATCAAAGCAAACGCAACCGAGCAGAGCCAGACGAACTCTTCACAACACAACAGTTCATCAGTCAGTCAATTGAAAGAGTGACGCATTGATAGAGTGAAGCATAGTTAAGGTGACTACAGATCATTATGTAGATGTTAGATAAAGAAAAACATTGAAAATATATAGATACAAAGATAATTAAATTGTATAAATTAAAAGAGCAGCCTCGTTAGATCAGTTAACAATCAAAGTGCTTTGAGTCCCCATCTTAGCCAAAGTTTTACATAACCCAGCCTAATGGTTTTGTATAACCTACAAAAATTTATACCAATTAGATCTTAACAAGAATATATTTTCGTAATTATTTTGATCACATCTTTTCACCTCAACAGAGTTCCCACTGTACAGAAGACATATGGTGATGAGTGGAATTTAAATATTTACCGTCTGGCTTTCTGATCACAGGGGCCATGCAAAATAGTCTTATGCCATTTTTCAAATGAGAGCAGAAACTGTTGCTTTTGCTTTTATGGACCGTCAGAGGAGAGTCGCCCCTTTTTGATATGCCGACGAGATGAATTTTCTTAGAATTTGTTTTGATGCCCCACCACCACCACTTGGAGCAATGAGGAAACGCACCGAAACCAAAACCGAACCGAAAGGGCAGCCCCCATAGGAATAGACACATTTGAAATGATCGCCGCTACACAAATGAAGATGAATGGCAGATGTATCTATGGGGCTCCTCAAGCTTTGAAGTTATCTGCAACTTTTGTTCATTAGCTCATTTCCACTAATTCAGCTGCTCCGAGAAGTCTTAATTATGTATGTACATACATAATATATGTTTGTATGTATATCTGCGACTACGTCGGGGGTAAACTTTTCGCGGATGGTTTGCCAAAATTCTTTTGAAGTTTCGTGTGTGTGAAGTTTTTGGCAACATTTTGGGGCAAGTTGAATGCAAGAAGTTAAGTATGTTTATGAGGAGAACGTTTAATGCTTAAGTGATGACAGATGAAAAGGTTACTTCGAGTTTAAGGTTGTTGGGCTATAATAATAAAAGATTAAGGGTATTAAAAAGTGTAAGTGTGTGAAGAACAAAACTATATAACTTCTTAGAAATAGCCAAAAATTTGTAAGTTTTATTCTGCGAACGGACTGTAATGTTAAATTGAAAAACAACAAAGTTTGAATGTATTCAATAAATATAATCCTATAAATCCTATTAAGATTTAGACATATTCTTAACATGTGTAGAAATGTGTGTATTCCTAAAGCTAACTGTTTATTCATAAAGATTAGCATGTATATTCATATGCATATTAATAAAATAAATGAAATTTAAACTAATCAAGCTTTGTTAGTACTATGAGCTAAAAACCATATGAACTTTGCCCCTTTTTGTTTCTAGTGTATTTATATTTTAGTTCTAGTCAGAAGACAACCATATGAGCTCGTAAGTGCCTTAACTTAAATATATGTTAAATTTAATGTCGTCCTCCATTTAAAAACTGCACCAGTTTACTCGGAACCCATTTTCCCCCTCTGGCAACAACAACAGAAAATATTCGTTTGCTTCTCGACCGTCTGTTATATGGCTAATTTCATTTTTATGACTTTTATGCGCCGCATTTGCGTTTATTTTTTATGTTTTTACTTTTGTCTTTTGGCCAGATTCGGATGCAGAGTCGAGTCGGAGCTGGAGTTCAAATTCGAGTCGGAGAGTCGACTTCACTTGGATGATTTATGGTAGTCTGAATATTTCTTTGAATTTTTCTCATATATTTCTTTTTGGTTTTATTTTTTGCGCTGGTTTTGGCGTTAAAAATATTGCCAAGCTGCCATAAATTTTGTCGTATTTTGACAACTAATAAAAATGCAGGCCACTGCGCTTAAATACAAAGCTGAAAAAATGCATTCCATTTGCATAGGGCTGTGAGGGCCAGAAAGACAGATGCAGATGCAGTTGGTTATTTCGATTTGTGGCTAATTTGCATATCAAATCCGACGACTCTTTTCTTTTATGGCCCTCGCAGTCAGAAATGGTTTGACAAGTGTCTCCACATTTGGACAATCCATCGATCCATCGATGCCGTCGTCGATACCAAGTCCGAGTGAATGATTTATGTCAGCTTTTATGTATTCCTCTTTCATATGTGCCATCATTTGTAGTTTACAAATAGATATCGGCGTGTTTCATTGTTAAAAACTAATTACCGCCATAAACAACGGGTTCATTGTTCGAATCGCGTCGGGCTACCAAAACAAGTTGAGCATCCATCGATTTGTTATTGGCCATTTGCTTCAACCAAATGTCATATTACCATATGAAGTTATCACTTAATCATTTTTATGATTGCACTGTTTTTAGTTTCAAATTGAAGTATTGTGTTTTCTATTCGATTTTTATATTTTAGTTCTTATCTACTTTGCTCGTTGGGTTATATTGTCTCGTTAAAGTTAGTTTATGTGAATGGCTTGGGTTTTTTAGTACAGCGTAGGCTGTTGTAAACTCTTAATGAATATGAAGTGACTTTGTTTATGGTTGTCTCTCTTCCATTCTTTGGCTTAAGACACAGCTCCAAGTTCATTGCCATAAATGTGCTATAAATTTTTGAAATAGCAGATCGTTGTTAGTTCTTTAAGGTATACGGAATGGGCTTGCGGCAAGTTCGGTTTATGGTCAAATGAAAATCGTTAGTAAGAAAAGATACGCTGGGACCTAAATAAAACTTATCAACCGTTAGGTTCTAAAATTTTTATAATACATACAGTTAGAAACTGCACTGAGCTCAGTTAAATATTAAAAAAATATAAAGCGTTCATCCAATGAGAAACATTGAAGTCATATTCTGTCCATTATTCAACTCATACAAATTATGCCAAAATTCTTAGCTAAATATGCCATTTATAAACATACTGTTAGTTAATTTATGGCCACTTGTTGCTCTCTCTCTCCCAGCCCCAATTGTCATTTCAATTAAACTCTAAAAGCCATTAGCTCAATTTTATATAAGCTGCCGACAAACAGCCTCAACAACGATATACTACCATAAGCTCTTACATAATCGGCCATATATTTTCCACACACAAACACACACTTGGAGAGCAAAGTTTTTCAATTTTCCAAAGCTTCTGCTCCTGCTGGTCGACTGGCTCACACATATAGTCGAATGCATATAAATAAAGCGGCGCTGGGACCGCGTGTAATTATCATAAAGCGGAATCTTGTAGCGCCAATATGAAGCTCATAACTTGTGCGACGGAGGGAAGGAGCGTTGGTATATTCGGGGGGGTAACTGGTCACATCATGCTGCCTGTTTGCCGGGCTGGCCTAATGCCCATTTCGGTCATTCACGTCACCAGCCCAAACGATGTAACTTTCAATTTGCGTAATTTTCAAGTGACTACGGCGAAGCGCGTCCAACTGATCCCTCACCTGAACCCAATGACTGTTGCCGTCCGATGCCATGAGAAATTACGGGGGGTGGGGGAGGGGGAGGGGTGGTCGCGCTGTACTACACTGGGTGGCTGGGCGGGGTGGATTTGCTCGTTGCGAGGCGTGGCTAACTGCTGCGTTAAGGTGCACGCTTGTCATAAAATGCCTCTTATTATGCTGGCTATTAATTTTTACTGCTTAGACGGAACTGTCTGGACTTGGACCTGGACCTGGACCCGGCGCGGCCACTGGCCTGAGACCTGAGCCTGGCCCCGGTTAGCCTCATCCAACGCGAGCCTTATAGTTCCCAAACTTGTTGTTGGCCGGCGCGCATCCATGGCAATTTATGACATACATGCGGAATGGCCAACGCCATCGCCAGCGCCGTGCCTGGGCAGCATTTGGAGCCATATCGCGCCGCTTCTATCGCAGCTGTACAAATTTATTTTGCGTTTGCATGCACTGCACTCCAATTGGGCCTAATCACTTGGTAATGAAGCTTGCCTGACATTGCAGGGATTACGTTTATTCAAATAGATACTAGGCAATTTTTTAAATCATCCGAAAGTCACAAAGAGTACTTTAATTGTCTCATGAAATATGTTGAAAATTAGACAAAGTGAGTACAGAAAGGAAGTATCAGGAAGATGAATAAAATTGTGTTTAAAAGCATATTTTGTGGCAATCAAATACCTATTTCGATTAATGTATTATATTGAATTATATAATCAGTTCAAATTTAATGTTGATATCAAAATATTAAACAATTTTTAGATTGTTTTGATTAAAATCAAACAATTTTGTAACATTACTGATAAAATATTGAATTTTCTCTTCTAACTACAGAAAAATGTTTTTCTTTTTTTTTTAGTGAGATTAGCGAAAATATTTTAAATTTTTTTTCCAAGGGTATTTGTTCTTTTTGTATGTCAATCTTTTGTCTTTGACTTTGGTATTATAGCACTCAAAGAGTATCTAAATATCGTTGATTCAAATAGATGTATTCTTTTCCGTTCCTTTATTTGTTTGAGCATCTGGTGGCGTATTGGGGCACAAGAAACGAGGATGTCGGAAAGTTACCCATCATTAGTACTAACAAGCGACATTACGCGGCTGCGGCTGCTGTTGTTGTTGCTTTGGGGTCTCTAGTCTGGAATCTTGGTTTGGTCATTCAGCTCTCTTGGCTGATTACATTGGCCTGATAGTTGCGAGCACGCGTACTTGATATGGCTTTGTCTCAGTCCGTCCCCCATTCTGCACTCCCCCTTTCTAGTTCACTCGTGTTGTATGTTTATTTAAGGAATTTTTATTGCCACATGTGTGTGTAGGAGCGCCTCGAGTTGGAGTTGAAGTTTTAGTTTGTGGGTCTATGTTGTGAGTGTACTTATCGCATTTTTGATTTTTCATGGGTTTATTAAATTGTTTTATGTAATCGCAGATGGTCAAATGTCATAATGGCGAATGTGAGTTGAATTCTTGAAATTGCTCTTGAGTTTGATTGTAATGTGGCGGCATTATTAACCTAATGATGCCATTCACCACATTCAAAGCCATGTATTCGATAATAGATAAAGATACTATTATTAAATTATAGAATATTGTATACAATTTGTGTGCAACTAGAATACTTAATCCCTGTGCCAGCTTATTATTGTAATGATAGCATCCATGTCCATTTTAATGGATAGAAGTATCATTTTTCATTCACTGATATCTCGATAACAGTTATTGTGCAGCTATTATCACGTATTACATACCTGAAAAGAAAGAAACATAATTTTATCAGTCACGAAATTTGATAGCAAACTGCTAATTTATTTATGGTTATGTTAAGATATTTATTATTAATGTCTACTAAGTAGCTGCCAAATAGAATAAAAAGAAGGATTGACATAGCGATAAATAAAACGAAGACAAATTGTTTTTTATTCCCATTTCCAAATAATATAAGAATCTTGGCAATATTTCCTATTGTTTTTCACAGCATATTTTAAATGAAAAAATTTTAACTTGTAATTAATATTTGCTGCATTATTTTTGCAATTTTTGCAAACTTTATATATATATTTTATGTTATATGAATTTTTTTAATAATATTGCAGTGTGTTTCTATAATTTCAGCCCTGACTGTGCCGCAAAAAACATTAATCAAAGACATCTTGTAGCGAACTTGTTTTCCGCATTTTGCGATAAGAAACTCAATACTGAAAGCCTAAAAAGCCAACTAAAACATATTTTTCCTCAAAAATACACTTTACAAACGCATTTCAAATTCGCTGCTTTGAAAAAATAAACATTTTAATTAACAAACAAAAAACCAAACTCATTGCGTGTTCATATATGGCCTTTTATTTATAGACTGCCAACTGTTGTTATTTTTGTTGTTTCTCGTCATTGTTTTTGTTGACTTGCCGTGTAATTAAATACAAATAACAATTAAGATATGCGAAGAGTTCGTTTACTTTGGCTCGGGTCCGAATTCTATTTGTGGGCATGTGAAATAATTTAAGTTTTTTTAATTAAAACCGACAAATGCGGACTACAAAATACGATGACAATTATGAATTGAGACGTAAATTGTTTATGGGTCTAGCTTGTGACCTGGCGTGTGTGTGAAGTGTGTGTTTTGGAGGGGTTTCACTTTCACAGCCGTCAATTTGAGGCCTGTCGCATGAAATTGTCAAAAAATGCATCGATACATGTTTGTGGGTTGGTCAAAAATAATTTTCATACTTAATTGACAGGCAGACAGATTGAGAAATGCTACCGATTCCATTAGCTCGGCCTGTCGTCAAGAGTTTCGATAAAACCCCAGTTAAAGTTGGAGTATACGTATAGTAAATTATTATATATTTTTTAGTTTTTATTTTTTGTTTTGGCTGTCAATAAAGCCCATAAAATTTAACGCCTGCCGCGTCGGCTGCCTTCGGGGCTCACTTTTTTATTCGACCGTCTGTCGTTTTAACAGCAACATGTTTTACAACATTATTAGACAACGTCAGAGGCAGGCCACTAGACGATCAAGTCGGCCAACTGGCAAATTTTAATTACCAATATTTCCAGGTGTCGAATCAGCGTCCCACGCCAACAGCAACATTTTGCACTTTATGACATTAACCCTCCCCTCGCTCTGCAACTGAGTTGCAAAAAAATTTTTTTTAATTACACATTTGTAGTTGCAGCTAATTAGCGTTTTGTGACAAACAGTTCTAATGGCTTGTAATTGACCAATATTTGTATGGTCCATTGATATTTAATTTCATTTATATTTATGCGCTTAGTGCGCTTCGACCGCGGAACACCTAATTGAATTGTCGCTGTGGCTAATTCCCACTCATACGTGGTCTGCATAAGCCGCTTATCGTTGTCCGTTATAGAGATTAATTGTTTATCTAATATGAGGCAAATGAAGAGATTAATCGTCGAAATTTGAGAGGTTTAGTTCATTATGCAACACTTAAGACGTAATTGTTATTATTTATTTATGTAGTATGTATCCTTTGTTTGGCACGATAAGATATAACTTATTATCAAGTTGTTTTCCTTATCAGTTGAAATGCGTTGTAAAGTTATCGATCACCTGAGTTATTTAGCAATTAATTTTAGTGATTTCACAACTTTTGCTATTTTTGCTATTTTTATAATGTATATAATCATTATAAAAAATATATTCATATAGCAATATTTAAATATAGCTGATAAAATATAAACAATTAAATTCTTTGTTGTTGTATTTAATTTTGTTTTAACATTTTCTTTATCTCTTTTTAGATTTTTAGTAAAGTAAATTAAAAATAGTTATTCTTTCTTTTTAAGTTTTAAATATATGTTTTTTATTTTTATGATTTTCGTGTATAATAAATAAAATTCGTGACTGCTGTTTATATAAATATTTTAAATTCACTTCACAAATGCATCAGAAAGTTCATCTTCAGCGTTGATGCAGTTCCGACACTTAGTAGTGATGATGTGGTGGTCCATGGTGATGGTCCCAGTGACTATGATGGTGATCATAGTGTCCGTGGTGATGATCTACGTGTCCATGGTGCGGCGGTGGACCGTGATGATGGTGGTGATGGTGATGGGGCGGCGGCGGTGGTCCGTGATGATGGTGGTGATGATGATGCGGCGGCGGCGGCGGTGGTCCGTGGTGTCCATGGTGTCCATGGTGACCATGGTGATGATGATGGTGTCCCAAGTGCAATCCCAAATGGATGCCAAAGAGACGATCGTCGTGATGTGGTGGCGGCATTTTTAGACTTTAACTATTTTTTAATCCTTTTAAATTGGAGCTTTTAATGCCTCAACTGTAACAATTGTACTGTGCCAAAAGTGGTCTCAAATTGCCAATATATACTTAAAAAGTGTTGGCAATTTCGCTTATCAGATAACAGCTTTAGGTAATGTACATTACCTGTTATCTTATCGCTTGGTATTTTGCTAGTTGTGAATCATGGTGAGTCATTCATGTTGAGTTGTAAAGAGAAGAGGAACGAATTGTTTTCACGTAAACGGTTGCGCTAATCTTTGTTTCAGGTGAGTAACTTCGGGTACTTCCCTCTATATATAAAAGCTGTTCACAATAGACACGAAAAATGTAGCCAACTAATCGCGGTAAATAAATAAATAAATCTGTTTACGCTTTTTCCGCAAGGCAGACACGAGAAAAACGAATAAAGATGCAGACAAAACTTATGGAAAATACAAGCGAAGAAATGAAAAAGAAAAGCAAACAGAAAAAAAGTGGAAAACATGCCACAAAGTGTAGCAACTTTTTGTATGGCGGCGTCGAAAAGTTTTGGCATCTCAAAAGAGAGCACAAAAACTAAATGCAAGATGCCGCCGACAATAATTTCCGCCTGCATGCCTGGGTCTGGACAAAGGGACGGCCAGACGGACTGCCTGAATATACTGGAAATACTGTAAATACTAGAAGACCGCCGCAAAAAGTGTGAAAAAAAGCAAAGCACGCGATAGACACGAGATACAGCTAGAAAGAGTAAGTGCTTTGTATGGAGATTTTCCCTTTACCAGTGTTGGGAAAGGGGGCGGTGAGTCGAGAACGTTGTCATACCAAGTGCTTAGTGCGTGCAGGCGACGTTTTCGTAGACTTAACAATAACTTTTCCAGCTGAGCTCCTCAAATGGTGGTGAAGACGGCGCGGCAGGCAGCGCAGATAAACTGCGTTAGAACTTATAAAGCGATTAGACTGTGCGGCAGGTTGGCAGCTCCGTTGGGAGGGTTGCGACGTGCGCAGTGGGGTGAAATGGTTAAAAAAAAAAAACAGAAAAACGAAAACTTTTGCCTGCTGTATCAATTTAATGCCTATTTAAAGTGCGAACTCCCCAGGGGCGAAACGCACGCCGATAATATCAGAGCCAAGGGAAATGGGCGTCGCGAAATGCAGGTAATGCATAAATTTGATTTTATGGAACTGCGCTAAAGTACTTGACAACGTTTTTTAGCCAATGCCAAGGTTGTTTATTGGCCCAAAAAAAACGAAAGGGGAAATCGAATTGGGGAATTGAATTTCTTTTAAGTCTAGAGCGAATAACATAAATTAAAGAATAGTATGTATTTTTTAAGGAGTATATAAATAACTATTGAACTGAATGAATTAATTCTTGTATTAAAAGAGTTACTTTAAAGCAATCTCAGAATTTAAATAGAAAATCAGTAAGCAAATTACGAATATAATTGATGAAGGCAAAACATTGATTAAATAAATTAGTGAACCCAAGCATCAAATACACATTTTAATGTTATAATGACCCCTCATTTAAGCAAACAGCTAACGAGCTCTCGACAGCTGTCCAATTGCCACCTGTCTCCCCCTAAGTAGTGAATGTCTTAAATCCAATCAATTTTGCTCAGTCAAATATTCCAAAAGAATTCCGTTGCCCACCTCCCTACGGGTTGAGCAGGTCGAATCCAAACCAAATCAAATCCATCCGCCCACAAACCTCAGTCCCAATTTCAGATTCCCCTGCCCAGTCCTACATAAATATGGCTAATTAATAAATACATCGACAACTGTTGAAAGTGCCGTAACTGTTGTTGTTGCACAGTATTCGAATCATGGAGCCCCCAGATTCAAATTAATTGAAAATGTCACAAGTCAGCGCAATTATCGTAAATTATAAACACGCGTCAGGGGTTGTAGGGGTTGGTTATTGTTGGGGTTGTCGATTTGCTAGGCAAAATCAAATCAAAATATTATTATTATTATTATTTTTATTACGTGAGTTGGCAAAATACGAAAAATTGCAACCCCCAATTTTTGTGCTTATCGAACAGGGTGAGTAATTTTCAACGGATAATGAAATGTCAACAGAAAAATGCAAAGGCAAACAAAACTTAGCTATAGACTAATACAGATATGCATATATTTTATATAGTTATATACAAAAAAATATATATATACATCCAGAGGTCATATTAATTTAAAAGTTAAATGAAAATCTCATGGCAGAGCCTTTAAGTGCTTTGGGGACTTTGTCAGACATGACTCATGAACAAAAACACAAAAATCACTGAGGACACCCGAAAAATCGCAGACGGACTTAACCTGACCCGACTCGACTCTTGCATTGAAATGCTGCAACAGACCATACAAATTTCAAAACTGGCTTCCCTTTTGTCGCAACATCCCGGCCTGACTATGCAAAAATGCAGCCAAAAAGCATATAAAATTATTATGCGGGACCGGATGGAGGAGCAGGAGGAGGGCATGAAAATATCCGAAAACCCGCTTATGACAATGCTTTGAGCAGTTGTTTTTTTTTTTTTTTTGGCCAGCATCAGCTAAAAAGCAGACTAAAACTACCCGACAACGACAACCCTGGTATGTGCATATAAAGTCCAAATAAACTCAAGTTGTTGACAAAAGGGTTAAAGGCCATAATTGTGGCTGGAGCTCCGGACACTTCTGGCTGGTCGAATAGGGGCGCCGGGTCCCTCCCCCGTGTAAGTCTGGCACATTAAACTAGAGTAGATTTTTATTGAAAGTGTAAACATGACGACCAACCAGAGTCATCAAAATTATAAAGCCAACACCGGCACGCCGGGAAATAGGGAAACAGCTGCAAGGCGTAGCCACGGCTGAGCGGTTATTAAAAAGCTTCTTTTTTTGTGAGGGACAAGAGTCTGCGTAGAATTTTTGTGTGAATGTTTGTGTAGCACTTGCGTTTAATACAAAGTATAAAATGGATTTTTGCTAGACGAAAGCACTTCAGGCTGCATTATTACTTGGTGCTACAAGCTCAATAAAAATTTGGTCTATGTGTTGCTCTAAAAGTAATAAGAGCAAAAATGAGACATGAAAGGAAGGTTGCATCCCAAAGAAATGTTTATTCAATTTAAAAACGAACTTTAAAAAATAAAAGGGAATGAAAAAAATCGTTGGAATTATTCGTGGAGATAATTTGCCAAAAATTTTGTTTAATTAAAGCAACAAAGAAGGAACAGAGATATAATTCTATGCAAATGTTGAATTGATTTATTTTAGCTAGCTTAAAATTTTTTAAGATCAATAGAAATATAAATAAGAAAATTGCCCAAATCAAATAATTACAGGTTTACAAACAAAAAGAACTCAAGGCTGCGTTAAGGGTGAGTTTTGTTCAATTATTTATTCTGCCCAGTCCACAAGTGCAATATCCATTAGTTTGATAACAATAACTCAATCAGAGCTCACAAAAACAACATCCATTCCGAACTATAGATGACTCAACCGAAAACAAACCACAGTCAAGAACCTTTTGAAAAGCATCAGAAATCATTGTGTCCTAAGTAGATTGCGAGTCAAAAGCGGCAATCCCCTTCTTAAAATGCGTCCCAGAAATATTTATTTTATAAAGCTTACAAATTTGCGCACAATTTTTGCACACACACAAAGAAACCGCGAGGGAGAGAGAGAGAGAGAACGAGATAGAGAGACGTGCATATGAATGCGATCCAAGGGGGGAAATATAAAACCGAGGACAAAAGACAACACTGACTGAGGAGCTAACAAGCAGCCTACCCCGTTTCAGTTCTTTTAAGTGATTTCAACCCGGAAATGCCCATAAATCGATTTGGGGGTGGCACCGCCAACAGCCCCATAACGGAGACTAAGTCGAGGACTTTTTGGTCTGGCGTTGTCGACACATGCGGCGGTCGCTTTATGGGATAAATGAATGAATTGAAATGGGCGGCA
>SCDS01000026.1:42583-226987 GCA_004149465.1 Drosophila nigromelanica
TAACCGCCGCACCACACACCCCTGACCCGCACCGCACCGTGAGCACAATGCAAATAAAAGTTCATTACATGGCTCGGCCAAGGCGCTTAAAATTTCTTCTAAATGTGTCGAGGCTTTGTTATTGCCCGGTCCTTTTCCATTCTGTGTGTGTGTGTGTGCGGGTGTGTGTCTGTGTGTGTGTGTCTTTCTCTGCCTTTTATGGTCAATGGCCCCACGCTTTGGGTTGCGGGTGCTGCCCGTCGACTGTCGCTGGGTCGTGTATCGTGTGTGCGGCACATGGCACCGGAAATGCCACATCCGTAGAGTCCGCACAGTCTGCCGAAGCGCAAAGCGCCGAGCGTGCAAAGCAAGTCAATAAAAAATTCTAAAGCCAAAAAGGAAATAAATTAACAATAACCAATGATTTTTCTTTGCTTTTTGCCAAGCATTTTTTTCCCTCTTTGTTGATGGGTTTATAAGTATGGCATGATATGGTATATCGGTTAGAAGCTATCGCTTATCCACAATTGTCGGATGTTGTTCATAATTTGGCGCCGGTCATTGGCTGGCCAAGAAGAAAACGAATTCAACAATAACTGCAATTTTCAAAGAGCTCTAAATAAAGTAAACAAACGGCGCAAAGAAAATTACTTCTTTTTTTAAGAAATAATATTTTACTTCAAGCCTTCAGTTCAGTGAAACAATTACAATAGCTTTATAGTAATTATTGAAATAATGAGTTTATTTTTTGACCTAGTGTTCCATTCATGAATTTCTAATTTAGTATGCATTATAAGTTAAGTTAATTCGGCATTAGCAAATTATGAATTCGAAACGGAAAGTGTAAATTTTGTTGTTATAAAAAACTATCTCTAACAAATCTTTTATGGTGAAGCAAGGGTTGCTTAGAAAACTCAACAATGTTTTCAAGTGGCGCATAAAAACTCTTCAAATTTATATAATAATTGACTTCGACAACACTTAAACCTAACCTCAACCTGAAACTTACCACGACAAAAGTCTAAGCTCACTTTCTTTCAAAATTGATGTATGTGAGTATTTTGTCTCTCATTATGCATTTTAAAATTTTTCCTTTGTGTCAACCTGGCCTGACCCTCATTTAAACTTCAGCTTAAACTCACTTTCTCTTAAAATGGTCGCTTGGCATGGATTACTTGTCAGCTGTTGGCTTGCAATTTTTAATCAATTTAGTTGCATTCTTTATTTTTGTTTTTTGGAATTTCATGCCACTTAATTAACCCACAACGCAGCAAGAGTTTAGGTCGGCTAGCAAAAACCGTAATTAACCCATTACCCTTTTGTGCTGTACATAAAGCAAAAGGTAGAATTGAAGAAACTACAAAAACAAGAGCAACAACAATTCAACACGTCATGCAAAAATGCCAGGCGAAAAACTTTTAACGCTTTTTCATGCCAAAAACCTGTGAGAGGTGTTGGCCTGGCAAAAACTTTGCTCGTTTTTGAAGTTGTGCCAATAAATTTGGACGCAGTGGGGTTAAACAAAAGCGCCAACAAAGTTCCGAGCCCAGAGCTCTGAGTCCTTCCAAAAACTAATAACGAAATCCACGCAACGACTGCATTCACAACATGATGCGAAGGCAAAAAGAAATTATGGACCACGTAATTAACAAAAGCTCTTCTTCTTTTCTTTCAGTTTTAGCACAATTGAAATCGAGTGGATTCTCCTATTGTTTTCGGAAGTGAAGTCTTGGCCCGCCAGCGATTTGAGCACTTTACAGAACAAAACTTGCCACGCCCCATGCACAGGGAAAAAGGCAATTTACACGCCCGAAACGAAAGCAAATGTACGACAAAAAAAACAGCAAAGATTCATTTTCGTCTTCATCTGCCTCTGGTGCTCTTATCAAATTAGACAAAGGGGAGAAATATTCGGGGCACAAAACCTTTTCAATGTCTGACAAGTGGTGGTTGGCTGTGGCTGCCAGGGGTTAAAGGTGCTCTCAGCACCGCAGGAAGCGCTTGAATTGTTCCTGACTGGGCCCCCATATCTAAGGATAGGCCTCTCGATACGCGTATAAACGTATAAACCTGCCAGCGTAAGTTGCCAAAAAGAGATTTTAATGACAGCAACAACCGCTGCGCTTTATGGGCTTTATGTGAGATGCTCAGAAAACCATTCAATGTGGGCGTGTTTATTGTCGCCAACGGCGGCAGGATATTAGAAATAAACAGCACAGCAGGAGGCGACACCAAGCACCAAACCGATAAGCCTCTGCCTATGGTAGACAAATGCCAAAATGTGGCTATCATTTGCGAAAAAGAAAATGTTCCCAAACATTTATTTGACTTTAATGTGCGATTCTATTCGAGTTGTTGCAACATTAACAAGTTAACCAATCAACGCAAATAAAAAGCTCTTGCTAACCAAAATTTAAGCATAACCTTGGATTTGCAAGAAATTTTATTCCTTAAGAAAATTTATAGAAACACAAGTGAAATCTCAACCTTACCTTAATCACATTTTCAACATAACCCCAAATTGATATCGTCTTTCATCGCCTTCACTTAAAGACAAGAAAAATAAATTATTTGGGACTGCTTACCCTTAAATTTGTATGTTTTTTTTTTATTTTCCTGGAGACACTTACAACTTGTTTCAGAAACCTACAGCACATTCATTAGTCTCTGTCCGGGCTTTCGGATCTGGCTGGCATCATTAACATTGCTTTTCACACTTTGTGGCATTGTTCCTTTCTGGTCATTGGCCTGCCCATTCGGGTCGAAGTTTACAGTTGGGTTCGTGCCTTTTGGGTGCGTAAAAAGCGTAGCGCGAAAAACCTTTCTGTCATTTGCCCAAGTCTTATGTTTTTTCAAATTATATTAATTTGAATTAATGAATTTAATTGCCACTAATTAGTGGCCCGCCAGTGCCGACATCTGTGAGACCCAAATGATCTCAACCGCTATACACAAATTTTCCACTGTTCTATATAATTATGAGTAACGCTTAAGTTTGTGATGACCAATCAAGAGTTAAGCTCTCACTTTGGCAAGCTTAAGACCGCCTTCGGGCATAGTTCAATTTTCTATATAATAATTACGTAATACCAAATAGCATTCAACTTAAATGCTATATATAAAATATAAATATAAATATATACATTTATTTATTATAATGTATACTGATTTTTAAGTGTTGGAAGTGAATATTTTCGAATATTTCCTTTTAAATAAGTTTAATGTTTAAATGAAAATAAAATTTAATTATAACTAAAATTAAAAAGTAAAAATAATAAATGATACAAATTTGCAGCAATTTTGAAAATGAAGTCAATTGTTAACATATCCAACAAATTAGCAACATTTTCCAGCACGTAATTCAAAAGAACAGATAAAAAACTGACTCAAAGCTTGTGTATAGACAAACACATGAAAATGTAATCAAACAAATAATCTGCACAGAAAAAAGCAAGAAAAAATCTAGGAACAGAAGCCGCATAAAAGTGGAAACAAAACGTATATAAAAATAAATATTTTTCAATGGTGCCGAATTGTAGTTACCCTTTATTAATGTTCAACACATCTACCATAAAATATATATAAATATTGCTTTAAGTTCGCAATACACGAAACAGACATCTTCATAGTGTCTCGTGTGTCTTAGCCAAGTTTTAATACCCTTATGCAGGGAGTTAGACAAGCGCCAAATTGTAAATGTAATCAAAGATATGGCAACAACTACGTCGACGACTTGTTGAGGGGGACTCTCACAGCAGCAGTCATGACAACAACAGCAATAAGCTGCTTTGAAAACCGAAGCTGGAGCAGAAGCTGAGCCAATCGCAACATGCAGCCACATGTACCACATGTAGCCAAGTGTAGCTACAACATCGCAGTATCTCTGGCTGCATATCTACTGCTGTTGCTGCTGCTGCCGCTGCTGCTTCTGTTGGCGACTCACGCACACTTCACGCTTTCTGTTGTCGCCAGCGTCGCACTCGTTGGCAGCCATTTTTGCTACCGGTTTTATGCGTCAAAGTGCGCGTAACTTTTGCCGCTTACCGCGACGCACATTGTTGATGTTTCAGCAACTGTTGTAGTTGTTGTTTTTGTTGCTGCTGTTGCCGTCCTGCAAGTTGGTCAACAGTTGCACGCTAACTGGTAACTTCGTTACTTTTGCCCTTTGTTTAAATTGAATTTTCGCTTTTACTCGAGTTAATACACTTTTAAAGGTTTACACATAAAAATTGAAGACCGATAAGGAATAAATTTTATGAAGACGTTAAAAGCAGGTAATTTTATTAATTCTGGGTTACGAACTACAATATTTAAATATTTAATTTTTAACAAAAATTCAATAATAAGTTCCGTAAAAATATTTAGTTATTAAATTAATCTAATTTATATAGATGTATCTCAAGCATTATCGAATAGCATATCAAATATTGCAGTTATGAACCCAATTCGATTGCATTTATTATGTTTATTATATCTGTTTTGAAAGCCGCTCCTTTGCTCATTCTTTGAAATTTGCTTGCCATTTCATTTCATTTTACTTAATTCATTCATTTGCTTTGTTTACATTTCTTCCATTTCAAATATTATGTGGGGAATTGCCATGCCATTTTCTTTTTCTAATGGCAGATTTACTTACTCCTATTCAACTTTTTTTTTATTGAAGAAGGATATTTTTGTTCATTTTCAAGGCATTTCCCGTTTACAAAGTGCTATCTTAGAGATTCTGCTTTAGCACAAATGCACTAATGCAACTGGTCTTAGGTCTGCTCCCAATTGCCTCCTCGCTCCACATCATAAATCATTCATACGCAATTCTTTTTATGCCATTCGATAAGTCGCTGAGCAGTTTTGGCCATTTGTGCCCGATGGCAACTGCCAACTGCCAACTAATGCAATGCCAGCTTCTTACCAAGTCCCACAAGCATCACACAAGCCGTGCAACTGTCCAGACCTTGGATAAATTATGTTAATTTCATGGCCAGTAGTCGGTTATAGTATTATCTATCCCTTTCTTTCTGCCGTGCTTGCTCTATCCCTCTCTTATAATAACTTGACAAATGAAAGAAAATGAACTAGTATAAGAATACAGCAATGGAGTAGAACTTAAAGATACCCTGAGCAAAAAATATTTGATATAAGTAATGCAATACATTTTATCAGAATAATTTATTCTGTTTTTTACGTTTATATACCCCTTCGGCCTTTGCCTACAGGGTATCAATAGCTATGCTAAAGAGACAACTCAAACTGGAACACGACTTCGTCTCGCGACTTACAACTTGCGCCATATAAATTGCAAAAGCGCAACAAATTGTTAATTTTCTTTTCTTTCAACTTTTTCTTTCCTCTTTGTCGACATCGTCTCAGTCCGACATTCGTCTCTGGGTCCGTTTGTTAATTTACATATTTTTGTGTCAGTTCTTATATATACATTATTTTCTAGCATTTAAGCGCAAAAGAAAAAGGAGGCGCAAAAAAATATATAGATATATATGTACAACAATATATATATTGTTATGCATTCTAGGCTAATAAAGAAAACTGTTGGCCGGGCGTATTTCAATTAAATATTTGCTTTTGACTTGGATATATTTTCAAAAAAGTTTTATGTAAACATGAAACGGAAAAATTCTTATCGAGACTTTAAAAAATATCTGTTAAACTTTATCTATATATAAAGTTACGGATCGTAGTATGTACCAGGACACAAGTCAACTTTCGTTTTAAATGATTTTTGTGTTTTGCGTTTTAAATATTCCGCTTGAAATGAGCTCACATGGAAATTGGTGCAAATGAGCTCTGGGCATAATCGAACTCTGTTTGTTGTCACACACACACACACTTCGCACACACACCATTCGTTTGCTGGCCAGGCATTTAGCATAAATTAAATATTAGCTTTTTGCATTGAAATCCTTGTCTAAGCAGACAGAATACATTTATGCAGGTGATTCATAGGCCTCTATTGGTCCAAAAAGGGAAATCCATCAAATGAGCTGCCAACGCGTTGCACAGTCAATACAAATTGATGTTTCCACAAGCCCCAGCCCACCAAGTCCCTCTGCGTCTATGTCGGGTGTCTGTCGCTAACGTTTATTTACTTAGCAAAAAGTGCTAGCAAGAGGCAACAAGAGCAGGGTTAGGGGCAGGGGCGTGGCAGGGCAGAATATTCGTATCTGTGAGCATTATTCAATGTTTGCTACGAACGTGCGCAAATTACAAATTCAATGCACGTTGCCAACGGCGGCGAGGCCTTAGACAGAGTTGGGAGCTTGGAACTGGGAGCTTGGAGCTGGAAGATGGTAGCTGGTAACTGGCAACTTGTAGCTGGCTGAGACGCCTGGCAATGTTTGGGAAGCATTGCCGCCATCATCGTCGCCTCAGTGGAACAGCAGCAACAGCTCTCAACCAGCTGACGACACATTAAAATAATGTATTTTTAAATTTAACATTAATTGTCGCTGAATGGTTTCTGAATGGGCTGGCTTTGCCTTTTACCGTTGCGTCTCTGTCTCTTAAGGAGTGCCCAAATACATTTGCCTGCCTCGTTGTCTCCTTTCTCCACACTGTGCACAGTGCATTAAGTCATCGTTTTTACTTGTTTCTTTGGTTTTTTGTTAAAGAGGGGGTTAGCAGAGGCAAAGATTTTCATAAATCGTGTCGGCTCGTTGTTAATGTTTTCCATCTTTTATTATATAGCCATGCGACGAGGGAAATATGTTTTTTATGGCTTTGCCATTTTGCATGCATTAGCGAGTGCCTACAATGGTGGGTAAGGTAAAGGGGGTTTAAGGGGCTTACCAAAGGCCTGTTTAAGTGGAAATATTTGATTGTGTTTGCACAGCACTTGCGAAATTGCAATGAGCTCGTTCAGAGCGCGTGCGAGCTATAGACATGAGAAATGATATTTAGCAAGGTACATTAAAAGATATTTGAAAAATATAAGATTTGCATGTCTTCCAAGGAAATCTCTGAGCCCATGACAATAAAATACATTTTTATTTTTTATGTTGTTTTTTTTTTGTATTATATTAATTGTGCCAACGACATTGATTAAGAACATTTTTTATTTTTCGAAAATTCGGAAAAATGTTATTTTCAATAATCCATATATTGGTAATGTACAATGAATTAAGAGGATAAATTGTGAACAAAACGCCATCAAACATAAAAATCGGTTCAGTTTTGACAAAGTTATGGAAGTTTGAGATATGGGAGCTATGGATCTGAAACCTTTACATGTCAAAATTTTTGCCAATTTTGGCACGATTTTTTACGAAAAATTTTACCCCCTCAAAATTAGCTTTGATGTTGTTTTTTATACTATTTGTGACCATCACAAATTATTAAAAAATATTAATTCGATCTGAGGCCATTTCATATCAAATATTTTGTCAACTGTGATTATCATCGAGAACATGAAAGTAGGATTAAAATATAATTGATTGAATATAATTAACAAAAGAAAATATAATATTTTTTTGTTTATTACGTAATTTTTTAATTTGTCCGTTTGTATATTTATTCCATACACTCCCTTGCATAAGTGTTATTAAAATAAAATTTCTTCCCTTCAAGGCAACATATGTAATGTCATCTCCAGTTGTCTAGTGACAAACTCTATTTGGTAATTTCGCCTTTAACTAAATCAGCCCCATTCTCAATAAGCTAGCTCTATGAATAGTTCGGGCATTTGTTAATTCCAACAACATCGACAATTACTCTGTGGCGTTAATTTCGTGCCAAGCTCTCGCTTTACATTCGACATTTACAACGTGTAGTTAATGTTCGATATATAGTCGTAAGTGGCCATCCAAAAGCTGCAAGCGAGTGTTCTCCACTTTCATTGGATTTGCCTAACAAGCCATAATTATGTGGAGCTGTATTTAATTACAGCCTGAATTCGGATTCGTATGCGCATTGGCAATTGCTTCGGGTAGAACGAGGTGGGCGGCATGTGTGTGGAACAGAGAGGACACCGGAATTAGCATCCGCATCTCAACTCAGCTGGCGAAATTCTAATGCGCCATAATGCCAAACACAATTGAGTCATTAAGCCACAATCTAATTAAGCCCAAAAATGTGAACGGCTCTCCAGGAAAAAACCAGAGCACACAAAAAACAAGACCAAAAAATTAACTCTAAAGCTGAGTAGCTAAGCGAATTTGCTTCTGAAGCTGCTCGAGATTTGTTCTCGCTGCTTGTTCTTTGACCCAAAAATGTAGCTAAAGAAAAAATAATAAAACGAAGAAATATACAAAGGTCTACCATCTACTTATTTGCTGCTTTTTTACGGCACTTTAACGTGACCATTTTAGCAACCATTTTGTTTTACATTTCTTGGCCAAGATTTATTTCGTGTTGGCTTTCGACCACGTAGGTCATTAAATTGCTTAGAAATCGCGGACATCAACTTTCCGGCGCGGCTCTGAACGACGGAACACGGCCTGGCCCGTTTTTAAATGAACCACAAAATGACAGTGAAACGGGCGGCACGCACCGTCTGCTAAGAGCCTACAATGGGCAAAACCAAAGCAATTGTCAACAAATATATTTAGGCATTTGATCATATTGTGCGAATATACGAAAGAAATCGTTAATTAATCGTTAGGGATTTTCATTTTTACTTTCAAAATCGTTTTCAGCTTTAGTTTTCTTAAACTCTTATTAAATATATAATATAAAATGTAATGTTAAATAATATTTAGCCCCATATTTTAAATTCTTCTTCATCTATTTATTCCTTAAAATTAAAGGAAATATTTGAACTTTAGCCCACTGTCCGTATGCTGTTTTGGTTCTTAGGGTTTGTTTTGGGCTTTGCAGCATCGAAATAGATACAGTTAATGCCACAAAATGATGTCTAATGACGGTTTCGTCTTACATGACGAGCTGCGGCTGAGACTGTGGCTAAAACTGAGAGAGAAAGAGAGACCTATGGGCTCGGTTGTTTTGTGTATCTATTAAGTGCTGGTAATTTATAATGTGACCCAAGTGGGGTCCCAAGTTAAAGTTCACTGTTGGCTCTCTTTGGGCCTTCCTGTATCTATCTCGCTTGTTATTATTAATAAGCCAACGGCTTGCGTACTTACCTTCAACTTTAGCCAGCGCCAGAACGGATATCGTTTGGAGTGCGGGCACCGCCCAGGCAACCAAATGGAATAAATGAGATTTATTTTCAATCGCCTCGTGGCCCCATTTAAGTCCGGCAGCGAGGAACCAGGCAAAAGCCAAACATGACCACCACGCAAAAGCGGCCATGCAACAAAAATACAATGCCATGAATAATACGGTGCAGGCGGTGGTCTGCCGATGACCCTGTGAGAGGATGCGAGTGCAAAAATCGAGAATGGACGTTGTTAAATAAAGAATGAAAATTCGTTGCACCTGCGCTCCTTGGCAAATCGACAAGTTGCATTTGGCTTGACTTACCTGCGTTATTGTCGACATCATCTGCAGGCGTCCCAGCTTCACTGGCGGCGGAAATGGTTCCCGGCACGACACCGAATCGCCCGCACCAAGTCCGGCCACATAGGCACAGCCGACGACCAGATAGCAAACGGCCAGAAAGACAATCGCACGCTCCGGATAACGAAAACGCGAGGAGTCTATCAGAAAGGTGAGCACCTGTCCGGTTAAAAGAGAGGCCGCAATTTAAATATGCATATTAATTATGAATTTACATTTAATTAACTCTATAATTATATTAAAGATGCCGCAGCGCAGATTTCATGGCCGTATGCCTTTAAAATGCATTAGGAGGGGCGAGAGGGGAAACAACAGGAGTTGCGGATAGGGACTTGGTACCCGGTCATTAGGCACCACACATTAGCTGATTGTTGTGCAATTTATTTGATCTGAGCTCATTTGTAGCATGTTTTGTTGCTAAGCGAGTTGGCCTTAATGAGAGTACCCGAGTCCTTGGCAGTCTGGCATAGCCAATTTAATAATGCTATAAGGCTTAATTTACCATCCAGCTGCTCTTTTGTAGCCATATTTCAGCATTATGTACGCACACAAACGGCCTGACAATTCTTAAGGCTTTAAAGGCAATTTCAATTAAATAGCTTTGGAGCCACAACATCCAATAGGCTCTACAGTCAACCAATTTGATGAGCCGCAATGGCAGCTCAATCTGCCAAAAAGCCCACCCACACGCAGACAGAGAAGCCAATTCAAGGCATAAGCCCACATAAACTGAAACTGCAATTCCCAATCCCTTGAAACCCAAACTCTGGCTTTTGCCTGCTAATTACGCACCATTTAAATGAATTCATTACCATTCGCACTAAGCCTTGGCTGAGACTTGAGTCTGTTGTATTTTGCCTCTTGCCTCTTGCCTAAGCAAAGCCATTTAATTTGATCATTACAAAACTATCAGTGGAGCTCTTGCCAGGGCGTGTGGAGCCGCATTTGTTTCTGTTTCTATTGCATAATGTGCTGCTATTATTATTACTGCCAAGAAACATTTGAATTATTCATAGATGTAACACACGACCCAATTGTCGCAAGGCGCAAGTATTCATATACATGGATTTTCTTACATTGCTATGAGTTGAGATTGTAGGGTATATCAGGTATATGGGATATATAGGGCTCTTTGAACTGTTACATTAGTGTGTTTCATTATTACTAAATAAAAAATAAATGTTCGATATTAAAAATATGGTTAACCGGTAAAAAAAATGTTTTCTGCAAAATGTAGCATCAAAAGAGCAACTTTTTAGATTATTAAAAAATGCATTAACGCAAAAGTGTCCTAGTTTACATCTCAGGTGAAATTAAAGAAGGAAATATTTAAAAATAAAAAAGACCATTTCGACAATTACTCAAAGTGGCTTTCAGTAAAAACCTTTAAATAATTAGCATACATTTTTTACTACTACCTCTATCACGTATAGCTTATCCAGCTCATCTGCAGTTACAGGGTATATCCGAGTCTTGTCGTGCTGCTCGTTCACTCAAGCTTTTGGCTCTTAAATTATAGTTCTACTATGCCTACGTCTAATTCCCGCCTACGTCTTATCGTCTTGCTCATTTACATGCGAAATTTATGCCACAGATTTGGGCGTGTGTGGAGGAGTTTTTGTAACGTATTTGTTGACATACACAGACGAGCACAAGGTATATAAAAAGAAGAAAAAAAATATATACAAAAAAAAAAAACAAATTGAATTGAATTGTTTATTTATGCCAAACAATTTGGGGAAAGGATTGCAGTCAGGTCCCGCAAAAGGCAAGGGTTACCAACGTGCGTACTCGCAAACAGAAAGCGCGACGTCTATTTTAGATGCTCGCTCTGCCATTTTATGTATATATATATCTATGTGTGTATATATATTCCCCCCATACTTTGCCAGCAATTTGTTATGCCACGCATGCTGCTCATTTCATTTGTAGTGAGGGGCGTTGGGCGTAGCCGCTTGTAGGTGTGACTGCAGAAATTGTAGCTACAAATGAAGTGAAATAAGCAAAGGCAAAAGCAACCAACAACAAACCAACAGTCGGAAGCAGCCATCACCGCCCCCATTCCCCACTCCCCCTCCCGTTCTAACTTCAACTTCAACCCCGTCTTTGACGCTGCCTGCGACTAAGCCAAAAATTATGCGTTACTCGAGCTTCAGCTTGGCTCTTGTTGTCATCTCATCGTCGTGATGGGCGTGGGCACCACTTTGATAAACACGGGGCGTAGTTAGTCGGTTTCCGGCAGACGTTTAACTACGGCCAGAGACTACACATGATATCAGCAAAGTCTGTTTGCTTGAACGAGCATTAGCTGAGAAGTCTCAGTTCATGAATGGTGAAGACATTTTAAACAGTTGCTTAAATTCTTGAAATAAGAACACATTTAGAAAGTCGTATCTATAGCCCGGTAGATGAGTTGTCCAAGTTTATATGCATTTGGGGAACTGAACAACAAGGTTCCGTGTTCAAATCCCAGATTAGTATACGAATAAAGTAGCCAATATCCAAGATATATATTGTATACTTTAAATAATAATAATAATAATATCTATTGCTCGTTTTGAAATTAGTTGCTAATAGATAAATTATATTAGTATTTTCATACATATGTATAAAATTTCTCGTTTTTTAAGGCCCATTCCACCAGTTCTTTTGAAATTGAACTATTAAGGGACAGTGTTATTTTTATTGAAATTATTACCAGCTATTGTTATTGTTGTTTTCATTATTATTATATTAGTACAACGTATAGGGGTAAAGAATAATATCTGTAAAGTGTTTTTTTTTGTCACAAATGATGACACACAACTTTAAGCATTGTTTCAAATGCTTTTACCATATTAATTATTTAATTATATTCTTTTTATTTAAATCCCTATGGAGTAAGCTTATTAACTCGTTTATTTTAAATACCCTCTACATTGGCAACCAAGTCCCCGGAGATCAGCCCATAATCTGCCCACACAAAATCTAGCCACACCTTTGAAATGGTCAAGTTTAATGTTTAATTTCAATTTCAACGCCGCTGCGGCTCATAAATTTCTAAAACTAGTCATTAAAAAAGCCCAAAAACTGAATCAACCCTCACTCCCCTTTTCTTTTGGCCAGCGTTTGCCCGTTAACAATTTTGCATAAATTAAATTAATTTTTTATACTCTAACGTTTTGGTTTTTTTTTGTTTTTTTTTTTTGGTTTTAAGTTTAAATTCAAACTAACTGACGGCGTCATTTGCATACAGCCAAAGAGACAACAAAAATAGAGCGTGGGGCTCTAGTTATTTTTTTTTCAATTTTTTTTTTTAGGGGTGTTACCTCGTCGTCAACTATTTCAGTGCCTATGATTAGCATAAAACTCTGCACAGGTTTTTTGTGAATTTACTAAAAAAATAATTGTGGCATAAATTGTGGTAAATGTTTACGGCGTCGCTTCGTTTTAGGTTTACTCTTGTTGTGTGAATATTTTGGACATTTTATAGTTTTTAGTGGTGAGGCATTTAAATGATTAAAAAAATATTCTTTATGCTATCATTTAAATGTGCATATTTAACAAATATTTATTAGTTGTTCATATTTATGCAAATGTTAAGCCGCAAGTCAATAAACAACATGCCACACCATATATATTCAAAAGTTTTACAGTTTCACGTGGCTTATTGTTAAACTTGGTCCAACTATTGCACGGATCCTCGTTGCAGTTGCTTTTGTCACCATGACACGGCATATTTGCACACATCCTGTCCGCCAGTCTATCTGTCAGTGAGCCAACGTGCGCCTCACTGAGCTTCTGTTTCAGGTTTTGTAATTAAGAAAAGTCATCAAAGTCAACAACATGCTGGCTGACTGACTGACTGACTGAATACCTCCTACCCCCTGGCCACCGGTGCACCCTCTCGCTTATTTGTTGTCAACATTATCAGAGCTCCCGCTCACGTCGGACACCCTCTCAGCGGTACGTGTATGTCACACTATTCCACAAGGCTGCCTACCCCGGTTCCCATTGGCAACCCATTGAGAGCCCATTACAGCCCCAGTCATTTCCTTTTCGCTTTCATTGTAAAACAAATGTCATGTCTGATGTCACTCGCTTTTCGTCTCTAGTCGCAACTCATCTCAACTCATCGCATTCCCATCTCATTCTCATCTCATTCTCATCTAATGCGTTTAATGAAAAAGGTGTTGATTGTTGACAGTTGTCTCTCATAGTAGTCGCTGCCGTTGTCTCCGGGCGATAACTTGAGCCTCGGATTCCACGGCATTTTATCTGTCAGTTGACAAAAGTCAACGTCAAAGTTGGCAGTCGGGGAAGATGGTGAAAAATATTTGTTTGGTTTTAGTTTGACTTGCGAAATTGAAATAAATGTGTTTGTTTATATTTTAGTTGATACACTTGCCACATTAAGCCCCGAGGAACTGTCACCTACAACTTTGTCATTTTGCCCTTGCAAAGAGCAGATTTAAATTGTAGCAAAGGTATTAAAAACTTTTCTTAAGCTATAGAGCTGAAACTATTCTGAGCGGTTGTCAGTCTCTCTTTCTTTCCACTAAATAGAAAGCAGCTTATATTAAATGCAATCATTTATTCTAAAAGATAATCTCAGGATTTCGTTTAGCTAATTGTAAAATATTCGATTCTAGCAAAAAAAAAAAAAGAGTAGAATCTAAATACAATTTATTTAATTTATTTATTTCAATTTATTCCAATCCTTTATTATATTTATTTATTTTAAAGCTTTCAGCTTTCATATGCATTCGACTAGCATTTTATATTTAAATAGGTTTCTTTATTGGCGTATGAAATGAATTGAATAAACCGAGCTTATTAAAAAACAATAAAACTTTACATTTGGAATAGGGTTTTTAAAATGTATTTATTAAAAGCACGCCAAATATACGTCGTCAAATGCATAAACAACTTCTGATTTCTACACTTAATTAAATTCTATATTTAATGTTTTGAAATTAAAATGAAGTTGAATTAAAAAGTTCGTACGTAGGTTTTGCTAAATTAAAATTAACGTGCGCTTGTTGCCCAACAAAATGATTCAACTGACAATCGGCTATCATTCAAATAGCATCAGTTATCATATGCATAAAAAGCTGCCTGCACTGCAACAATGCCGCACAGAAAAAATAAACAACACACAGCATTTCCATCATCATCAGTGCCGAGAATGGAAATGAAAATGATGAGTGGGCGGAGCAGGCGTCTGACCCACTGCACTAGCCAGAAAAACAAGAACAGCAACAACAACCGAAAATCTGTTGAGCTTGTGAGGGAAGTGAAAGCAGCTGGCTGCCAAAATGCAGAATGCAAAATGAGCGCTCAGAAAACATAATCATTATCATAAAAAAGTAAGTAGAGTGCGGCAAAATGATGTTGGAGAACTAAGTGGAAATAGGCAACATGGCAACAAAATAATAATTTGTGCACATTTGGCGCAGTGATATGCGTTGACACGCCCACAAACAGACAAATGCCAGTCAGGCTGGCTGCCTGCCTGCCGCTGACAATGGGCGACAAATTACATGCGAGGCGAAATTTATTACAAAAGGAAAATGGAAAAACTGGAAAAACAAGCAGCAACAGAACTATGCAAAATACGTTGTACTGAAAGTGACAATGTTTTCGTACATTCCAGAATCCGTCTCGCCCACCTCCCCCTTCTGCGACCCTGGCGTGTGTGTGATGGATGGAGCTCAACTTTATGACATGCAGCGAACACCCACCGGCATTTCCCACTGTATTTTGCCTTTATTACCCGCTGCCCGCTGCCCTCCCCCAGCAGAGATCAGAGACAAATTTGTGCTGTTGACTAAAATATTTGATAGATGTCTTCGTTAGTACACCAGTACACCCCCCGCAGCCGCCGACCGTCCTTCTGATTGCACAAGTGCGAATTACGTTTTAAGACTGCCTAGGATATAATTTTTTTTCTTTCTCGCTCATCCTGGCCAGTTTATAGCTTTTTCCTCAGCTAAATTGATTTTTTATTCAAATTTGTTTTTTTTTTGTTCATTTGGGTTTTGTCTTTTGTTGTTGCATGCACATGATGGATATGTTAAGGACCATACGTGTGTGTGCCAAGCAAGGATAAGTTGCAACCAAAAGGTAACAAATTGAGGTCGAAAGTAAAGTGGAAAAATGCGTAAAGAAATATTTAAAATACGTCGTTTATTTGCATATTTTAAGTGAGTAAATGGCTTGAAATGGGTTAGCCAATATGTAAATTTATTGTATTTATACAATAGGCTATTTTAAAAGATGATTTATGCCAGAAGATCTATAAATTTGGTTGCCTTTTGTGTGCTCAACGATTAAAATTAATGGATATTCCTAAAATGGTTTGCCTTGTACAAAAGATGATTTCAGATTTAAAGTTAAATTTAAATCAACTTATGTCCTTCATTTTTTTCCAGTTTTTAACTCATTGATAAATCAATTATGTTTCAAACTATAGACTATATAAATTACATAAGACATTTGCAATAACCAAGAGCTCTATGAGCCGTACTATTTAAACTTGGCTACATTCTTTAGTATCTGTGTGTAGTTTCGTTATTATTTATTCAAGGCCAAAAGGTAAACTACACGCCCACCTGGATGGGCAGGCAGGAACAGGACCAAGGCGGGTGAAAGCAAAGGGGGGTGGACAGAGATATCCGAAACAGAAGTTATTCAGCTGTATTCAAAACGGGCCAGGGGGTTCCGCATATGTTTTGCCAAGTTTATTGAAAAATATGCGCTGACAGGTAATATGTCAATGCGTGGGATTTGCCAAAGTGCTAACGTCGCCTCCGCAGCATCATAATAGACCAGCTGCAGGAGCTGCAGGAGCGGGCGAGGCAGCAACAGGATCTTTACTTTGGTATGGGATATGCAAACGCCGGCATCAAGCTGTTTGCTTTCACCCTCAAGCCATGTTCTTAAGCCAAAGAAAATATGGCAGCACTCAGATGAAAACCTTGGCAAAAGCCAGCAAGGATAAGGTTAGGTATTGCGGATGGAAAGGGGGGGACAGAGAAAGTCACGAGCATGGGTGAGAAGACTGCAGTTCTGTCTTTCATGATTTATCGCCATCAAATTGAAAATTGAGTGCCTGACATTGTGGCACAGACGAGCAAGCATTAATATTGAAAAAGTAAAATGTGAAAAACAAAAAAAAAAATGGATTTTCACTTACCGTAAAGAGACAACTGGCCACACAGACAGCCGCCCAGGAGCCGACCCAATAGCGGAGCACCGTTCGTTCCCGTTCCGGAAAGAACATGGCGTGACACGGGGCGCCACAATCATGCAGATCCTGTAAAGAATATCCAATTGAATGGAAATGGAAAATGGAAATGTGTTAGTCAAACGGCACACCGGAAATTAATATTCTATGGTGCGTAATTAATTAGACTTACATTAAAAAATATCTGGCATACCTAGATGAACAATCACAATTAAAAGAAGCGAAAAAATGAGAAAAAGCGCTTGGATGAGGGGTGATTGCAGCAACTCTTTATCATTAATCAATCATTTTAATCCGCTTAGCAAAAGTAATTTTTACATAAAGGAAATTAAATATTTTATAATATTGTGTTTTTTTTTTTTTGAAGTTTTTTCCATTCTCTCTCTCTCTCTCCGTATTTTTCTCTCTCTCTCTCCGTATGATTTTCGTATGCCCATTAGAGCACTTTACAGGGTATTTACTAATTGATTTCGACCAGAAAAATTATAATTGGCTCACATTAAAAAATATTATATTAATATAATTAATTATTAATTGCTACCTTGTGAAAATATTACATATTTATTGCAAAATGAATTTGTAAAAAATATTACAAGAAATACATTTTAAATTTAAATTAAGAAAGTATTTAAATTTCTAAAGCATAAACTGAAAAATGCAAATATATTTAGATATATTTTTAAATTTAATATTTATTGTAGTTAAGTTTCATAAATATAGTATCTTTATAGGTGGGCAGTAAAAATCAGTTTCCGACTCAAATCAGAGTTTTATTTCATGCATCCGTCTTCATTCTAGTTTCAAATTCACATTTCGCTGTAGAGTATAATTTTTATTTTAGATACTTTGCCCCGAAACTGCAGGCAATTTAAAGGCGCTTCCGCTGTTGCCGATGCTTTGCCTGCTGACTGAAAAGTTTTCTTCTCTTCTTGTTTTATGTTATTGCATGTGCCGCAAATATGCGTAAATATTGCCAAGTCGCCCTTTGCGCTCCCCTCATCCCTCAGTTAGCTGGCTGACTGACTGGCTGCCTGCTTATCATTAACATCATTATATAAAATTTGTTGCCGGCTGCTGTGTTGTTTTCTCTTATTTGGGGCCTGTGCTCGCGCCAGATAAAACGCGTTAAAGACGACGACGACGACAGGCCCCCTTCATTACTCCCTCTTAGCCATATTCCAGACGAAAAAAAAAACGCAATTTGCGCCGCTAACCTAACGATGATTGCCTCGAGTGAAGAGAGGGACAGCCCAGCAGCAGGCCCAGTTCAGGATATAGAGGAGGATCAGCGGGTAGCGCCTTTTAAATTTTTAATGGGCAACTTCAAATAATGCGCAGGCCGAGCCTGTTAAATTTTGGGGTTGCTCTTTGACAGAGCGACTGCAGCTTCTAACCCCACCCAACCAAACTGGTTAGTTTTTTGTTTTCCTTTTGGCGTTGGCTTTAGACCATGAACAGACAGACAGACAGACAGAGTACATGGCCCGCTCCCCCATCTGCCAACCACTGTGGGGCTTTGGTTGCATGTGAAATGAGTTCAGCGTCGGTTCGAGTCGAGTCGAGTTGAGTTGAGTATGTTGCGGAGAGATGCGTGAGGCAAACATTTGCAGATGTGTCGAGAGATCTGCAACAGATGCAGATACATTTCGTATTCGCAGTTGCCAGCCAAGAATTTTTGCAATGTTTGTTTGCCTTTCTCTCTCTGTATGCGTGTATGCGTTTGTGCGTGTGTGTAGCTCTATCTAAAATTCAAATCTCTTGTGGTTAACACACTGCCTTAACAGGCGTTGTTGCCGCTTTTCACAATGCACAATTTGCGGGGTTGTTTTACAGGGGTTTTCTGTGTCCTTATCCCTGTGCCTGTGTGGAGTTCAAGGCTGTAGCCCCGGGGTTGGCATCCAAAATAATCTAAATCGTCTATCATTAAATTGCATTCAGTGCCTAGACAGTGCCCAGAGAGTTGACAGGCTGATGAATTGCGTAGGCAGGGCAAGAAATTCAGGGTTGCAACAGCTGCAAATTGAACTAAAGCCTAACTACCTTTTCAATGCATTTTTGGGCTTCCTTTATTTCTTTTCTTTTTGTGGTATCTTTAATGAACTAGTCTGTAAGACAAACAGACGCCTCTTCTATGGCCAATTAAAGCACTAGAGCTTGTGGCATACAACTTTGTGCGGCAGCAGTTAGAACAAAAGCCCAAAAGACAACGTTGCCCAAAGGAGTTACAATAGCAGCAGCAACAGCAACAACAACTACAACAACAACAACAACTAGCACACTGACCACAACAAAAGCCTTGGGACTTGCACACTGCATTGTTAGGCCTCCCTCTGTCCGGATCTACTATGCCCGCATCTCACCGTTCACTGCCCCCCACACCCCACGGCCTTTGTCGACGCTAGTTCGGCCATTGTTTTCGATTTTTATGAGGCATGTATAAATAATTGCGCCCAAAGGCCGCCGACATAAGTTTTCATGCCGGCCGCGTGGACGAACAACAGCAACAGCAACAACAGCAACAGCAACAGCAACAACTAAGACGCCAAGCGACTAAACTGGACCCGTTGCCCGTTGCCACGCCCATTCCCTTGCGTCCTGGCAACGCCCTGGCGTCGCCAGCCACTGCAACAAAACATTTTCCTTCTTTTTGACTGCCGGCTACAAAACAAAAATATATATAACAAAAAATAGCAGCAGGCTCCAAGTATGAACAGCATTTAAGGAGTTTTTAATTTATTATAAATAAATTTTATGCCTGGCGAGTTATGGCCGGACGAGGCCAGACGACACGGGGGAGACCAGGTAAGGTGCCCGGACTGCTTGTTGGAATATTGGGAGGCGTGTTCTTGATGAGCAGCCTGCAAATTATTATGGCCAAAGTCGAAAGTCAGCGCTGCGAATGTAACAAAGCAAATGTGAACGCACCTTGACACCAAACACATCAGAAATGTGTTGAAAAGATAAATTGCAAAATTGCCTTTATAAATTTTGAAGGAATTATTAATCAAGTAAACTGAAAGACATAATAATAATACGTAGACAGTTTTAGCACATTTAATTTATAATTATAATTTGATCTAAATGTATTGACTTATCAATGATAATAAATATAATAATAAAAGAGTAAAAAAAAGGGTTTTCTTATTTTTAAAATGTTGTATATTAAGTACCCAAAATATAGACTTTACTTCTTAACCAAAAGTGAATGCTTCTTTTGAATTATAAACACAATAATATTTAAAAAGTATATTCATATTTTCAATCAAATGTATATTAATGAAAACAGATCAGTATATTTATTATATATTACCATAAGTGTAGACTAGCCTATATATTTAAAATAAGTGAACAATCAAATGAAGTAAACTCCAAATAATATGTTTTAAATTTACCCACCTCAGCATCTAATTCTGGTTATAGCATCAAAAAAAATTAAAAGCCCTCTTTCAACGCCTTTCACAATTGCAACCCTCACCTGAACAATTCTGTTCACAATACTTCTGCTATTCCATGGAAAATAATAACATTAGGGCTACATTAAAGAAACGTGCGACAGTTAGCCAAAAAGTGTTAATGGCACAAACTCTGACAGTTTTAGTAGACGCACGAACGTTTTTCGAAGCAATTAAGATAAAATATCTTTATGCCAGACAATGTGGTCATAAAATTTCATTCTACGAAATCTCTAAAAACACAGAAAAGTAATAACAAAACAAAAAAATAAAAATAAAAATGCTCCACAACAAGTTGATCTGAAAGTTTGATGCCCACTGTAGACGAAAACTTCATCTGTAGAGAATTCAACTGCAGGCGTCAGCCACAGATTCATCATTCTCCAGGGCCAAAGTTAGAGCCAAAGCCATAGACAACCCTCGACAGCGTTAATGATAGCTTTGAGTGTGTGTGCGTGTGTGTGTGTGTGGTTGTGTGGATGTGTGTGGGTGTATTTTTGGGGGTGTTGCTGACGTTGTTAAAGTCAAAATAGTCGGACAGACAGACGGGCAGGATGAAGAGGGGAAGTCTGGCAGCAGGCCGAAAGGCAAAAGATCTAAAACATCGAACGGACGTTGCCAATGTGCAATTCGATTGTCCTAAGGGTTGATTTTCGGGGCGCAGGATGTGTGCAGCAGAAGATGTGCCTGTTGTCTCGCCTGCTGCTGTTGTCTGTGTGTGTGTGTGTGTGTGTGTATGAGTGCTGTTGTTGTTGCTGCTGGCATGCCTGATGTCTGGCATGTCCTTGGGGGGCGCCGCTATGTCGCACTTGAAACAACTGGCAAGGACAACAGGAAACAGCCCGTGCTGACAAGAAAACATGCATTCGAGCATTGAATAAAATTTTGAACAAAATTGAAATTCAATAACGCAACCGGAACGTACACCAAAGTCAAGACGACATTCAAGTCAGACAAGTCTTAACAGGCAATTTTTGTACAGGAAATGGCAACAGCAGGCGGATATGCAGCACAGAGTTCAAATGGCCACAAAGTGTTAAAAGTGGTTGACCAAAACAGCATAAACTAAAAGGAGGAAGAAAAAAACAAAATATATATGAGCGGAATCAAAAGCGTTGCTCATAATTTATTAATATTATCCGATGGATCCCGAACCCTTCAGCCCCAAAAATGGAAAACAAGGAACCACAGGCCTCAAAAAGCTCAAAGGCAAAGTTCGTGGGCCGCACAAATTACACATGTCGACACTTTATTAAGGACACTCTGAGCTGAACTGTGCCGGTGCCTGGGCATGGGTTCAACATTTCGATGGCATATCAAAAAACATTTGCTTTTTGCGGTCCCTCAACGAGCTGATCCCGAATCCGCCAGCACCGCCGGCTATAAAATGTCGACCCGTCCATATGTTTGCCGCATAAAAACCAAGTAGGAGGTGCCACGGCAACATGAACAACAACAACAACAACAAAAGCAACTGCAACAAAAACAGGCAACTCTTTGGCGCGCGTTTTTCTGATTTTCCTTTTGTCTTTTATTCTCTTGTAAAAGTTGGCAGCCCGTCCACTTTGTTGTTGCTTAACCCTTTCATGGCCAAATTGTTGAGGCAACATACAAATTATGCCCACAGCGATGAGGAGCAAAATAAAGAGAGACAAAAAATAAAATTGCAAGAGGAATGCGCAGAGAATGAGAGATATAAAAGAGGTTGAGTCGTTTGTAGGGTATCCAAGCCTGTTCGGCTCATGTAAATGCAAATGCTTGGGGTTACCAAGGGATGGCATCGCCACGGAATTTATCGGGGGCTACTCTGCCACATATCGTGTAATTTTAATGGAAATTTATAATGAGCGACGGTTTAAAATTTATGTAGCCGAAGGTGACACAGCACGCAAATTAAGGTTGATAGGTAGATTTTAGGGCTGGGTAGGACCCCAGGCCTTTAGGCGGTGTGAATGTTGTCGGGTCGTTGTCGTTGCTCGACTGTTAAAAACAAAAAGGGAAAACTGAAAACGCAAGGTGTTGTAAAAGTGCGCACGGAATTTATTCATACTTCACCACAAGCTCAAATATTTCATATTTTTTGTTTTTAATTGTGGGTACATATGTTCGCTTTGAATGACCACGTAGTTAGCTATTGAAATTAGCAGCAAAAGGGGTTTTGAATAGGAATTAGGGCAGGTAAAAAAGATAAAAAATACATACATATTTATTAAGGGATTAAAACGCGAGTTTAAAATGAAAAATTAATTTTTTATGCATATGAAATAAACACAGATGCTGCATAAAGATTATCTTTTAACCCTAATTTATATTTATATATCACACAAACAAGCTTACAAGTGCTAAACAAAATTTGAGCTTTTATAATATTCAGTTCCCGTTTGTTTTGTACATCCTTACATCCTTACCATTTTTATAGATCCTTATCCAAACTTTAGTCAAGTTGACTTTCACAACAGCATTCTCTAACGCTTACAGCACAAATCTCAGTTAATGCCAACTAAATGCTAACAACTTAAAACCAACTTAAAACCGACTTAAAGAGCTGCTCACATACATATACACTACATATACAATATACCATATATAATGCCTTGCCCTAAAGACTCCGGCAAATATTTATCGGATCGCTTAACATGCGCCGCACGTACGCAGCAGGCGGGGCGAAGCGCTGCACGAGGCATACAGAGAGGGACAACGTGACGTTGACACTCATGCCACATGGCCACTATCCAGTTGCCAGCGGTCATAGTCACGCAGCTGACGCACAACAACAGCAACAGCAGCAGTAACAGCAAAAACAAAAACAACAACAAGAGCAACATGATAACCCACATAAAGCAACACAAACCAATCATCCAGAAACAGGCTTCAACCTGAACATTAACCCAAAACAAATTAAACAATTTGTTGTATTAAACAAGAAAATGGCGAAAGAGAAAATACATCAAAAGCTTGCCGAAGTTTAAATTCTCTTGCAGAGCAAACGCAGAAGATTACTGATTTAAATAATAGCAATAAAATAAAAATAAAAAAAATTTTTTTTTAAATCTTATAAATTTAGGGAAAAAATTTTGATATGGACGCTACAGAATATAATCAAAGTAAAGGTTTACTCATTGCATTTGCCTCGTTTTGGGTTCACTTCAAATATTTTTACGACTGTTTCTATGATAGCTGTATGTTATAGAGATTCACTCCAGTCCTCTTTCAGAGTTATCTACGGATTGTTTAAAAACTGGGAGAGTTTACTAAAAAATCAAGCCCATGTCGTCTCGGCGTGTGATACCGATCAAGAATATATATACCGTACAATATCATATCATCAACAACATGTCACAGAATTCTCAAGAAATTTGCAATACCCTGCCTAAGAGTATAAAAAACATCTACAGCCTGGCCGTAACTGTAAACGGCTAGCAACATGCACCGGCGCAACATGCTGCTGACGCAATGTTGCCAAAGATGCTGCCAGACTTTGTTGCTAGCCGGCAATTGATTTCTGCCTGAATGTTTTAAGTTCTGGCAGCTTTCACAGTGCTACCACGCAGGTGCAGATGCTGCTGCTGCTTCTGCTGCTACCAACTCAAACCTGAACCTGAAATCCTGGCACGTTTCCATGTCTGCTTTGCTGACATTGACGCTAGCAGCGACGGCGACGGCGACGGAGATGGAGACGTGGGCAGGCAGCAAGCGCAGCAATTTTCAATTTGACATTTTGGCAGCTCTCTGTCTACTTTTCTAATTGCATTCCGAGAGGGGGTGGGTGAAGAGGGTGGACGCATGAAGTCTGCGTTGCTTGGGGTCGAGCAATGGACACGCTTCGCTAAGCGGCGTCTTCTGCATAATTTGACATATTAATTTTTAGCTGGCTGTCATGAGGCATTTTCCACAAAATGACAACTAATGAGCAGCAAAGTAACAGAAAATACAGTGCCGCCTTTTCTCCCTGTCTCCTATTTTACCATACTTTAAGCATTGTAATCATGCTGGCCCTAAATTGTTTCTATATTTTGGCCACATGTAGCGCAGCTCGTCAACGGAATCACAGTTGGTGGCAGTTTCTTTGAAAATGCTATTCAGCTTTTCATTGTATCATGTATTCTGTAGTCTTGATTCTATTTAAATGCTCTTGTGCTCTGCTTTAGACATTTACGTCAACTTTTCCTCCATTTTCATTCGCTGTGCGCTTTGTCTTCGCTTTGCCATCATTTACCCCGCTTGATTCTTGTTGCGGCTCAAAGGCGCATAATTTAATAAATTTATGAAATTTAATAGACAGGAACGTGTTCGGTGGCCACAAATTTGCGGTGGGTCTTGAAATTTATATGCCAGCTGGAGCTGGCGTTGAAACTGGCAAGAGTTGGAGCTGTAGCTAAACTCAGGGCAGCTGAGTGGGCGTGTCAATGCGTTGCAGTTGTGTTTGTCGGTCCATGAAAATGATTATACTTAAGCCGTGGATAGAAAAAAAACACTCTTAAAGACTCGCCAACCAAGGTAAAGAAACACTGAGAATTAAAGCTGTGGCCATTCAAACGTTTTCTTTTGTTATTTACTTTTTGAAAACAAAATATTATTGCCTATCTTAAATCAGTTTATTAAATTATAATAATATTTTTAGGTTTCAGAAAAACTTAACAGAATAGTTACTAACAATCTGCCACTGTATAAACCGGTTAGCAGTTTACAGATTATCAAGATTTCAAGATAGTCGCACAAAACGATTTGACAATTAATACATAATTAATTCACAACTTAATTAATTCTCTCAGTTATATTTAATCTGATTCAACACGTGTCGCATAATCTATTTAGCCCTGAATATCTGACTATCTGCAGCTCTCATGTCTGTTATTCTATATAACCTAAAGTTTTTGAAACAAAAATATTGCATACTTAATACTTAAATTTGGTAGAGCTGATTCGAAATGATAGTTAAACGGAAATATTGGAATATTTATTGAAAAATCAATTCATAATCGATTAAGAATTTATACATTTTAAAAGCTATTCCAATCATAAAATATTTAAGTCATAATTATTGCAGAACCTATTCAATTTCATAAACTATCCATAATTATGCTTTACGTAAGCGTTTAATGTTAATGTAGCTAAGGCAGGTTTCAGGTCATTTTGCTTTCATGTCTGTAAGCCCATATTAACTGCAGTTCTGAGCGAGTCTTAAGCACAGCATCAGAGCCAAATAATTTCCGCCATTAGGCATACGACACGCTCCACTCATTGGACTTTGTCAAAGAGCTCTTTAGCTGGAACGGTAATTTGGTAGTGTCGCTGTATCGGCTAACAAGCGAACGGTCCACTTTTAAGTGACCCCCCTCTGCACGATACAAAAACAACAAGAACATCGAAAAAGAAAATATTACAACAATTTGCATGGACCTGTTACTGTTACGATTTTGTAGGCAGCAGCCGAAGCGAGTTGCAGGCTGAAAAGATGCAGATACGCCACAAGCGCTGAGCTGACTAACGGCACAAAGTGTGCGGCACACAGATGCATCGACCAAGATGCGGCGCTGTTGCGATGTTGCGATGTTGCACCAGCGCGTACAGTTAGGCCGCAGGCCGGCGCTGCTTTAAGCCGGTTCTTCAATAATAATTACAAGAATAACAACAACAACAAGTTATGGCAGGTGGCCAAGTGGAGGCTGAAGACGAAGACGAAGATTTTTGCCCTGCCAGGTAAAAGTGAACAAAGCGTCGCGCCTGCTGGGCTTGCCTATTGTGAATGACCATTCGTAGCTGTGATATAATGCCGAAAATTATATATCATTTGAATAATAGCGCATCAAATTACGTAAAAATGCCATATAATCGATATGACAGCTACACAAAGTGTGAGGGACTTGAACGCAAGGAAATGAAAGATGATCGTCGGTTGCAGTTTTGGATGGATGAACGCTGCGAATGAATGGATGGATGGATGGATGGATGGAGTGCCTAGCAAAGTGCATTGGCATTGTGAATAGTTGAGCAATGTACTTTAAAGGCTTCTTTGATTTATAGCTTTGTCATATTCTTATGATCAAATCATTTTTTATTTTCGTTTCTAGTTTTAAAATGTAATTTTTATTAAATGGAATATTTATATATATATTTTTTAAATTGCACTTTGCCACTTGCACATTTGATCCTTTGGTTTAAAATGCTCTTTGCTTGACAGTCACGTAAATACTGCAAATTGTATTTCCGACTCGAAGCCTTCTTATTTTGCATTTAGCATGGGAAATGACACTTGAACCACCAGCTGCATTTCACTTGCCACAGATGCGCAACACTTGCCACTTCATTGGCCGACATCGATAGCATTGAATCAGTTGAAAAGCGCACTTGAAGCGCGATATGAATACCACTGTGCGGCACTCCTTTGGGCATCTGCTCATGAATATGGCAGCAAGTAACTGGGGCTGAGAGACCATTAACTAAAAGCCTCCACTCTGCGGATATCGGACTGTGGCTTGAAAAAAAACATTTACTGAAAACTATTTGCAACAATTTTTCACAGTCGGCTGCCATAATTTTTCACACAGACCAACAAATGCTGCTCCACAGATCTGATGCTCAATTTTTATATTTTCGTTGTTGTTGTTGTTGCATTTTTTTTAACAGAATCTCTTGCGTTGCTTTTATTTTAACACTTTAAGCGCTGACGTTTAGGGCAGGGGAGAGAGTGCAGCGCGAGAGCCGAACTGCATTTTCATTTCCATTTTTCGCTACACTGGCGAGCGCTTTGTAATCAACAGAGTCGGGCTCCACAGCGAGTCATGGCTGCATCGCAGATACAGATACAGATACACCACAATTTATCTCACAGTTTGCAGTCTAAACAAAAATGTCTGCCGGCCCCGGTCGTGTACGGTGCTGGTCGGATCTGTCGGCCCTATAGCCAACAGGGTAGCTGCGCTGCTCAGCAGCGGTTCATCGGCTCATCTCCTGCCAACCCATTTGCCATGTCCGCATCCGCGTTCGTTGCCCCCCATTCCCATTTCCATTCCCTCATCACCTTTGCTGCAGCGGCGACAGCGATAAATGTTTTAGCATTTCAAACACAAACTACAAAACTCTGAAATATACAAATGATTTCGTATTTATTTCAGCCAAGTTCCAAGTACCTCCTGATCCACAATGCTTCCCAGCCTAACGATGACAGCGACACTGACCGCGTTCCCCGCTAACCCCGTCCCGGCGTCCTCGGTCCGACTCTGCTCTTGAGCTTGGCCATGTAATTTAGTGCAAATTTCCGCGGAGTTAGATGCGGACTGAGCTGCATCAGATATGCATGCATAGGACATTCATTGGAAGCTATGCTTTGTTTGTAAATATACACTATAATCGAGATCTCCAATTGCCACTTTTTAAAAAGATTTAATTTTAGTGAGTCTTCCTAACCAATGTGACAAAGTCTGCATAATACCAGATTTTTTTTAGTTATATCTACGTATGTACATGTCAAAAACTCAATGATCTCAGGTTTTAGTAGACATAAAGACTGAGATAATAGCAAATTCAATTTACGAAACTCATAACTTATTAAAGATCTTGTTACTTTATAATTACCTATTGGTTAGTACCTGATTTAATATATTTTATATACTTTATTAAAGTTTTATAAAATCAATCTCATTTCATATCTAATATATTCTATATTTTTTTCTGCAATCGAATATTTTTAATATAATATTTAATTCTTCCAATCTAATCTATCATATCAATAATACACATATAAAGCTAAGCAGACATAAAAAAATCCTAAGAATTAGAAGTTATAATAAATAAAAAATAAAATTCCAAATATATGATCAGCTCATATCTTGAAACTTTTAGAACTTAGAACAAATACAATTATTAGTAATTTTTATTTATTTCATTTTATTATTTATATTTAAAAACTCTCCACAATCAGGTACATATTTATATGTATGTATATTTATAGTTCCCTATCAACTCACAAGCAATTCATTCATTAAGTTTTTCACACACAAACATAAGCTGTACATATTTTTTCCAGCATCATTCGCAATTTGAACCAATTTACAGCTTAATGAATATATCCACAACACGACGCATGGCTTAAGGGAATGATTCCAATACTTAATACTCAATATGGGTCTGGTTCGGTTTGTAAATCTATAGCTATGTGTATATTTATTTGCTGTCCATTGAAATCGCTTTAGAGAAATGTGAGCTTAATGGGGCAGAGTTCGCGTCATTCAACAATTTTCTTTGTTTTTTTTTCATCAACAACTGAGAAAATGAGCTGAAAAAACTGAATTACTGACAACTGACAACTGGCGAGCTAAAAACTCAGATATTGCCGCAAATTGTGCGCTATGCATTTACAATTTTTGCCGCATTTATTTATATATTTTTTCTGTACAACAGTTTGTTGTTGCTGTTGTTGTTGCTGTTGTTGCTGTCGATAAGCGAAGTGCTCACCGAGGTCTCTTGTTGGATTCGAAAAACGCTCATTGAATTCGCAACTCGGTGGGCTTTTGGTTTCTGCAGCTTCGCATCGGTTCGGCGTTTCTTTTGTGTCCGCTGATAAATGATTTCGATATTTATATAAAAACGCCAACAAAGCTGCGGGGCATCAAATTGCGTCAAAAGCCTGTCAGTCTCATTAATTTTCAGCATGGAAAATGCTGAGACGAGACGAGAAAAACATTTTAATTCGCATTCAAATGCTTTGTCCGCTGCTGCTGCTTCAGCTGATATTCAATTGCTGGAAAATGCCGCTGTCAATGGTGAAAACTATCTTTCAATAAAGGACCACAAACCAAGCTGCAAGCCTCTGAGCCAGGAAGTGGTTGGGCTGCGTTGGATTGGGTCGGATCGAGTCTGTTCTGGTCAGGTCGGGTCGGGTCAGGTCAGTTCAGTTCAGTACGATGAATCAGCATTCGGCATTGAATTTATTGTAAATATGCGGCTTTCAGGCAACATTTATCAGCAGTCTTTTTGTTGTGCGAAAAGCCTATTAAGTTGATTAATTGAAGCTCAAAAGCTGTGTCTGTCCATTCCCATTGAAAACCGTTTAGAATTAATATAATGGCTAAAAGTCAAATAAATTACTAAACAGTTGATATATGTAAATATTTTGTAAATCAAAAATATAAGATTTCAACAGAAATTTAATTTTAACCTTTTTAAAATCTATGGTCTATCTAAAATGGAAAAAATAAAAATCTTTAAGTCTTAAATCATACTTTTACGTTAAGCTTCTTGATATTCCTGTAAATAATTCAAACTTCACATCACATAAAATCTAATTTGAAGAAAATAAAAGCCAATTTGCCGCTTGTTAAAGCCCGTTGCTCGTTCATATAGACACAGTCCGTTTGTAGCGATTGAACCTTTCAACTTTTGGCCATTTGTCAACAGGCTTCGCACGGGCCATTGAGGTTGCCAGATAGTTATGCAAACGCGCGTTGCCATGCGCACACAAAAATGAACACAAAAATAAGAGTCGAAATTGAGGAAAACTGGCCAAAACTGATACTGAACCGAAACTAACCGAATTTCTGGCACTCTCCCACGACCGCAGTCAAAATTTATAGGCAGCAACTAAAACCAACGTCGCTTCACTTGAGCGTGAACAGTGCCTCCCCATACGTTCAACAACAGTACAAAAAAATAAAAATAAAAAATTAAAATCAAAAACAAAAACACTAAAATAAAGAATGAGAAGTTGAGCTCCGATTGCGTAGCATGCCGAATCCGATATACAAATTCAACAGCAAGCATGGCCTAAATTGCCAACTGTTTGCCAAAATACCCTGTAAAAAACGACGAATAGAATTCACGCGAAATAAATTAAAGAGAAAGTCATTGAAACTGTTTTCAAATCTGTAATTGCCGGAAGGTATTACTCAACTACTTTTTTCAAATCTAACCCTTAGACTTCCTCTCGAACCCTCAATAAAAATCCATTTACAGGACATCTCAAAGCCCTCAGTTTCCACTCTTTCAATATTTGTCGCAGCACCCATGAAAAGCAAATTAAGCCGTCAACCAGAACTGAAGAATAGAAAAAAAGAAAAATTTTTTGTTTGCGTATTTCGCAATAAAAAAAAGTGCATAGAAAATTGCAAACCGACTACTGTTGCACCTGCAACAATGCCACGTTCACATCTGCGCTATCAAACAACAACAACAACGAAAAATGGAAAGAAAAAATTTAACAAAATGTTTGTTAGAAATTTGTTCGAGCGCAATTTGCAGTATGTGCCTGAAGAAGGGTGCAGCGCGGAATCAAATTTGTGACGCAAACGAAAAGTTTTGGTAGCCCTCCGCCCCTCCCCACCTTTGAAAACCCTTGGCCCACTGTCTAGCCATATTTAAGAGCTTAGATGAGCGCCACGGCAAAGTTGGCAACTTTGACAGGTCCCCAGTCCACCAAAAATTCGGTTCGGTAATTGCAAAATTTGTGCGACTGCCGCGTTGCAGATAATGGAAACTTTCGGTGCCGAGTTAATGCCACTTGAAATTGTCGGCGCTTTAACAGACCAGGCGAGGGGGCGGAGCTGGGCGGAGTTATCGGATAGAACAGGTAACCAAAAGTTTTATTAAGAAACAACAACTGAAAATGCGACAGTCACCAGCGAATTATTTGCGTATTTATGGTAGCAGTTTTGACCCTTTGCTCTGACTTTCCAACTGGGAACTAAGCAAACGGTGCGTATGTGGGTCCCCAAGGGCTAAAACTTTGCCAATTGGCTTTTGGGCAAAAGCTGCAAAAGTTTCCGTCAGGCTTTGCAGTCATTCCAACCGATTTGGCAGCTTCCCAGAGAAATGAAGAGAGAGCCTTAGGAACTTATAGAACTGGACTTACGCTTGATAGATGAATATTATATTCGTTATATGCACAACGTACCTGCAAGCAAAAAAAAGTCAAAGTTGGATTAGAACTTTAGTATAATTGTTAGCTAGAAAACACAATTTTGCAGTCACATATTAAAATAGCTTATACTATTTTACTTATTGTAGTATCCTTATTTTCTAACATTTGAATTATTTCCTTGTGAAAAGCAGTTGCAATTAATTAAATAATATTTTTCAATTATTTGTTTATAAGGAATGCTTTGAATGTATACCCATTAATATGTGCAGCCTATATATTAGGTTTCTTAAGATCTGATACATTTTTTTCGATCTTTAAACCACTTTTCTGATTACCAGCACATGGCAATCAACTGTTGAAAAAATTTAGGTTAGCAACTTGCCACCTTATTTTGTCTTCTTGTAATTTCCATCTTCGACTGTTTTCTTCTACCGCACTTCCTGTCCCTTTTTCATTCTCTTATCCCTCCATCAGTATGCAGTTGGTAGCATTTCCACAGCTCATTACAGAACCCGCCCCACATTTTTTTTGTTGGTCTTTACAGTATCCGCCAGCAGCTTTCACCCAGGCATTGGCAACATACTCCTCCCAAACACCAAGGCTCCAAATTGCAGCAATGCTTGAGCTCCCACTTGTACATATAATTTTGCTGTTAATGCATTTGGAAAGTAGCTGAATAAAATCGCTCAATTTGCTATGATGCGAGAGAGGGGGAAGGGAATTGGCCTCGGACCAAGAAATGGCAGCTGTTTTGTTGCCCCTTTACTGCCATTTTAACCTAATTTTATTAGCAACAGTACCATAAAGGTGGGGTAGGCTAATGCAGATAGAACTGAGGGGCGGAAGCAGTTGCCACTTTTACCTGCAGTTGTTAACTCAATTAAGCAACGACCCCAAAACATGGCAAGAGATAAAATCAAATGTAAAAATAAACCAGGCTCGACGCAGAAGCCGGTCCAGTCTATGTCCAATCTCACTCTCTCTCTCTCTGGACACTCTCTGGGCAAGGGGCTGGGGGAAGTGAAAAGAGGGAATAAAACCATCCTCATCGCCTTCTCCACATGCATGTCAAGTGCCTTCGACTCCGACTCCGTTTGCCGTCGTACATAAAAATCCAATTTTCGTAATTAAAAAAATAAAAGCCACGCAGCAGCAGCATCTGAAGAAGAAGTAGCAGCCTGGGGTCTGCTGGGGTTGTCTCTGGACACAGCATAAAAACGAGTCTCATCTCATTAGAGTACACACACACACACATACACGCACACCCAGGCAATTCGCTGTTGGACCCACTCGTCACAGTAGCAAAAACACTTGAGCGCACAAATAAAAACAAAAAACCAAAAACTGGATATTCACATATTTTGAAATCCGAACTGTGGAGAACTTCCAACCAAACCAATAATAAAACAAAACACAAATGATGTAAAAAAAAAAAAATAAACAAAGAGAATTGAACAGTAAGAATTTCGCTTCTGCGCTGCCTTTGACACCTCCTCGCTCCACTTGCCTGTCGTATGATCTAAAGCACTCTAAAATCGCATATCATCACTAAGAGATGTGGACGCCAAGCCAAAGCTCCAAACTGTGTCGTTAAAACGCTAAGCACGTTTTTAATTATATCCACTGGGAGTGAGAGTGGCGCTTTACTAAAATACGCTTGAAGATGCAGCTGGGATATCTAACGCTCCATAGCTCCGAATAATATTAACTCCTAAATTGAATTTTTTCATACGTCGAATTTTACATTTTTATTTACACTGTCAGACCAAGCATTCCATTCAAATATGTGCAACATCTCTTTTTATATAAACATTACAAATTATTATCATATTTTTCTAAGCCTATCAAAGAGAGTTTTCTTATATCGCTTCGATTTTAAGCTATCATAACTTAAAGACATTTTAAAATTTAGAATATTTTCAATATAGAATCGAAACACATTTAACAAAAACAATTGCATATAATTATTTATTGAATTTAAAGACTCCCATAAGCAATATTTTAAAATAAAAATCTAGCAAATAATTTAATTTAAAAATAACAAATATTTCTCTTTATACTTTTTTAATAAGTATTACAAATTAAACGAGGTACATAACATATTTATTATGCCTGCCCTTTTTTTAAGAGTTTCCGCCGAAATTCTTAGCGTATTTTCACCCTTAGTAACATCTCATAGTTTAACTATGCTTTAACATTTTTATTTCAAGTCAGCCTGTGCTCCGCATAGTTTTTATGGTTTTTGAGCTCTACCTTTGCAGCAAGCCTGAACCTTTAGAGTACATAAAATAAAATATTACAACATCTGCAAAGGCTTTTCATCAAGTTCGAGGCACGTAAAGCACTGGGAGAGACAGCGAAAGGGATTTGTTTGGCACTCAAATTTTTTGATTGCATTTTGATGGCTTTTAATCAGCTTAAAAATTAGTAGCCAAAGGCGCACATAAAAGGCTCTGCACTCATATTTTTTTCAAATTTTACTCACTCTTACTATATGTAGATTTACTTTTTATCTTATGGCCAGATTATTACACTTAATGATGCAAAACATAAAAATCCTTTTTATGATATGCAAAGCATTTTGATTATTTGCTGTAAATAATAAAGCAGCGTCAACTGCGAGCAGGCAAATCGGAACATGAAATGGAATTGGACTCAAGACTGTGGACAGAACAGGATGCAGCGGCCGTAAAAAAAAACCGGAGACGTGTCATAAAAGACACTTAAGCAGCGTCTTAATAGGCGAAGGGGGTGTGAGGAGAGCCGCAGCTGGGATGCCTTACTGAGCGCTGAGCTAAGAGCAAAAATAATTTTCATTTCATTCTCATGTAAATTGACACGTTTCATTATGAAGATGCAGCTGCTCAGGCGCGGCTCAGTAGCCTGGGACGAGTTGATTATGGGCGGTTGTCATTGGCACCGCGATGACAACAACAACAACCAGCGCCCGCACTAGCAGCGTGTGTCGAGGACGAGGAGGTGACAACGGAAACCTTTTATATCATATCATGCTCGCATCATGCCACACATTGTGGTCGAGCTTGCGGAACACGATAGCATATATGTATATATATATATATGTTTGTATATGTGGTAAGTGAACCAAGTGTAATAGCAACAATCGTGACAACAGTATCTCCTCTAGAAGCTGTCTGCAAATAGCAATAGTTATTATCATTGTTGTCACACTGTTTACACTGAAACTAAGGTGAGCGTCGGTTATAAAGTGGTTTTGATTTCGTTACCCTTCTAAAGGATATTATAACGTGTCACGAATGTGGGCATAATTGTGTGCAAATGTGATATAAATACAAGCAGCCAAACACCCTTTCTCTCTTTTTCTTAAATTATACGTTTATTAAAATTTGTGAATAGTGTCTCTGCAGCTCATAAACATATCTATTATAACAAGAATTAATTAATAAGTTTTTTAAAATAGTATTTATACAAATAACAAGTTTATTTGTTTATATTGCTTTTTTTAACAAAAACAAAAGTAGTATCATACATATTATTTTGAGGAATTTATTTGATTTCTAACTTTAATTTATAATTATTATAAGTATATTGTTTTATACATTTAAGTTTTCTCAAAAATATTGCAGAAAATAGACGGTGTAAGTTTTTTCTCAACTGCATATTTTGACAGCTCTCTAATTTCTACACACCAAATTACAACTGTCTATAGTCACAAGTTGGATGCCTTAAACACTTTTGGCACTTTGAGCTACTGCAGTTGAACTTTAAACGTTTTTGTTTTTATATATCCGCCAAGTGGTGGCACAGCCCCCATCATTTATAACTGTCAACAGCTTTGTGGCTGAAACTCGCCACAGAAACACAAGAAATATACGCAAAAACTAATATTTAAGCCATCAGCAGTGACGAGAGGCAGCGACTGCGACTGCGGCTGACGGTTGCAGCAGCCTCTGAGGCACTTATTTGGAGGCAGCTCCGCCGCCCCTATGAGCCGTCTGCAACTGCAGCTAGACAAACAAATTATGGACACTGTCAATAGACGCGCATTTCTATGCCAACGAAATTGCCAAGAAGAAACGAAAAGAAATGAAGGAGAGGCTGAAAGAAAAACAAGTCAAACAGGGAAAAAGGCACCCACAGTTGCACGGACGTTTGACTGATGCCAAGTTGCAAAAACAGTGGAAACGAATTTAGTTGCAGTTTTCTTTTCTCTTCTTGGATTTCTTTCTCGACTGTTTGCCAACTGTGAAAACTGTGAAAATTGCCGTCAGGCAATTGGCCAAAGCCAAATGTAAGAAGCAGCAGCAGCAGCAACAGGCGGTTCCCTTGGCTAATCATTGGAATTGGCTCAAGCTTGCAACATGTTGCAGCAACAAGTCAACAATTTTCACATTTGCATTTAACGCCGAACATTGGAGCGCTTGGCTTTTCAATTTGTGTAAAAATTTTTATGCAGCAATTCTGTTCAACTATTTTAATTTTTTATTTTCTTTATTGTTAAACTCTGCAAACGATTGTAAAGTTTAAACTTTTTTGCACTTTTGCAATTCTTTTTGCCCCTTTTATATCTAGTTTTGTTTTGCCTAAGGACATTTTTTAAAAATGCAGCCAAAACTGGCCAGACAATGGTACGTAGGTATGTGTGTGTGTGTGTGTGTATTGATGCATAGTTTGGCAGCTAACTACATTTTATTTGTTGGTTTTTTGTTTGCTTGCATCAAAAACAGTTTGCGTCCTGCGGCGCTTTTTCTATGTTTGCCAAATTATTTTTGCATTTTATTTTAATAATATTTTGTTGCTTTTGAAAAATGTTTTATTGCTTTTGCATTTTTGGCAATACAATAAAAATGAATTTAGATAGCTTAAATGAGCTATGTGGCAATTGGGGAAATTGTGTAAATAATAAACGATTGCGTATGCGCTCTATTAAAATGCAATTCAACTGAAAAATATTGAAAACAGAATGTTTGCTAAGGTGTTAAATAGGTGTGGTTAAAAAAGTTTGGCTACCAATATGAAACTAAACTATTCCATATCGGTAATAGCCTTTCGCTTCGTATCACAAAAAGTTTTACTTTTAATTAATTTACTTTTATACTAATAATTTTTATTTTATAAAAAACACAAGTCCATTAAACCAAATAGTTATAAGAGTGTAGCTTAAATAGGAAATTTAAATTTAGCTAAGCAAAAATGGTGTATCATAATTAATTTATTATATTTAGGTACATACTTATCCAAATATAATGTACCTTAACTTAGTACTATAAAGTTTTTAATATTAATATTAATCATATCAAAATGTAGCAATGTAAAATGGCAACATTCACGCATACTCAAGTTACATTCTGTTTAATGTTAAAATTATCTGAAACATATACAAAATGCACTCAACTTCCTGTGCAATCGCTTAAAAATTTTAACAGTTGCGACAACGGCACTTTAGTAAGCTTAAAAGATTGTTGGGCTGCAATTTATATTTGCAAAAATGCATTGCATTTAACCCATATTAGTCATGGCAAATTGATTTCAGACAAAGTCTTGAATGGCTGCCGCCCATTTGCGGCATGCCGGCGACCATTTATCGTTCTTTTTATCGACTATTGCGCCTTTGCATAGCTAATTTCCTTTCAAGATAAAGTCATAGACACAAATGGCCATAAATTACGCACTGTGAGGCTCGCTGGCTAAAAAAAATCGCATTTATGTTTATCGCCATAGATAAACGCGAACTGCATTGCCTCTAGATAGGCATCAACAAGAGCCGCAGGCTGAGGCTTTCACTCTATAAATAATATAATCTAAGCATATTTGTAATCAATGCAAGGCTATCGCAGCAATTTAATCGCCAACTTTAATTGTAAATTTTTGTGCGCAAACGGGCACACAAAAAATAGCTTAAACACAACAAAAAAAAAAAAAATAAGACTACTCTTAATGGCTCAGCATTATAATAATGGCCTATAATGGTGTAATGGACGATATCCAAAGGCGTTGCCACGTCAACCAGTTGCCATTTAAGGTCGTTGCGACTGCAACATGGCCAGCAATTTTCACTTGATGCATTGACAGCTGACCAACATGCGATATAGGGTAGCAGCTCATTACATAGCAACTAGTTTCACGGCAGGTAACCCAATGCGCCACAAGATATGACGATACTTTATATCACAAAAAAAACGGATGTAAGCAAATTTTATATCTCCCTCTCATACTCGTATACTATCTTTCCCTCTCTCTTTTCCTCCTCCTCTCTCTCTCTCTCTCTCTCTTCGTTTTTCTCATTTTTAATGTCTCTGTCTTGACATCAAATGAACTTCTTTTTGCTGCGGCACTTGATTGTTTTCTCACCTGCAGAGTAAAAGGCAACACATGAAGTATGTGTAAACTGAGGCAAACACCGAAACTGAAATACACTTACCAACGGGCTTATTTAGTTGTTGATAGCGTATTTTTACTGAGAACGTAAGAACGTAATATATTTATTTTTGGTTTCAGTTTTCTATAATTTAATAGACTCTTAGGCAAGAGTTCCTGGCCAATTAACAGCTTCAAACTGTTTATACTGCGAAACAATATACGGAAGCAGTTGCTACATAAAATAAGTTAATTACAATTTATAAAACTACAGAGTTAAGTGGTAAATTAAACTTGATTATAAAAGTGTTATGCCCATAGTTGAGCAATAAAAATATTCGACATGCGGGCATTTTAACACACCGCACTTTTATTCTTTTTAAGTCGGAGCCCCAGCTTGAAGCTTGAGCTTTTGCAACTGGCAAGAATCGCCGCCGCATTTTAACTCTTGGCATGTCGGCTGCGTGTCCATCTCAGGTGCCCCTGCTCTGATTGTGTTTACCTGTTCGGCATGCGTGCGATAGATCATCTGCAGTCCAGATATATGTGTATATACTGGTACTGGTGCCCGGCCCTGTTTCCAGCCTTGGCCAGTGCAGAAATTTTAATTAAATTAAACTTTACTTTGAGACACGTGTCGGACTCTGGCGTATACCTTTCGTATCTTGCATGTATGTTTGGTTTGGCATTCGCATCCGCATCCTCATCCACATCAGCATCAGCATCGACATTGGCCCTGCCTACAGAATTTTACGACAGTTTTTACTCTTTTTTTCTGTGTTGTGCATCTTGTTATTCAATTAAATTTCCGCCTTGTCTGTGTTTTAATTGCATGAAAAATGGTTTTTAACAGTTTGTTTATGTGCAGCTTGAGGCTCTCTCTGAGGTTTTCCTAATTGATTGGCCGTGATTGTCAGAACTTTAGTAAATTGATTGCAAATTTCATTCAAGCCATCGAGCTAGCAGTGAAACTAGCAAAAATAAAAATATCTAAAAAGTTGTAATTGTAATTGTAATGAAATTTTAAATTACACAAGCAATTTGAAATATATTTTTGTCTGATCGATTGAAAATTTAGGTAGAATTAATTTAAATTTATAAAAATATTTGGTTATATTTATCGAATTTAAATATATTTTTCTATTTATTTGTTTACATAAAAATAACAATTATATACATAAATATATAATTATTAAATGCTAAAAGCCTAAAAGAATAATACATATTTCAAATAACATCACCAACACGATTTTATCTTGAAGAAATTCTGCAAATTAATATAAAGTACGTTCTGTATTATTCTTATATAGCTTGGATATAAATATGCCATTTATAAACAACTCATAGACCAAATATATATCTAGTGTTCATTTATTCTATTAGTCTGGCATTTTGGCTCTAGTAAATTAAGTCACACAATCGCTCATGTTTCTCCATCTCTATTTATTCATCAAGTTCTCTATTACAGAGCACAAATGTTTGACCTAGAAAAACCTTTTCAACTTTTGACTTCACTTCACAGTTAACACACACACGCATAAAAAGTTATCGTGCCTGTTGGCCCTTTGGATGACATGTCGTTGGTGTTGTTGCTGATGTTGCTGTTGGTCTACATGCCATCCCACATCAGCTAACACAATTTGGTCACGATTTAAGCAACACACACGCCAGAAATTCATCAACAACATGCAAGCGCCACCCCCGGGCCAGGAAAATGTTGGCGTCGCATTTCTCCAATTTGCCTGATAAGAAGCGTTTAGCTAAAAACATGCGCCAAATTACAGCAAATTTCTCAATGTTATGTGTACAGTTCCCACACCCATCTTGGTGTATGGATTTTATGGCACTGCCACACATAAATCAAGTGAGCGAAACCCAAAAGGTCGGTTATTTCGTCAAAAATGGAATCGAACTTTGCGCACCGAAAATTTCATAGCCACATCACGCAAATCTAGATAGCAACAACAATAAAGGAGCTCAAATAAAAGCAGGCTAAAATTGGCACTTGTCGATAGGCAGCATTGGGGGAACATTCATTGACGTAGAGCCCGTGAGGGCCGGAAGACCCACAAAAGCCGCAGCTGCCTGAAAATAACAAGCAAACTTTCTCCTACTATCGACTATTTTAGTTGCCATTCGCAATTAGATACTTTGTAGAAAACATAAAGCCACAAATCAGAAATCACGAATCATGTTATCGCTGTGATTTGTCATCTGAGACCCCCACAGGCAACCCTGGCACGAGGTGCCCCCCAACATGTACCCAAACAACTACAGATTCGGTCCCTATCTGGCACGTTCATTGTAATTAACGCTGTAATCAAATTGGAGCCCCATGTCAAATGGCCCTCATGACAGATCAGCATCAGCAACAGCATCAGCATCAGCATCAGCATTGGCCTCAGCAACTGGCTCTGCCCACAGTTTGGCCTTCTGCTAGTCAAGCAACTTTAAATACTTCAGTTTCAATTGGGCCAGACATGCACATCTCATCTCAGCTTCAAAACGTTGCCGTTGCCGATCCATCATCAACCTCGAGTTTCCATATCAGTTGGCGTTTTCCTTTAGTTGTCTCTTACAGTCGGTTTGTGTGAGGGGTAAAACTAGTTTTCCCATGGGCTTGGTAACAAATCAAATTGAGAGCCTGCGATCCCATAAAGATAAGAAGGCTTGTAAATAGAAAATAAAGAACTGGCCCTTAAGTTTTGAGGATAGTTTCAAAATATTTGCATTTACCTGTTTATCACATACTTGACTTATTTAATAATATATAATGTTAATAATTTTTGGACCTTCGCAAAAACTGAACTTAATTAATATTAATAATTTAATCACAGTGCTTTATTTTCTTATTTCTTTTACGGCTTATATTTAAGGGAGAATAGTAAATATTTAATCAGTCTTCTAGTTTTCCTCAATTCTTTTACATTTTATTTTATTTAAATAATTTTTAAAAATAATTAAAATTAGAACCAAATAAATTTAAATATGTATTTTTCCAATCAAATTCACTACTAAATAGTTTTCTAATCAAGAAAAATATTACCTTATCATCTTATATATAAATTATAATAGTCTTCAAAGTTTTTTTCATATTTAAAATAATCAGAGAATTTGAATTACATAAATAAATTAATACTGTCAAGGGTATTTCAAGAGCGATCTAGCATTAACTTCTACAGAATGTTTAGTTGCACATTCTGCCCACGCCCCTGATTATGTCCAGTTTCTGTTTCTGTTTTTTTCTCTGTCGCTGATTGCTCCACATATGTATGCGCGCTCCATACGCTGTCATGATTTACAGTTATGACAATTTTAAGTTGGTTCATTAGAGCCAGGCACAGATATTCAGACTAAAATGCACTTACTTACAGCTACAAATAGAGTTTATGCTGCGACTACTTATTAAATGGCTACCTCCCTCTCTTGCACTCCCTCACTCTTACCCTTTGGCTCCTTCTCACTCTGGGTGTGTGCGTGTCTCAATGTCTATGTTATGATTGAAGATGATTACAAATGTCTTCTTATGGCAGTTGCCTGCTTGTTGTTGCCAGTTGTTGTGTTTGTTGCTGTTGTTATTTCATCAGTTGTTGTTGCTTGTCGTGTTGCATATTTCCCAACTCGGCCATTTGTAGTTTCAGTCGTCCAGTCGTCCACCCGTCCAATCGTGGCATTCATGATGGTTTGTGTCCACGCTTAATTAATAGTCTCTGTCAGCATTTTTGAGCAAAACATCCGACAGTTTGAGCTGCGTATAGTTAGAGCTAAATAAAAGCTGCCTAATGGTTCCTTAACTATTTATTTATTTATGGTTTGGCTGTAGCTGGCTATAATGGCATAATGGCATGTTAGACCCTAGAATCTTCTTAATTTAATGACTTCAGTTGCGCGCCATATATACGTATTTTATTCTACCAATTTGTATGTAAAGCTTTTGCTACTTTTCCATTTATTTAAATGATCGCTTCAGTTACGATTTATTGTCCCATGTTGAAATCTGTATATTATATACATTATATGCTGTTATTAAAAAAAAAAACTTCAAAATTGTATATATTATTTATAGCTAAAAATTTAAAAATGAACCATAAATTAATAATAATTCTTCTATGAATTTGAAGACCTCAACTTGATATTATATATCTCTGCCTCAAATGATATGCCATTACCAAATTCTCTAACAGTTGATCTTTCACTTTTTCTTATTCTTTATCCTCTCACTTACTTGAGAAAAAAACACAGCTCCACTCTCTTTTTGCTCTCTATCTCATTCTTTCACTCTCACTAACGTTTTAACTAAACTGACACAAATAATGACTGTTTTACTTCAATTCATGAAAAGCGCATAGAAAGGTGATATTTATAAAGGATATGTTTTTATTATTTGCTCAAATAAAATATAACTCAGCTATGGGACGACTTTTTTTATTTTAGATTAATTTCTTTTATTTCAAGATTCTCAAATATTATATATATTATTATTATATATCCTAATTTACTCATAGCGTAGAAAGAAATCTCCCAAATGTCATTCTTAATACAAAACTAACCCAATTCTAGCGGAATATGCAATTTACATTAAGTTGATTTATTCATTATAGAGGATCATGCCACTTTAAAATTTAAATGGGCAGCTTTTAGTCTTAGTTATACCTACTGCAGGTGTTTTTTTAAATTTCTCATGCAGCTCAGACTTCTGATACTTTATTATTTATTGGGGAGCTTATTTTTTAAGCATTGTCATACTGTTATCTGTATTCTGGACGAGAATGAAGCATGATGCCATTTCGTATGGGCTTTTTAGCAGCTGTGTGCTATTATCATTGGTTGGGCTGAAAAAGATTTGACCGCCTCGTTTCCTGCTGATGCTCATAAACCTTTAACAACTTCTTTATAAACCTGTATCACAGCCCCCACATACACACGCACACACATTCTTATACATATATAGAGAATATTTCCCCCTGGGACTACCGCCAAGCCAAGCACTGAGCATAAAATTTATGATTTGCCTTTTGGCTGCCTTTCCTGACAGCGACTGTGACTGCGACTCGGACTTGGACTTGCACTGGGGCGACATCGATTCGCGTTATACATTCGACATGGGACAAACTGAAACGAGTTTCCAGTTGGCCATTTGTGGACTTTGGAGCTGGCTGGTACTGCAGCTCCTCGAACTGAACTCGATCTTTAGTACGAGTCGTGCCTTTTAATTAAGCTGCCTGGCCAAGAGCACGAGCTCCACTTTCAATGTCCAAATCGAACTCGACTATGGAATCTCTCGGGCCGAGGTGTTAACTGGCCCAACTGGCCCAACTAGCGATTGCAATTTGTATTTGTCCAAAAACAGCTATAGCCGAGTGCCCAAAGGTGTACCAGACCAAAATTTCATTTCTGTCCCGAACTGCGATTATTTATGTGGAGCGGGTCACATGAAGTTGGCAAGTTTATTGGCCCAAGGCCCAACTTAATATGTCAGTCGGTGAGTTCCGACTGCGGCTGGATTTGAATTTGTGCCTGTTTTGGGAGTTCAGAGCGGCCATTTTGTTTAGGCCCTTTTCTTCCTTTTTTGCAAATGATCTCTCTGCATACTTATTTATGGGCCAAGTTCTTTTACTTTTGCTACCAATGTTTGCAATTGTCTGGCCAACAGACAATGGGCATTATAAATTCATCAGACTGTCGCTGTGACACACAAACACACAAACTACACGAGAGTCGGGTGAGATGAGAGAGCCCCGGCTGCATAATGTATCTGGATCTGTGCAGCCTGAAACATCTAAGTATCTGCGAGATGCCTTTGGTCGCAAAATGGCGCAGCGCTTAGCGAACAATGCAAACACAATAAGCAAGTGGAAATGATTCAAACAAGACTGATTGATCAAAGAATACCCTTGAAATTATAATTATAATTATTATATGTATCTAAATACAAAACTATTTGGACTGATAATTGATTGATTTACTATAGATTAAGTTGAATTGTTTTAACAAGTTTTCATTAAAGTTGGGGGATTTTTAGTTTAGTAGCAAACTATTAGAAAAAAATTTCGTTTGCATTTAACCTTTAAACTGTTTTACTTTAAATTTATTTTAAACAGCACATAAATGGGAGCGAAAAAAAAATTAAATTTTTTTAAACTCCGAAAAGCTTTTGGGATTATTTATATATTTTATTTATATATTATATTTTTGTTATATAATACTGTGTAATACTGATCACAAATGTATATAAAATTTAGATGTTTAAAGATAGTTTAGCTTTTAGGTACACTGTCTTCATATAGGTATACCCCTTCGAAAATTCTCTATATACAGGGTACATAAAAAGGATGTCTGCTTTGTGGTTGACATTTGTTTTGTTTGTTGTTGCCATTTTTGTTGTTTTTGTCCCCGTTGTTGGTTGTGTCGGCTTGTTGCTTTTGTTTTTAATTGTGTCAAATTTTGTGGGCGCGGGGATTAGCCCAGGGGGTGGCGTCACATCTCCTCCGTATCTCTTAAGTGGAGCACTGCGACAGTAGGTGCAAAATCAAAAGCCACTTCACAAAATATTTGCACAGACCACACAAAAAGGGCTGCCCCATTGTTTTGTGATCTAAATAGCGGTTTGAACGACGGTCGAGGTGATGGCGGAGGCGGAAGCTTGCGCAGTGAAGCGGGTGTATTTGGAACAATGATTAAACATGCATCGGTGTGCAGGAATATAAATGTATGAAAGTTTGTGTTCCCTTTTGTTTTTAGTCTAGTTTTAGCAGGCGAAAAAAATAGAAATAGAAAAGAATCGCGAATAAAGGCCTAGAGCCTGCATTGCAAAGGTTATTTTTAGGGTTAGGAGAGCACCTACTTAGAATTTTATTTCACAACTCCACTCAAACAGAAGTTGCCCAATAAATTGCTATTGAGTTAAGTGGATGTTTTAATTTGTATGTAAAAATTTACTAAATAAAAAAATTGCATTGAAAATGAAAATGGTCAAGTAAAATCTTAAGAATGTAAACTATAAGCCAGACAGAAAATACGTTGAACTCCTTCACTATTTCAATCTTACCAACAAATGATAATAAAACTAAATATTATTAACTTAAATCACAGATTTGTATAGTCATATTCGGGTTACAGTCGTCATTTTCTTTTCCAATTTCAGTCGCAGTTTATTTACTGTAAAATCCGACAAAAAAAGGTGTCAACTGAATTGGGTGCTGGCCTTAAAGCTGGGTGCGGTTGGTCGGTTAGTTGTTGGCCAGACAGCAAATGGCACTTTTTTTTGGTTCGGCTCGAATTGAATCGGATTGGCGAGTGGACTGTCATTAAATAGTTGTAATTAAATATTTTCACAGTCGGCTGTCAGTCTTAAAATCGCAAAGCAGGCATTAGCATTTAGGAGAGCCGACGGCCCATGAAAATACTGAATTAATATATAAATTATATATGTACATGTATATATATTTATATATATGACAAACGCGAGCTTGTCTATTGGTTAGAACGACCCACACAAAGTTTTGGGAGACAACTTGTGAAATGGAAATGCGAGACAGTCACAAAGTTGTCAGTCAGTTGGCCAATCTATCAATAGCGTAGGCAGCGGAGCAACATAAATGTCAGTTATACCCTGTAAGAGCTTGGAGTAAGGGGTAACTTATGCTAAGCAACAAGCTTTAAGCGATAAAAAAGCATATAAACAATTGAAAATAAAAAACCAAACTAAATTTGGGAAAATTTTTTACTATTTCTTAACCTTACTGGTTACGTAAAAGTTTGGTAAAATTCTTTTAATTAAATTTATTTTAGAATTAAACAACGCAAAAAATGAAGAAGAAAATAGAACGAAACATTTTTAAATTTTTATAAATATTTTGAATTCTACACTCCAGTACATTTTTAGTTATTCACAAAGAATTTATTTCAAGAACAAACTCACTCTGTATTTATTGGAAAATCTTGTTTTATGTTGGAGTATTTTTGTTTTGTAGCCCGTACATTGTTTTATTTTTTTCTTTTTTACAGGGTAGTTCAAAGTTAAACTTTAATTTGTTAAATATAAACTTAAGAACAAGCACAATTTATCTACTTAAAGTTTTGAAGTAATGTTAAAAATGTTGTTTACAGTTTCACTTTCAAGTTGTTGTTGCCGCGGGACAAAGGAAAGTGGATGACAAAAAGGAAAAAGGCAACGTGTTTTGTTAAACATTGTTGCCGTTGTTGATATTGCCACTTAGTTGTCGCAGTTTCTGTTGTTGTTGTTGTTGCTGTTGTTATCGTCCTGTCCACTCACTCAACACAAGCGAAGAGTGAATAGAAAAATAGGAAAAACAAAAGCGAAAATACAAAATAAAAGCAAATTGTTTGCCATGGAATCTTCTGGTAATTTTTATGGATTTACAGGGACTTAATGCAAGGACACAAAATACACACATGCGGACTCCCACACACACACACATACACACACACATCAACACATTGATTGAGAGAAAGTGTGCTTAAGTAGCTGGAAGATGCTATTTTTTCCTTTCTTCCTTGTTGTTGTTTGTAAATTAATTGAGTTGAAAATGTTGTTGCTGTTGTTTTTGTGCTTTTGCTTGTACGAAAAACAAATAAATAATCATCATCAAGCTTCGCATTTATTGGTTATAAATTGATCAATTCGAGCGGAAAATATTAAGTGGATTATAGTTTTAATGCCCGAACCGGGCTCGAACTTAACCGAGGCTATTTGTTAAAGGACATTGCGTAAAATAAATTGCACAGATTGCAAACGAAGGCCAACAGACAATTATACATATATATAGATATATAGCGTAGGCGAGGCAAGCGAAATTCGTGGAGGATTTTCGCATGGTAACCTCAGGGCTGTTAGTTGACTTTGTCTGCATTGGCCACTAAATGATTATAAGGCGACTAAGTCCTGTTCAGAGATTAGTTGGTAAGCTTCAAATGCTGATAATGGTAAATGCGGGCCCACTCGATGGAACTGGGGCCCACAGCTATGCTGCTGGAGGAACTCCCTGTGTAGAATTTGTAAGGATTTTCAAGAAAAATAACAAACCGTTTTGTTAGTTAGTTTTCTCGTCTGTCATTTCAGTATCTCATGTTAAGTGTTTATGGCATCCACCTGGCAAAATGTTTAAGGTTGTACTTGTAGATTTCCAATTATTGTTAATCTTTATCCGCATTATCCCATTAGGTTCGGATTTTATTATTATTTATATATTATTTGTAAATTAATTTTATATTATTATTATATTGTTTTATAGATTTCTGCACAACTTAGTTTTCTATTTCTATAATTTATCAGCCAGATTGTCAATCACTTTCGTCTGGCAGCCAATTTGACAGCCGTTATCCAAGTCATTAAACGCAAATATTCCTCCATTTTACAAACACACACGCACACACACACACTTATACCCAGGATAAATGTTTTCTTGCCATTGCCAAATCCTTTTAGATAAATTAACATTCACCATAGTCTGAGCTTAACAATTGCAAAATTATAAAATCAAATTACTCAAAGCCAACAACAAACCGTAACCCAAAGCCAGACCTTCCAGTCGGACGAAGCATTTCTATTAAATTAGTTGGGGTTCCTTTAAAATAATCATGATCCTTGTAGGACATTCAACATATGCAACGCCTTTTCTCTCTTTTGCGGGCGCCGCACAACAAAGTTTATTATGCACAGGGAACGCGGGGCGTCGTCCCCGGCACTGCCACAAAAAGGATAATTTTATAGGCGCCCAAAAAGGATTATACGTCGTGTAGGGATCGTCGGGGATTGGCGCGATTGGGCGCAGTTGAAATGTACCAGAAAACGGGACACAATCAATTACAGATTCGCTTGGGTGCTCGCCTGCTTTCTGGTCGCTTTTCATTCATCAATTAAAAGACCGCCGCCGACCAACAAAAATACTTAATCGCATTTAGTCAAATCCACAAAACTCAATGAATTATCCCGAGGGGCTAAGTACCCCCAACCTCCCACCAATCCCCTGCTGTTTGCCATGATTCGTCTGGCTGCTTAAATGCGTCAAAAGCGTTTCAAATGAGGCTTTTAATGGGTTTACGATTTTCCGTATACCAGCAACAACAGCGACAACAGATCCTAACGTTGCCCCGAATGTTTAGCCAGTTGTCCTTTCGCGCTCTTTGATTAATTTATTTTTGGCTGCCCTACTTCGGATTTGAGTTTGTTATTGGCATTTTCTGTTGGCACTGCGGCAAGACGTAGGGGACCTGCCTGTCCACACATATAACCATCAATCGGGCATTGGCCCAGCAATCGCTGTCAGTGCGTAAACTTAATTCCCGTTCATTTTTAAGGGCAGTCGACTGACCCCCCTGACCTCTTCCTACTATCAAACGTTGACAAAATAACGGACGGGTTGTGCTTCGGTGGTTAATGAAACAGTTAAAAAAGTTGTAAATGGTAGGAAAGGAAGAGGAGGAATGGGAGCAAAGGAAGTCCCGTCGCTCCATAGGATTGCGGTTTTTGGATTTGGCGGCTGTTTAAAAATCTACTGGAATTGTTATTTTTGTGATTCTGGATTACACGCCGCGTTCAATTGTTGATCCAATCGATTGAATGTTGCGTTCATAATGCGAATGGGAAATTCTATATAAGGAAAGTGTGTTGGACATGGAGCATTAAATTAGAAAAACATTGAGTGCTTGAACAGCTGGTAAGTGTATATTAACTTTGTTGATATTTCTCTGAACGTTTTTTTTTTTTTGTTTTTGAAGATTTTATCCTGTTTTATATTTTTGTTTTATTACAATTTCTTACTCATTTTTTTCAAATTCAAAAGCCGAACTAAATCAGCTAAGTTCAAATTTAAATCCAAAACACAAACCAAACCATTTACTCTATTTAAATGTTTTAATTTATTTTCAGCGGATCAGAAAGTATAAACCCATAATAATTTAAATTGTTTGATCCTAGAGGCATAAATAAAAATAGTTATATAATCTGCCTCCTAATTAAAAATGTAAAACAAAAATATGAAAATAAAATATTCTATTCTAAATAATAGTTATATGTTCCTTTAAAATTGCTGCGGAAAACGAATGTTCACGACCGAATCTTAAGGCAATCTAGCAACTATAACAGCAGTATATATAAATAACTAATTAGTTATTAAATTTAACAGTCTTTGAATATTAATATATAAATAATTTAGATTTTAAAACAAAAAGGAAGTATTGATATAAGACGCAATGATGACGCAAAACTCCTTTTTTATTTGGGAAGTCCGTCTTAGCACAATTAGCCAAATTCAGTTTGCTCGCTTTTTATGTAGTTTTCGAAGACATTCATAAGATTTTCCTTGTCATTACAAAAACAACAAATTGGCAACACACGAAGCGCCAATCCTCAAGCATGGTCTCTAATTCCCTTCGTCCTTCTCTCCCTTTCAGCATCAAACTCAAGTGTGCAAGCGAACAAGCTGCTAAATTTCGCACGCAGCTCTCTAAAAAGGTATTTAAGACACGAAGTTGCGGAAGACGTTGATGTTCCTCCTGCAGATGATGAGGAATTCACAAACACACACACGCGCAAAATGATACTAGAGCACAAGCAACCGAAAGAAAAAAAGCAAAAAAAAACGAGTAAAGAAAAGAAACAAAGCAAACAGAGCGTATCTACCAGCTACAAAGATAGATATGTATCCGTAAGATACTCGTGGCAAGGCAAAAGTGTGAATTATCCTGCCTCAAAGTATTTAATGCGCTTTACACATGGCAACAAGGAAAGGGCCGAGCATACGGAACAGCACAGCAAATGTACGCACACACGCACGCACACACACACACACACACACTCATGCTCACATGAGCAAACAGGCAATGAGAGCAATCGAAAGGTACATTATTTATAAAAATAGAAAACCAATGGATGGAGGCCAACAACAAAAATAACAAACAGTACAGAAAATATAAGGAAACACAGTTGTCTACGGAATGCTTCAGATATAATACCCTTTTCCGGCATATGGTAAATATTACGTACAGTGCACGAAACGAAATTGTATAACTTTTTCTTGCATTTATTAATAAAGATTATGTGAAGTTTTTGATTTAATTAGACGCTTTCCTTTATCTTCCTCAACAATTTTTAAGAAAAATATTAAAATTTAAAAAAAAATATTTTCTAGATATATGACAGGCATTTAGAAGATGCTGAAGTTAAACTATGCGTAGCATTTCATAAAAATCTTATGTTTTTTAACATAGTGGTAATTTATTGTAAGAAGCGTTCCCCAGTAGTACAAATTATATTCAAACGAGTGTTATTTAAATTATTAAAAACATAACTTTTCGCTGTTCTGCGTCGTTAATTTGCGATACGCGGGTTGTCTTAAATGAACTGGTCTGAATTCGTAATTCATTATGTAATTTTAACTATTTAACACAAAAAATTGTTTAAGTTCATTTGAAATATACCTTTTTCAGAAAAAGGTCAAAATTCCGCTTAAAAAGCACAAATAATTCTAATTATATAAAAAGTTTAATTTTTTCATGTTCAATTAAAATGAATGCATAAACATAAACTGACAATAAAATCATTTGAGAATTTTTCATGAATGATAAAAGAAAAATTTCGTATCTTTTATTTTAATCAATGTGGATCGTTACTTAAGGAGGAGTTCGGAATTCAGTCTCCCTGCAAAGCGTTCCAAATCTGGCAACGAAATGACGAATACAAGCGTGAACAGATAAGCAACCACATCAGCAAAAGAACAGAAGAGTAATAACAACAATAACATTAAAGACATTTGATCATCACTCATAAAAACAAACAGCGAATATTTATCTAAAAAGGTGGAGCAGGCGGGGGCTGTAGGGGAAAATGTAAACAGTTAAGAAAATAACTTGTGGAAAATCAAGACAATGATGAAGCTGATGATGATGAGGAGCCAACTGCGGGCAGGAAAATTAATTATACAACGTGAAAATGCGCTGAAATAAATATTATAAGGGTCATGGAAGGGGAAGCGGGGTGTTATTAAACGGTACCTCATTTTCGGCTATTGGAATCATGCGGCATAAGCAGGCATTACAAATTGCATCGAACAGAAAACTGGTTTTCCAAACTAACCAAATGCACAAGTGAAGAAGAAGACGACGAAGAAAGCAAACAACAAACTGTAGACGGAGTTGGGAGAGGGGCTTCGTTCTATTCGTTCGGTTTTACCTGCTGAGGAGCTGGCAGGTAGACTCCGACATGCACAAGGTGTCTCCGACGGACACAGGGTGACTCCGATTCGGCATTCAATGCGAGTGACTTTGAAGACTCCCCGTTGCTTGGCTTGGTGGTTGAAATTAATTCCACTGCGCAACAGGACATGCATTCTTTGTTTTTTTTTTTCGTTTTTTTTAAGATCAGCCCAAGAAGCAAATTGCGTATGGAGTTCAAATGAAGACATAAAACAGCAGCAGGAGCCGCAGTTGACCCAAATGAAACGATGTAAAATACTTGGAACATAACAAATAGAAGAAAAATCTGGCTTAAGGTTATAGCCACAATTTAATCACTAACCCCTCAAATGTATTACAGGGGCGCACACAGACTGGAACGCTTCGCTTCCGAGTTCCTAATTTGCAAAAACTTCATATTTTTGTTTATTATATTTGTTTAGTACCAGAAATTGTATTTATGGATTCATAAGTAGTTTTCAAAGAGCTATTGCAACTAGTAATATAATATAAATATAAAAAAATACATCAAAGTATATATTTATTTATAATATGCTATTTTATATACATTATCTTTACAGATATTTGAAAGTGACAAATTTTAAATTCAATGCGTGCTTGGAAAATGGCAAATTGGAATTCATATTTTAAAACAATTTTATTTGCTTGCTTGTACTAAAACTTTTGATTATATAGTTTATATTAAATATTTCACAGTAACTGCATATTTTTGAGGCTCAAAATTATTGTATATATTTTCAATTATATATATAAGAGGAGCATACAAAAACTTTTGAATATACGAATTATTATACATATTTTTGGTTTGGTTCACAAGACCATTTGAATAATTTGTCGCATTTAAATAATTTGTTTCAAAAAGTTTTATCATAATCGGTTAAGAAACACAAAAATGTATAAAGATCACGTGTGGTAAATTTAACAAATTTTATAAATGCAAGTGATTTTTTGTATGTATTACATACATACATAATCTTAACATCAGTTTTTGTTGTTATTATATGGTTTTATTTCAGTCCTTTCCTTTCTTTTCTATTTTACTCTTACTTTTTATACCTTATCTTTAAAAAAAAATATTACTAAAATTGCTCGTACTTCGTTCCCTCTTTTTTCTCATCTTTACAGCTACATTTTGCATTGTTTATCACTCAATATAATCTCGGATAATGTCTGATTCTTACCTTTCCTCCGACTTTCAGCTCGTAGCCCATGCCCAGGGGCGTCTTCAGTTGTACGGGGCACACGAATCCGATGTTTCGATGGGGGCTGTCCACGCTGATCTGATGTTTGCGCGTCGTCAGTTTGGGGGCGGTGCGCGCAGGCGGCGGGGTTGAGGCGGAGGATGAGGAGGTGGTGTTCTCGGCCACGCAGAGATCCTCGCCGCCGTGTACGGGAAACTTGGAGCACTCGAGATTCTCGGGCCAATTGAAGTTGTAGGTCTTCATGAGGGTTTCACAGACTCGCGCGGACTCACAGAGCGAACGGCAGGGCGGAATTGGACGCTCCAGAATGGTGCAGACGGGCACGTAGAGGGAGCAGAGAAACAGCTGCAGATCGGCACTGCAGCCGATCTTCACCAGCGGCGCGAACTGGTGCACCTCGAGACCCGCCTCCTCCTGTTTTGTGTGGCCAATCAGATTGGGCATTATCGTCATGTTGTAGGGTATATTCTTGCAGATGGAGATCGTGATGGGCTCGCAGCGATTGTGATGCGGAAACCCGTCCAGCGCAGAGCTGCCGCCTAAATCGGAGCGATAATACGAGCTGGCGTCCAGCGGAGTTGAATCGTAGCGCTGCGCGGCCCCAACCAGTGCCGACGGCGGCAGTAGGAACGGCAGCAAAAGTGCCAGCAGCATTTTCATTCTATTTTCAAACATTTTCTTTATAATTTGGCGCGTTTTTTGCACGTGGATTTTTTTCTTTAGTAAATTTTCAAGCCTTTTGTTGGATTTCTTAAAGCACACACATTTTGACAAATACACACGCACAAACACACAGCACAAACACAGCGATGGCCACGTTTAAAATGAAATATTTTACAACTCTGTAGCATTTACATAGCACAAATATTGCTTTTTATCAATTTTATTCAATTGCAATTTCAATCACTGCTTTAACACTTTTTTTTTTGGGCTTTTGTGGCGTCCGTTTTGCCGGCTAAGCAAAGTGCAAAAGTACCGTATGCAGCAGAACTTTACGTAAAACGCGCGCAATGGCGATAAGCCACGTCTTGCATTAAAACAAATATTCAACCGAGAGCACGACCGAGCGGCAGAGCAGACGCTGACAAACTAACAATTGCAAGGGACGCTGCTAGTGCCAGTGCCAGTGTGGGCAGCGGTGGGAGAGAGCAGGTTTGTTGCTAGTGCTGGTGGTGGTGGTGGGCGAGCGAGCAACGAGAGCGAGAGCAGCGTTGAGCCGAACATCAACAGGCCAGCAACAGCAGCCGTCGCGTCGTCACTTGTTTGCATTGCTTGCGCTCAGTTTGCTGAATATGTGCTCTCACGCGCTCCAGCTCTCTTCAGCAATGTATGTTGCATGGAGCGACCTTGAATTTGACGCTCAATGCAGCTGAGGAGAGCGAGAGAGCGTCAACTTGAACAGGGCTGTTAAACGCTTTGTTTTGGATGCTGTTACGACGGCTTATTCGACGACAGCGTCGGCAGTAGCTTGAGCTCCTGTTGATTGCGTTAAATACCAAAAAAAGAGTATCAACAAATGGTTAAGCGTAGCGTTTATCGTATTAATTATAAATTTAAATATAAGCCAGATAGTTTGTATTAAAAAGGGCGTTTGTAACAGTCAATAAAGATTGGAAACATTTTTTTCTTTTAGAAATTAGAAATTTTCTTAGTCATTTTTAGAAATTTATTTTCTTTCTCAATTTTGAACATCAATCATAATAATTTTCAGCTAATATAGTCATATTTAACTGTTATAAATATTTATGCATTAACTTTCATTACAAAAAAAAAATAAAAAGAAAAGCTGAAGAAAAACCCACACAAAGCGCAGTGAACTCTAATAAATGTATTTCCTTAATTGTACAGTTCAGAGATGCTTCGAGTAGTTTGATGGGCTTTCCGTCGCATATTTGCACGACAATTTGCCGTACCTAATGTGACAATTTATTACTGTGTATGTGTCTCTCTCTAACTGCTCATCTCTGGTCATGCGGTTCATTCAGTTTTTGCCTCTTTCCTTGCCTTTCTTTTCCTACACTTGAACTTAATTGAGTCATTAACTTGCGTTTAATCTGCGCTTAGCATGGGGAATCAAGTGAGCTGCAAAAAAAAAATCACAGCTCGAACAAACTTCGCATATCCTAAGCATTTCTCTAATGACCCCCGGTTCGGAACAGCAGCCAATAAACTTGTTATATTGACAATAATGATGACATTAGAGGAAACTTTGCCTTTGTCACCTGTAGCCCATTGCCCGATCGCCGCTTAGAATGCATTCGCTCAAAGTTTAACATATTTTTCATGCTCTTTCAGGCACTCTCACACACTAATGCATTTACAGCTACATGTGTATAGAGGCGTGTAAGCTTTTGTACCTACTCTCCCTGTGTTTTACAATCATACTCTGGCTCCTCTCTCTCTCTCTCTCTCTCTCGGGTGGGCTGTAAACAAGTGTTACCGGTTTAGCCGGCGTTCCTTCTGAGCCGCTCTGTGGCTTCGCTTGTTTCTTTGCCGTCTGCTTCGCCATCGTCGGCTTGTTTAATAAAAAGCGCCAAAGTTGAGCAGCATAAAAAGACTTTTCATTGTTGTTGCTCAGCGACGTCGACGGCGCAGCGGCGTTGCTGCTGCTACCGCTGCCTTTGCCTTTTGAGTTGTTTTGTTGTTGCTGTTGTTTTCCGTTGGCGCTCGTTTTGTGTTTACAAGTGAACGAACTTTGACGCTACCGCTCAGCTGCTTCTGTTCTCGCTCACTCCTTGTACTCACTTCTGTCCGCTCACCAACACACCCAACATGGTTAGAAAGTGTTTGTTGTTGTGTTCTCCGCTTGTCTTTTAGAATATGTTTCGTATGTAATTTTACGTAATTAAAATAAAATTGCTTTAAAGCTGTGAACATATGAAGCGCAATGAAAATAAAGATGAGAGCTGATAGCGAAAGTTGAATTGAATCTTGTTAGAGCCCCAAATTAGTGTATATAATGAGGGCTAATAAGCAGCCGAGTATCTGATAGTTAATAGTCCCACTTACACTTCAAATGGCAACACGACAAACCTGAGATCTCTCTAATTGCATATCCCATTTTAATTGCGTTTGTGGCAACAAGTTGGGATCTGGGTATTTTTCAATATATTTAGTTAGTGTTAAAGCTTAAAAGACTAAAAAAAAGACTAGTTCAGACAGATTAAAGTTAACAAATATATTAATATATATAATTAAAAATATAATAATTTAGTAAATGTCTCCGATCTTTAGCTCCCATATTTCAAACTCCCATAATTAGAACGAGTCTACTAAATACAAAATAAAAAGTTTTTAATTTTTTTGGCAAAAAGCAAGTACTCCCCCCCCCCCCCCCTTATTCATTTTCAAAAAAAAAATTTTTTTTCAAAACTTATCATTGAGAATTTATATTTTTAATCGGATGTGGTGGTCACAAATAGTAAAAAAAACAAAATTAAAGCTGACTTTGAGAGGGTCAAACTTTTCGTTAAAACTCATGCCAAAATTGACAACAATTTTGGCAAGTAAAGCCCTCGGAACCAAAGCTCCCATATTTCAAACTTCCATAACTTTGTCAAAACTGAACCGATTTTCAAGTTTGATGGCATTTTAACCACGTTTTTCATTAAGAGCGATTCTACATTTAAAATATATGCATTTTTGAAAATAAAATTTTTAGGTTTTTTTAAGAAAAATCATATACTTTCACTCATTTTTTAAAAATTTGTTTTCAAAATTTAGAATTGCTGATGCTAAATTGAACCATTGAGTTCTTCACAAGAAATTAACAGTTTGGTGACTAAAATATATTTCTATTATTATTAATAAGCTCGTTACGCCGATTTTTTCAAGGGCTGAATTTTCGCTGATAAATTATAAATTCTCCACACATATTAAAGGCTCTTTTTTGCTTTCTTCACCATTATATTTTTATGAATACATTTAGAATCTGATCTTATCTTTGATTTATGAAATCCTTGAAATCATTTTCGAAATAAACTTCAGAGATTTGTATACAAAATTTAAATGAATACCTTTTACAGATCACATACATATATACTGCAGTATTTTTACACATCCAGAGTTTCTTTAAGTTTCCGATAAAATGTATTTCTATGTAGCTTAAATTAAATCTAAAATTTGTCTTTAGGAATAACAAAATGTAACCCATTTCTCATATACATAAATGCATGACCTTAGTTCTTTACCCAGGTTTGCTATATTTTTTTTTATCGATGTAGCCCCCTCAATATTTGACTTGTTCTAACTCAATAAATAATCTGTCCTAAGCCCCATTTAAACAAGAAAAAAATACGGCCTCATTTGTATCTCCAAAATGCGAAAATCAATCCACATAACTTTGGTCATGTTACGCTTGTAAGGGCAAAAAAGAGAACAAAAAACAACAAACAAACTGCCAAACATGGCGTCCAAATTAGAAAGGGTTTAACAGGGTTCAGTACGCACTCACATGTGCGTGGTCTTAAAAACCTAATGCAAAAGGGACTCGGCCCTAATCCAAAAGGGTTTGCTTGGCTAACTGCAAGTATTTACATTTGTCTGACCCGCAAGCAGACGACTCGAAGTCAATTCGAAAGTAAATCCATTTCTTAGCAAACCCCGTCTGACTTTGCGTCTCAGGTCACATTAGGTGGCCAGTTTCACAACCCCATGGAAAAAGTCACGTGGCTGGCGCAACTCCTCCTTCAACAGAACTAATTTGTAATGTCAACTCTGAACAGCCTTGGCCGCAGTCATAACAAACTAATTAGATGTAAAAGCTCAGCATGTTCTCTTATTGCCCTGCCGCGAGGCTTTTGCTTAATGCTCTGAACTTAAGGGTTGGGGGGTAGTTAAGTGCATTTTGTGGGGTGCACACTTTGGTGGAAGGCCCGCTGGCAAATTTCTTGATTAAAAGTTTACATTTTGTCTGTGTGCTCGCGCCATTTTTACAGCTCATTTGTTGCTATTTGCGCAATCACAAACTTTCCGCAACCCTCCCCAAATCCACCCCGCTGCCCGATACACAATACACACAAAAGTTTCCTACGCTCTTGGGATCGACGGAAGCTACTCATAAATAATGCATTATTTACTTAAAACGGCCAACAGCCAAAAGCTCAATTAAATTTTTGAAAAATGACCAACAACTTTGACCCAGCCGCGGAAAGCGAGCACGAAATTCGTTATAGGGCTACAACCTATGTTACGTATATAGGACTTTGGTGTGGTCCTCTCTGCTTGCATTGCATTGACTGGCGCCATCAATCAAAGTAGGCGCAGAAATGTCCATCAAACTAGGCTCGTTACAAGCGACCAAGCGCGTGGAATGTCCTTTGAACAAGATGGAAAACCAACACAGTGGGTCGGTCCACTTTATATACCCTTTAGCAAATAGCATTCGTTATTCCAAATAGTAATAATTAAATTAAAAATGTAAATAAAAAGTTTAGGTAAAGTTTTCGATGTTGGTAATAAAATTTAAAAATTTTTAATAAATTTTTCAGACTTTTTAACACACAATTTAAAAAGCCATTCATTATTAAAATATATTTAAATCAATTTTAAAGACATTTTCAGATTTTTCTTAAGGTGGGTCCTTTTTTTTATTATTTTTTGATCTAACCGGGTTTTTTTTTCAATTAACCTATTTATAAAAAATTTAAAGAAATTTTCATTATCTACATTGCAAAATAATTTTCAGATTTTCTGGGGTTTTTTAAAAATATATTTTGACCATATATTGAACTCGTATCCAAAAAAAACTCTTGAATACACAATTTAAAAATATTTTTTATGTTTGTCCCTAAAGTTTGATGCACGTCAGAAACAAACTAAAAAAAAATAATAATATGCAACAAGTGTTGAATTTCGCTTCAGATGCTTAAAGTTTCACATTGGTGTTGTTTATATAATCATATTACGCAAATCTTTATACAAATCTGAGATATTCATATGCAATAAGTATTTCTAAAGGGTTACACAGTGCATAAGAAAGTTATGATACCACCTGCTCGACCATAAATAATTGCATTTGAAATTTTGCATTCATAGGTGAAGTTGCGCGCCACTGTTTGTTATAAAGGGGCTATGGGGGATATGGCAACATGCTGTCTAGGCCTTGACTATCCTCGACAGAGTTCGCATTCGCAGTCGCATTTGCAATCGCGTCGAGTTGCGGAAATTTGCAATTCGCTGCTTGGGCAGGGAATGCACTCTCAATGGGTCGTTGGTTGTGGCACGGCATACGCTGCGTATGCGTGATAAATGTGCTTAACGTGGGCGTGGCCAAAAACGCTACATTCCCTCCAGTGGCCCAGCTTCGTTGGCAACGGCGGAAATGTGTGCGGTTCCACCTACGCGCCCCCTAACGGACCCCGGACCTGGGGCGTTATTTATGCTATTTGGTTTACGACTTTTGGCGCGCACTATGAAGCTGTAGTGTATATAGTGTTGGCCCGGTCAAGGAGTGGGTTGCGGGTGGAGGGGATCGTCTGTAGCAGGCAACACTGTTGTGCCCGACGGCTAAAGATTTGATCAACTTTTGTGGGAGCTAAAGATTTTTGTTTGCCTCGTTGCGGCCCATTTTCAACTTTGAACCGCTTTGTGATTTACATGCGAGTCGACAGTGGAGCGGAAGGAGCGGAGGGGGCTCTAGGCAATGGGATGTTGTCGACACGTTGGTTAATTGGGCGTTACACAGTTGAACTTGTTGGCTCCGTCTGTCGGTACCAGGGCTTAATTGAATGCGTTTTGTGTCCAGTTTTCGGAGAAGCAGTTGGGCGTAGCTCTGAGTTATGGATAGATAAGTTCTGGAAAGCACCTACATAAATTCCATCATATCAACTACGTTATTGGGTACTACTTTACTAATTTCTTCTTCTTTGCAGACGTGCTTCTCTGGTTGCAAAACAATTTCCTGCGTGTAACCTTTTTTTTGTCCCTAAATCGCTCTCGAGTTTACATTCTGGATATCTTTCTACATCGTTTCCTCACACAGTTTCCGACCTTTCTCCGCCGGGCTGGCAACTATAGCTATCCAACTTTCAGCATTTTACCCAAATCTAGCCAATTATCAGACCCGATGCCCGCTGAGCTAAGCCAACCCAATTAACAATGCCTTTAACCCTGTCCTCATTATTTCAACACTCTGCTTAACCCTCGTGAGCCGCTTCAATTACATTAAACTCATTTCGTTTTTTTTTTGCGTTTACTGTTACTTTTTATACCCTAAATACATTAAATGGAATAGTGGGTATATTAAATTTGTGCAAATGTAAAAGGCAGACAAATTAAAATATATATTTATATAATAACGCCTCCGTGTTTAATGTACACTTTAAAAAATGGATCTGACAAATTTATTGAATTAAAATTTATATATTTTATATAGGCCTAGGGTATTGCCCAGTTGACCATTTGAAACTATAACAATTTTTAAAACTTTTTTATGTTTGTCTGCCGAAAATTCGCCAAGCAAAACCCAACTAATTTATAGCCCAGATTTCGTTTTTGATGAATGCATTTTGCTAAATAGGTGTCTAGGAGCAACTTTTGGTACCTGGCGGGAAACGGGGTGAAGTGTTAAGGGCAGCGGCAACCGCAACGGGCAGATAAAAAATTTGTTAAGCGGATGCGGACGCGACGACCGCCCGATGTGCACACATAAACTTGCAACAAATTAAATATGGCGGCAACATATCGTCTGGAAAAATGGCAGACCAAAAAAATACAAACAACAACAACTTTTAGCAAGGGTCAAAACGTGCACAGACTGTAAAATTAACGCCACCTTTTCCGGGCTTGGCCTGATGGCCAAAACGTGTAGAAAAAATCAAACAAAAGGCCGCACAGGCCGCTCAGGGCGCAAAAGTCTGCAAAGGGTTGCCCGCTGCCCATTTTATAAGTCGCTCATACGCCACGTGAGCCAGTCCCGAGCAGCGGCAACATGAAAGACCGACTCGAGCCGAGCCGGGAAGCTGACCAAACAAAAATAAAACAGCCAACAACCCGCCTATAAAAATGTAAACAATGTAACGGGTAAATATTGCAGCAGTAGCCCAGAATTAAATGCTCTTTATATAAATATAAATTTAGATATACATATATAAATATAAATAAAGATAAATATAATAAAAATATATAAAAAAAAATATAAATATAATATATAAAAAATATAAATATAGTATATCGAATTGAGTCGATAGTAGAAACTAGTGATGTCGATGTCACCGATGATAAACCGAAAAATAAGATTTTCGAGTTGAAATTGGAAAACACCGCTACTGTTAACATCGAAACATCGCTGCTTAAGGGATCCTAAATTGCCGAATTATAAATAAGAATCGATTCATATATCAAGATATCGTAAAAAATATTATCGAGTTAAAATTTCGATTTTGTGAACATCACAACTAGAAACTGCATAATCAAAATTAAATCATTTTTATAGAGTACAAAATGTGATATACCCTTCAAAATACATAGAGTATAACATTCGTTTGGACATTCCGTACCAGTGACAGACTGATAAAGCAACTGTTTAACACGCTCGACTTTCGATAATCAAGCAAGTAATCTACATCTATTAACGGCATTTTCTTTCTCTTATACTTACCTTTCGGACACCTTCTAAAGGCAGGGCATAAAAATAGGCGACGCGCTGCATTTTAAGATTGGAAAATTGTACTTGTCTGGCAACGGCGTCTGGCAACTTTGAGCGCTGGCAAAACCACCGACTATGACGTCGACACACACACATACACACACACACACACACACACACACGCACACACGCACACATTTCCGCTTCCGGAATGAGTTGGGGTATGTAAGGTAAATACCTAAACAGCGCCAAGAACTAAGGGTGGATCGTGGCTACCTTTGACGTTGTGTCGTAAAAGTTATTGATTTTTGCTTAAAGTTGAGTCGCGTGCAGCTTTAACGGCCACACACAGGTGCTGTGTGAAGGGGTGGGCGGAGTGGGTGGCGTAATTCCATGGTGCACGCCTCAAAGGACATGTTAAAGCGCACACAGGACGTGGCTATCTAGGAATGTTGCGCCGTAAATTGGCAGCCAGGCCGGCGATTTCCTTTGCTGTTATTGTTGTTGTTGTTGCTGTTGCTGCGTAATTAAAAGCGCAACAGGAGGACAAAAGGAGGACTGAGTCTATATGATTTGAAGCAGAAAATTAAATAAATTTGCATGTCAAATGCACATTAAAAGCAGCGTTTTTTTTGCGTCTCTTCTCCTTTGTTGCTGTTGGCTGCTGATTGTGACAACAGGCGAAAGGATTTGGCAGGACAACGATGTGACGTTGAAAAAAACCAGAATGGAAAAGTCTAAAAACACACACAGCGAAAAAAAATATGTAAAATACTTAAAACCAGAGAAGATGAAAGAGGTAGAGAGCGAGGAGAGAGAGAGAGAGGAGATATGGGCGAGTTTCAATCTCTGAGGTTTTGAGGACAAAACAACAACAACAACAAGAGTGGAAATTGTGCACAAATTAAATTAAAATGTTAAGTCTGCATAAAGAAAGCAAAGGGGAATTGTCTAAAAGGGGCGGACAGTGGCTGGGGGGCGTAACTGCAATTTTGTTGCTAATGATTTTGGCTTGTTTTGAGAATTTACAGTTGCCAGTGGCCAAAAACAAATGCAGCTTAGCAATTGCTGCCGTTGTCGTTGTTGTTGCTGGAAACAAATTCTAAAGAAATGTTTCAGCCTGTAGGGAATTGTATTGCCATTCGAGTGAGACCAGGGGGTGGCTTGGGGAGTGGCATCGAGAGGATTTGCCAAACAAATCTGTAGCAAACAATGCAATTTTCCTTCAACTAAATTAGTTGTTTTTACCAGAGCCTTAGCCGAGCTGAGGGGGTTGCAGCTGTTAAAACTGTTAAAACTGTAGAAAATTGCTCGGAATTTTGTCCAAAAGTGGTCATTAATTGGCCCAGACAAATGATGCTAGCAGAGAAAAAGGTTGAGGAAGTGCAATTTTTTGTAAATTTGAATGGCTCTTCTTTCAGGATCGCAAATGTACAAAAACGGATTGCCCAGGATGTTTTACAACAGAAAAGGCCCCCAAATTTGCACAAGATATTCTACGAAATTTGATTTCAGGTGAACTTTGAAAATAAGAGCTCAAAATCTTTATTGTGTTTTCCTTTAATTACAAAAACGTTTTAAGTAAGTTGCAAGTAAGTATTTTAATTTGTTTGTTTTTCTTGTCAAAAGTTGTTATTTAATATGGAAAATTTGCAATAAATTGTAATTAAATCTTATTTATTTATTAATTCATAACCTGTTTGCTTATGGTTAAAAGCTAAAGCTGCAGGGAGCGTTGACACAACTAATATGAATTTTTTTTTGGGTATGTGTAATATCTGAAATTAATTTAATAAAGTATTTAACATTAATACATTAATTACTATGCATTTAAATCAATTTATGGGTGTATTTTATAGTTGGATTTGATCTATGGAATTAATTCGATAAACCGTTAATTTTATGCCACTATTTACGGTCTATGAAAAAATTGTCATAAGTTGTGCTAATCTTCAATCAATAGCTTTAAGCTCTTCATATGGCAAGCGTTAATGCCATGTAATATTAACTGTTAATTCAAAATATTAATAGCCCATTGATAGCAAAATAAATAACACTTCAGTGTAGCAGCAACAACAACAGCAACAGTAGAAAAACGCATTAAGTGAATATCTGAATAAACAAATTTTTCAATATAAAAAATAAAATGATAAAGAAGTTGCGGAAAATGGGGGAAATGTTAATGCGCAGGCTGTCAATCAAACGAATTCAATTGAATTTCGACTGCAGTTCAAAGAGAGTTGCAAAAAAAAAATAAATAAAAATAAATGATATATATAAATATATATGTGCGCAAATACGGCAAATATTTTTACCAACAGCGCTTTGCCAACATTATAAATCAATAAAAAATAAAACGTTTAAGGGGAGTAAAAATGCGAAATTCTCACCCATAAAAAAGAATATGTGTTTACTAAAAAAATCACTTTATGATATACAACAAATTTGATGTAAAGCGGCAGCAGCAGCATCGAAAAATGAATCAAAGTTTGTTGTCATTGGATTTCAACAAATATTTATGAGCCAGAAAATTGGGTTTTCCATGCAGAACGCACGGATGTGTGGCAGAAGAAGCAGCCGGGAACTGCGGGGCAACTATTTGACACTTGGCCAGTTGCTGTTGCTTGCGCTTTCAGCTTTTATTGCAGGACAATAAAAAGCCTATCAAGTGCCTGGCAAAACGCACATATTGAGCCATTGCCATAGTCAGCCAAGAAGCCGCGCCATGTGCTCCATGTGCATTGATAGACTCGCCCATTGCACGTCCTGGCACAGGCCAATTTAATGTGCCATCAATTTTTGCCGCCTCTTCGGCTGATTTTTATCAGGCAAAAGACGCAAGCAAGTTGTAAAAAGGCTAAGAAGAGAAAAAGACTCCATTCGCATTGCCCCCAAGGAGTCGCAGCCCTCTACGCATCATTCCCTCCATCCCATATACCCGTTCCCCGTTGCTTGTTTGTGTCACCTAAAATGCCATCAGCCAAATTGGAAAAATCTATACACATAAACAGTGGCACATACACACTGATAGCTATAGCTATAACTAGCATTGACATCGCCTCCAGTGTTGGAAAATGCTCAACAACAAATAGGCTAAGGCCACTTCGCTTTCAGGCCACGAATGCGACGTGAGGACTGTCAAGGATAACCAGCGAGCTCAGGACGAATGACAGCTTGAATTGAGGCTGAAGCAATCATGAATTGTGTGTGTGTGTGTATGTGTGTGTAGGCGAGTGTGAGTGTAGGTAAGAAATGCGGAAAAAATAACTGTAAATGACACTAAATGCCAACGATTTGGATACAAGAATGCTGATATAGGTAATATAGATTAGATCAAACTGATATGGGTAGAGTATGCTGACAAGCACTGAGCACCTTCAGCTTATATAGGGAACAAAGCAGGCATTTTATTTACTCTTTTATCTGTCTTTATTTTATGTTCACTATCAACACCTTATCAATATCCCCAAAGCGTACTTAAATACTTTTGTATTTGGCGAACTTCCTCAACTCCTACACAATCTTTTAGTTTGTGTCAATGGCCCAAAGAAAAATAAAAGCGACACATCAAGTTGAAAAATTTGACATATTTTAGGCACATAAAAAACATGCCCTTAACCCCTGAACTGCGTACCCCGAACCCAGTTGCCCGGCCAGTCTACCAATTTGCGATAAAAATAAAACATATTGCTCAATAGACAACAAACAACTGGGAAAAGGAAATGTTCCTCTACGTCTCTCTTTCTATATTTGTATATATATCTCTCTCTCCCCTCTTTATTTCGTACGCCCATGCATACCCCTACCAAGACAACATGGCGTATGCGTGATGCGAGAAAACTTTCTCAGTTGCAGTTGCCGTTGTCACGTTCCACATTTGCTACCTAAACATTTTTGGCTACCAGCCGCAATTCGTCTTGTATACTCTAACTGCGGGTAAAAAGACTTACTGAACATATTTTCACTGAATCTTTATTAGTACCTTATACGGTGTTCGCATCTATATGCAAATATGTCATTAGGTGTATTTGTATCTGAAAATGTATTGTAACTGAATACGTATCTGTTTGTGTATTCAAATTCGTTGCTGTGTCTATTAGTTTGATTGTACCTGTAAGCTTAATTGTATCTAATTATATCTGTACCTGTATATTTGATGAAATAATTATATTTGTAAATGTATCTGTATCTGTAAACTAAATCCTATGTCTACCTGTTTCGGTTGCTGCAACTTGTAACTTTTGTATCTGCAATTTTAAAAAAAAATTAAAAACTGTCTTATTAGTATTTATATTTAATAAATCTGTATTATTAAATTATATTATACGATATTTGAAGTAAACTTTTAAAATTTTACTTACTGCAAAAATTTCTTTTTATATATTTTTTTTATTATTATTTATTATAAACAATCCACAAAATAGAATTATTAAATGATAAAAGAATTATAAACATTTTTAATAACATCTATAAAGGTATATATATGATTCTTTATAATGAAACACGCATAAATATTTATAGAATTATTTACCATCACTTAACCCATTGTTTCAGAAAAAGGGCAAACATTGTTTGCATTCTTCTGCTCACGTTGTATTCCTCGTCTTAAACAGTTTGGGCAAGCAAAACTTTTGGCATGTAGAAAATATTTTCTCTAGCGAATTGATGGCTAAAAGTTTGTCTGGGCCTCGAATGTTAGGGGGTGTGTGTTTGGTAAGGCAGGTAAGGTTTGGTTGCATTAAAATTTATACTAAACTCGATGCAGTAAGTAAATACATACTAGGTGCAGTTCCACTGACAGTTGGTGCTGCTAAGGGATTACATTTCATTTATCGATTTATTTGAAAACGTTGCCAAGTTGTTGCCATAAAGTTTGAGAACGGCATTCAGGTGCTTTCAGACAGGCAAGTTTTTAGTCGAATCCGTTGCGCATTTGCATGCAGTTTTCCATTTGTATCTATTTTCGCATTAGTATGCCAATTGATTCGCAAATCGGATAATTCAATAAGCTTACAGTTGTCCTGTTCTTGTCGTTGTCGTTGTGGAAATACTGCTGAAAATTTTACAAATTTTGTTTTGGGGAATTGATGCGCAGTGTGTCTAAGTGCTCAAAGGATGTCTTTGTAGATGTAAATGCAGTTAGATGTAGACACAAATACATTTACTGATATAGAAACAATCATTGATGCTGCACTGGTGCTAAAGTTGACAGCTTGGAAGATGTCTGTATTCGTTAGCTCCTTGCTTACGATTAAAGTTGCTCTCTTTTACTTTAAAAAGCACAATTTATATGGAATATTTTACTGTGCTCGTAAATTATTTGGTCTTACCTTTTTAAACAATATGCCAAATTGGCTCAACATTCCACATAAGAGTTTGTCCTCTTATAAATTATGTATTTAGTTGGAGTTATTGGACGGCTTGAGCTTGATGCTAAGTTATTAGTTTAGCTAGCTTTTTATATAATCACTCAAAAGTATTAAATATGATAAATGACAGACAAACACACTTACACACACACACAGCCCAACAAGTGGACATAGCAACCGGATCTGCGTTTGGGCTGCCTCAACAGGCCAGTCTCATAAATTTTGTTTACCAGCTGCGAGTTTTAAGATACTAACGTATAAGGTACTCACTTTCAGACTTTTGGTTACTTCGACTAGGTAATAAACAGTTTGTTTATTACTTAGGTTTTTTTTTACAATTATGGAAATTTGAATTAATTCATTCAGTATGATTTATAATTATAATATCTTATAACAATCATTGCCTATTGCAAAACCCATACTTTCTCCATAATACAAATATTGGTTAACATTTAGAGAAACTTTCTATATTTATAACCATTAGAGAACAGCTGCTATTCAAGCCAATGCCATGCTGAGCCCATTTAGCTCCACAAAACCAATTCACAACCCTTTTTTTCATTATTTTAACGAAAGCAATTTATGGCACAAGGCTCCGAAAAGGAACCGAATCGAGGAGCAGTAGAGCCCAACGCGTGGCAGCCGCCATATGCTCCAAATTGACCACAGCATCATAAATTTGGGGATTTAACATGTGAGCTTGTGATGGGGGCAGGGAGGAAGGCGCCGCCATTGACCAACACTGGCGGCTACTCAAGTGCTTCGAGCATGCAAAAAGTTATTGCATAGAGAAGAGAGAAAAGCCGAAAAACCTGAGGACTGGTTTCGCTTGGTGTGGAATCTGCGCATAAAACATGCATTAAAGTAATGAAAATTTATTGACTACTCAATGTGCTCATAAAAGTTCCAGGATCATTAAGAATTCAAGAAGCAGCGCACATGTTGACAATTACACGCAGAAAAATTTCTTTTTAATCGGCAGTGAAGGCAATAAAAATAATCACTTTAATATGCTCAATGTTTTTCACACCATTCTGAACTCGGGCCACTAGCAAGCCAAAAAAAAAAGTTTTTTCGGGGCCAGCAATTTTTCATGCTCGCCGCCATGGAAAATCGTTTTCCAATCACGTAAACACAGCTGGAATTTTATTGCTGCGTGTATTAAAAAAATATTCAGCCAAAAAAATAAATGCAAAATGCAAGACCAGAAGCTGAGCAAAATCGCTGAACGCATTTTCGCAGAGCGGCGGCATTGCAATAATAAAAGTTTTTCCGCCAAACGCCGCCCACAGTCAAAAAAAAAAAAAATAGCAACGACAAGAAAATGAAAATGAAAATATACCCGAAAGGCAGCCACAACAGCAACCAAAATCTGTATGCCGTCCAATATGCCACAGAGCGCTTCACATTGCTACATGTGACCGGTTGTATGGAAGCCCCTATATTGTATATGCACCATATAAATCAACCCAGGCGTACACACACTTATTTGGCGCACTATGCTTGCTATGAAGTTGCGACTTCTTTTCAAGTATTTTAATACACTTTGCATTGAAAGATATATGCAAAATACCATCAACCTGTGCTCGTATTGAAAGAACAGATTTATAATTATATTAGAATAACAATAATAATAATAATAATAAATGTAATAGTAAAACTAATAAACCAACAGTAAAACATAAATATTAAAGTATCAAATTTCATAATGAATATATTTAAGTTTTCGAACAAGAATCGCATATAATAATAAACTGGCCAAATATTGAATATATAAATAATTTTAATCGAAAACGTTTTTAACTTTAAAGGGTATACAAGTTTCCTTTTGGGATAGTGCCAATAGTTCTTTCTATAAGCGTGGGAGCGGCTGCTGTTGCATTCCGCTCGCATCCTTCGCATTGTAGCGCGATGTTCCTCTTTTTTGCCAGTTTTTTGTTGTTTTTTTGTTGTTGTTTATCGTGTTGCATTTATTTATCATATTCTTGGTGCTTTTGTTTCGGTCGCTAGCTATGGGCAACGGGGCGTATGATGAATGCAGTGCGCATTAGAGAAAGCGCTTGGCTGCTGGCGTTGGTCGGTTGGCGCGGGAGCAACGGAATAGTTACCAAAGAATTTATTTGTTTTGTACTTATGGTGTCATAAAATTGTTTTAAGGCCAACTTAAATAAAAATGCTGAAAACAAAAGAAACAAAAAGCAAGACAGAAAGCGAGGAAGAGGAATACAAAAAAATTACAACAGTAAGAAAAGTGTCAGAGTGGACAGCAAAAAAGAAACAAGTGGCGGAAAAATGGCGAAAATCAAATGAAGATAAGAAGTGCACAAAAGCGGAAAAGCACTAAAATGCATTGCATGTCATTTTGTGCATTTTCGCCAAATTGAAAACGTTTTGCGTTATTTATTTAATGTAAGCATCTTCAGACCGAACTGCAGATACATCTCAAAGTTATGATTACAATGAGGTGAACTGAAATGGAACCATATATAAATTTAATCTCAAGCAAGCTGATACAAGAATGACATTTTGAAAAGAGAGAGTGAGAGAGAGAGAGAGAGAGAGAGAGAGGGGGCGGGGAGTATATTTTAAATACAACTTCACTTCTTGTTTATAATGTGTACCAATATTTATAAATAAATTTGTATATTTATACAACCAAACTTTCACTATTTACAGCAAATTTAAGTTTTTTGTATACCCTTTCCACTCCAGTGTTACCAACTGAAGCAGAAATTCGTGTTGCAGCTACATGCAATTCCCTTGACATAAATTTATAAGAAGCTTGCCATAAATTTTAGCTAGAAATGTGCTTCTGTCAAGTGCTTCGCTGTTTTTTCATTTCGGTATATTTTTTCTTATTTATTTCTTTTTCGTCTCTGGGGCGTGGCCAGGCATTATATTTAAGCTGCATAATGAAATGTTTGCGAATATTTAGCATTTCAAATGCAAATGCTGTTCAGGTGCAGTAGCCATGGTGCCGTCCTGCCACGTTGGCAGCGAACACCCAGAGGCGACTGCTGGCAAATTATCTAATTAAAGCAAAGAGAGCCCCAAACGTCAGTTGGGGCTTACAAGCTTTAAGCGTTATATGCAAATAATCCAAAGTATGCAAGCAAAATAAAAAGCATATTAAATAAAATTATAAAAAATAAAAAAAAAAATAAAAAATATAAAAATAAATGGACGCAAGGACCAACTTTCAGTTATACAAAAATGCCACTAAGCAGCTTTAAAGTGTCTGTCAATGTCATATTTTTGTGAAGCTTACAGCAATGTTTTTTTTTTGTCCTCGTAGTTGCGATAAGCTTAAAACAAATGCATAAAGGCAAACCAGAACAGAGAGCAGCAAAATTCTATGACAAGCCGAACTTGTTTTACACTTTGCAACACTTACGTTAGGTAACGAAAAACACAAATATTTATTTGCAGCACTGGAAAATATTATGAAAATAGTAAAAAACCATGAATGAAATTTTATTTAGTTTCTATAAGATTCTAATTAAAATTAAAATATTTGTCTTCAGCAATAAATGAAATTAAAATAATTAAACACAAATATCTTTAAATTTTTTATATTATTTTACGTAAGAAATACATTTAAATTTAATTTATAATCTCCAACGAATAATTTGCTTTGTTTTAGCTCTATAAACTAGTTCACATACCCTTCAAACATAAAAATACTCAAAATATGAAATTAAAAAGTATTTTCGGGCATTTGATAAACTTTTTTCAGCACATGCAACAACTGCTGCATTTGGTGGTTGCTGCCGCATCCTCTGCTGCACGTTGCCCTCTTGTCTTGTCTGGCATGTCCATGGAGCTTCATAATTAAGTAATCCCCATTGCCGGCAATGCACTGCAACTTAAGCTCAGATTGGAAAGACTGAGAGTGGGCCAACTGGTTTTTGCGGCCACTATAACGGACCATCGAAATGGACGGGCCTGAATGGGTGGCTACCCAAAATTTAAGGCGCACAATTTTCGCTCAAGTGTCAAGCGGCGCAAAGCCGGCACAAGGCAATGACGGTAGCCGGCACCGCACTGCGGGCATCCCAACGCATCCCAGCAGCAGCAGAAGCAGCCCCTCAAACTCGTCTTAGTTATGGCCATGTGCGAAGGCAATGAGCATATCTTATTACCACTGCAGAGATTACCAGCCAAACAAGCCGCCTGAGCGACAGGCGGAGAGATTGGGGAGAATGGAGACCAAGTTACAGGCTACCAGCTCTAACGGCCTTTTGCTTTGACTTTGACACATGTTATGAAATTTGAATAGATCACCGCGGTTACTACGTGAGTCGTGCAAAAGAGAGAGAGAGGGTGATAGATAGATAGAGGGAGGTGAGGAGGGGAAGGGGTAGAGTTAAAGAAAGCATGTGCTAAACATGATGCAGCAAACCTGTAAAATCTTTGATTGTAATGTTTGTTTTTCCTATATTAAGTTGAGACTCGTGAGTCTCGTTTCGAGTTGTTTAGGAACATCTGGACGATGAGTTTACATGAATTGAGTGCCAGTTTAATGAAGTTGTGCTGTTAAGAATTCGCCTGGAGAGTTATGGCAGTCATATAAATAAACTAAAGAAATAGTCGAATTTTTAAAAGAAGCGGTTTAAAATACGAATATATATAAAGAAATAATTATGGGCAAATATAAACATATGACAATATAATTTGGTTAATTTAAGTTTTAAGAATTAAAATTTGGAAGCTTTAATATAAGTTCAAAATAATATTAAATAAGTCCGATTAGTTAGGCTGCTCAATTTGAGTTAGAAATTAATTTAAACTTTTATTTTAACCTTAAGATTGGATAGAGCGAAAATAAAAGATTTTTGTATGAGAAGGAGATAGATAGAAGAAAGAGATGCATTGAAGAAGGAGAGAATATTAGCAAATATTTTATTTGATATCATTTCCCTACTCATAAATGCAGGTATTGAATACCTGACATTTCTTCATTCTGACAAACATCTGAAGTAGATTATTGAAGTGTAGGAATTTGAAAGTCGAATTAAGACATTAAAGCTTAACAAAATATCGTTGGAATCAGGTAGAGCATGTGTTTTTCCATGATCAGCTCTTATCGTAGCTCACACTATTTGACTATATAATTTACCAGCATAGAGTACAAATTTCTCAGGCCATAACAAGGACCGGACCGGGCAATTTGCTCATCAGTTAGCCGCCCAGGCAGCTCTTTGGACAATAATCTTAAGCAGAATACTTGCTTTAACAATTTAAAATCAATTTACAGAATAATGTGTATGCACACACCCCAAGATGTCCCATGCAGGAGCACAACAAACAGTCATTATGGAAAACGTGTTGTATAAGGAAAACCTGAAGAAAACGCTAGATTGCAGGAAAGTGTGGCAAGTGCTTAAAGGCAACATGCTATTGACAGCCACTATTATGTGGCAATTATAAATGAATCAATCAAACTGACGGACTGAGAGGATAATGGCAGCTGGAATCAGTTGATAACTGGTAACTTGAGAGAACAGTGCTTAAGGTTCTTGAATCAGATTTGCCAGCCTGAGTCTTATCTCATCACGCAGGCCCCTAGTTCCGTTAATTAATTGATGATCCTGTGAGTCAGCCCGGCTAAAACTTTTTCTGCACATCCAGTGGCAACAGGGTCTTGTAGATGCTGCCCGGATAACAGGCCTGTCTCTGGCTGGTCTGGCGAACTTGGTCCAAACGTTGTGCACACAGGTGGCACCGCACAATCGATGTGAAATCGGGAAGCCACGCGAAAAGGCAACAACGGAAATCGCTCTGAAGACTTGATCATTATGCATGCCACCAAGAAGTCGAGTGGAAGACTCGTTGTTGTTGTTACTGCTTTCTGTTCGTTGATTGCGTAATCGCTGACTCGAGACTTTAAAATGTGTAGACAGAGACTCTTCTGGCGGTGGCAGCTGCTTCTACCGTTTTAATTGCCACGAATTAAAGTATCATTAAAATATGTAGAAAAGTCGCGCCAGCGGCGATATCAATTTCATGGGACAGCTCCAGCTACAACCTTATGCATACATTTAATATTACACATTCTCTGACAGCCCAGTGAGCAGAAAGAAAAGAGAGAGAGAAAAAAATGGCAAATTGATTAAAACCCATTAACATGTTCTTTATCACTCAGCACAAATAGGCCTGGCCGAGTGGACAAGGAGTTGAGTGGAGCGTGCGGCGAGAGTGTCGTCAAGTGGCTCCGCCAGCAGGCTGGGAAATTGTATAAGCTCTGGAATTGATTGTGGGCTGGGTCCACTCGGATGACTCGGCAACAGGCTGTGCTCTGAAGGCGAGCCTTGCGGCTGCGATTTGGGAGGCTGTTCACTGCGGTGCTCAAATTTTATGAGCCTCCACTGATAGATGGTTTCAATCAGCTGATAGTTTCTATAAGGATGGCAACGGAAATACTTTCCGAACTGGCAGTTACGTAGCTGTAAACTAGATAAGCTCTATACTTCTATTTAAGAGGAGGTTGCTTTAAAACTAAAATTAAAATCGAGATCTTTTCAATGTTCTTTTGAGTTTTTGGTTTATTAAGTGTAAATTACACGATTTACTCACTTAAAATACATTAAATTCTGTAAATCTCACCTGCATTCATGAAAATCGCAAAGAAAGGTGGCGTTTAATTGAACCCCTGAAAATAAAATTCTGAGAGTATGTGAGAAATAAATAGTTAATGTCAGCGGCAGCGATTTTACCAAAATCAATATTGGCCAAACCATAAAAATCACATAGGCGACCTGTATTTTAAAATGTTTAAGAAAAAAGTTTAAGAGTAATATCTATTATATATCTATATATTCTTATATTAAGTGCTAGATCATTAACAAATACAACAACTTTAGAAATAAACACAAATATAAACTTATTTTAATTGTTATCAATACTATCGTTACTGCTAACAATAGTTATTTATTTAATTTGTCTAACTATTCTTATTTAAATACCACGTAGAGCTTAAATGTTTCATATCAAAACACAAACTCTCCACTCCATACGAACTTCATTTGTACACTGAACTTTTTTGCAAACTCTTACTGAAAGCCACAAATACTGACGCAACTTTTTCGCTTTGGAAATTCATCAATTTTATTGTTTACACAGAGGTTACTCCAATAAAAGAAGAGAGAAAAAAACACTGTTCCCATTTCCATTTGGAACCGCAACTAATTTCAACTTTATTATTTGATTTGGAGCGATGACCACTGGCCAAAAGTCAGAGGCGATAAATCACTCATACGCCAAGTATACACAAGCTGGAAATAAAATTCCAAATGCAGAAGAAGCAGCACCATTTGTGTGCATGTGTGTGTGTGGAGGAGTGTTCGAGAACGCCTCCAGCTGTCGCACTACGTTTCATGGTTCGTCGCTCTTCCTTGGCTGAAGGACTTGCCTCTACTTTTTGCTACCTTTATTTTTTTCTATTTTGGGCAATTTTGCGCTTATTTACGCAGTTGACATGAGCAACACGTGCGCTGACAAATCTGGCCAAGCAGCATTAACCCCTTGTTGGCCCTTTGAGCAAAAGACAATTTAACACCTGAGTGGGAGCACAACCTGAAATACAGCTCGTAATTTATTGACATATTTAGCTACTTTGATTTGCCTGTCTTTGAATTTCATCGCCAGTATTCGCATGTATCCATTTCATGCCCAAGTAAACAGGCATCTGTTCTCTGGGTTCAATCACCCGCAGTTATAATATGTGATGTGGAACTTTCCACATTTTCCCCTGTTTTCTCCACGATTTTTTCCCTGTTTTCCCTTTGGGCTAAAAAAAAACCTGGTAGTATTCGCGCCCTGTTAGCCAAACTAGCTGTCGCTGCTTTTGTTGGCCTTAACACACTTGACTGGACTTAAACGCTCTGCAAACCTTGTTGCTTGTCGCCTGCATTACACTCACTTATGGCCAATTATAGTTAATGTCTCAATTAGCGGCAGTTATGAAAATTATTGACTGGCCATGCTCAGCTCGCAGCTTAGGCTTTTCTTTTTTCTCTATCTCTAAGCCATTTTTAAAGTTTTTCAACTATTTTCGCTCGTCTGCGGCTAATGGCCCCAGTTGTGCCAAGCGGGGAGCATCTGATTAGATGGCAGCCCCCGGTCAGTAGCTATTTTATTGGGTTGACTGACTGCACAAGATAAGATTTGCTTTCGATACGACAGGAAACTGCGTCGAGAGCTGGCGACTGTATTAATAACTAAAGTTGTTGTTGGGGCAAGGCTTTTCTAGGTTTTCATTTCGAAAACTTTAAGCGCATTATCTCACATTTATCTCAACTTAACTTGTTTTTTATAAAAAAATGTATTTTTCTATCTATTCTATTAAGGAGGACAGTAAAGTTCTTATCGGACATTTGACACAACTTAATTTAATACTGTAGTACCTGGAATTGCTATAAAAGTAAGCTAATAAGTTGACTTTCTACTTTTCTCAGAAAAATATGTCAACAATTTTTCTTTTCTTTTCCTTTTTTCTTGCTCCCTCTCTTTAAATTTTAAATTCAATACAAATTAATTTTTTTCTTTTTACATTTCCAGAACAAAATATATTTAAAATTTGTGTTTTCACAAATTTAAATTTCTAAAATTTTGTATTTTTTATTCTGTTATTTAAATAAATCTTATTTCATATTATTCAAAATTAAGAGACGAATAATAATTCAAACTGAATTTCTTGGTAGCGGTTGTGATACAACAGATTGTATAAGCCGCTGCGGTTCCATTCAAACTCTCTCCCTTGTTTTTTTTCACCCTCTCCCTGTTTTAAAGTCCATTTCAAACTCGGCAACTGTAGCAGCTCATTAAGCGGAAAAAGACTTCAATGCCGCACATAAATTAGTCGACGGTAACAATTTCATTTTGCTATTGAAATTGACGGCCAGACCCCAATGGAGCTCCACGGCAGGGCAGGGACAGCACGGACCAGAAGGCAAACCATTCTGGCAGTGGCACCAACTGGGCCATAAATCAAAAGCAGTGCACGGTGTTTAATACACTTGACGCCAGATTTCCGCGACAATTTGCGCATGAATTAAACATAAAAGCAAGTCGACAGAGTAACTCACGCCGCCCCCTACAAACTCCCGCCAAAATCTAAAGCGGAGTGGGCCACACTGGCTGCTGGTTTCCGTTTCCCCGTTGCTCCTCCCGCTACGGCTGCTGCCTGGTGAGTGGGCAAATAAAATCAAAGTAGGTAACACGCGCAAATAAAACACTTGACACATTAAAACGGCAACAAGAACTCACATGAGAAACACCAGAGTGTGGGAATCTGAATCGGGTAGGAGCTGAATAGGGGGTGTACCAATGGCGACGCCATGAGCAATGTGGCTACAAATTTCCATTTTGTCGTTTGGGGGCCTGCCTGATGCAAATAAGTGACACTCAGCGAGCAGAGCAGCCGTGAGGTGTAAAGGAGGGGCAGCGCCAGGATATGAGCGCGCATATATCTACAGTGTGTGAATAATCAAGTGTGTGTGCGTATGCGTGTGTGAGTGTCGCTTTACACACGCATACATACAGATTTAACGAGTCGCATTTATGATACCACAGACAAGTATAATAATTTCAATTAACGACACCCGCGGGTGTGTTTGCAGAGAAAGGTGGAAATGGAGAAAGGGGCAAGTGGGGCAGGGGCTGTTGCAGGAGCAGCAGAGATGCCCGTGTGCATCCGGACGAATGAATAGCAAAGTGGCATGTTATTTTCTGTGAAAATTGTGTGAAAAATTATGTAATATATATACAGAAATTAGTTATAAAGAAAGCCACAGTTAGAAATTTGTCTTAAAAATTCAAAATAGAGTGTTTTATTATTATATTTAATTGAATTTACCTATGTACGGTGTGGAATTAGATTTTCAAATGAATATCATTCAAAATACAAAAAAAAATTTTATTGATATTATTATATTACGATAAAATAAAAACGCATGCAACATATTAAAAACATATATATATATATATATATATATTTATAATTACTTTGAAATTTCCTTACGATAAAATTCGATATTTTATAAAGCCGTAAGCAGCCACTCTTAACAGAAAGATGAATTTTAGCAAATTTAAAATACACGTCAATTTATTTACACAATAAAATGTATAGCATACTTTTTGGAGTTACTTAAAAAATAATTTTTATTATAATTGCATTAATAAATTCTAATGTTAGGTATTCATATGCAGTTAAAGTCGTAACAAAATAATACGTTTCTTATGTGTTATATACATTTTAAATATACTTCCGTATAATAGGACTCAAGTTATTAAACTTACTTTGAATGCAAACCAATTCATTGTTATTAAAATAAAAATATCTGTTGTTATTCATTGCTCAAGCTAGAACAGTGATCACCGTGATATCACCGTAATCACTGTGGCACTCATCACTATTATATATGTGCAGCCCCATACTACGCAGGTGTAGACATAAAAAGGAGCTGCTGCACCAAAATAAAAACAACAAAAAAGGAACGGAGTCTAACGCAATGTTGTTGGCATAATGAGAATGAGAATGTGAATAAAGAAGAGCCGGCGAAAGAGTCACGTTAAGGAAGTGTTAGTAGGTCGCAGCTGTGCGATTCTGTGTGTGTGTGTGTGTGTGCGCGCGCGTCGCGCATTATTATGCCTCTAATTAACTAAACGCATATATTTTCTTAGCCACATCTTTGGCCAAGTTTTACAGCCTCACCAACTCATCAACATAAAAGTTTTTAATGAGCCATTTTGCAGCCTTTGTCGCTGACTTCTCCTTACAGCTTCACATATATGTAGATGTTCACATATGTAAACATGATGTACATATATATATATACATCATATCCGCATCCTACAACCACTTTTTATACTTGCGTTAGCTTCTCGGCGGCACATTTTGTATGGGGAGTGAATTTGTTATGACAAGCTCAGTTGCCACGTTTTAATTAAATTTAATTAGTGCGTTCGCTACGACAGCAAATTGGCCAACATGTCAGGTGGATTAGGTGGGCAGAAAATGACAGCTGAATGGTAAAGCCGAGAGCCATCCGACATTTGTCGACATAAAGATGAGGTCTTGTCTAATTGGAGCATGTGTTAATTTCAATTTGGCCTCCAAGCGACACAAAATCTAAAATGTATGCAATCAAATTTTCAATGCAAAAATGAAACTGTGTGAAATGGGGAAAGTAGCGCAAGGTCAACCTGTATGAATATATATGTACATATATATGAATTGAAGTTGGGGTTACGGCAAGGAAATATGACATGAACAAAAGGTGTTGTTTTAGGGTGTCAAAAAAAGTAAATTAATATTTGGAAAAAATTGCAAAGTTATTAACCATCTAACTATATGATATTATATTCCCAATTAGCAGACTTTTTATTAAATGCCGAATGCCAGATACCGAGACGCATTTTCATTACGGTCATTACTTAAAAAATTTGATTATATTGTAGTTCATAATCTTAAACACACTTTTTTCTATCTTTATAGTAATAATAATAATATCGATTCGCAAAACTTAATAAAGAGACTTTGCAGTCTTACAAGTCCAAATCAATACTTTTCAGTATTATCTTCTATTACTATTGTCAAGTTGGCACTACTCACAATAATTGTCATCATGAAGGTTTCGACGGCAATTATATAACTCGCCAAGTGAAGAGTGCAATCAATTCAAAAATTAAATATGCAAATTGATGGAGCAGACGCAATCAGGACAGCTCATTGATTATCCACATGCCAAAGCATAAACAGTGGCAGCCACTTGATAAAAAATAAAAAAAAAACACATATAACGCAAGTGCCAGGGAACACTACAATTAAATGTTTCCTGCCCGGACTTAAGCCCAGCAGCGTTGCATAACGCAACAAACGGCTGAAGCGGCGCCCGAGCAGGGACAGCGCCAGCTTCTGGAAGTGCGGCTGAGACTGGAACTGAGACTGAGACAGAGATAGAGACTGTGACTGTGTGTGTGTGTGTGACTGTGTGCGCCGAGAGTAGACTGGGCCATGGCAGTGGCAACGGCAACTTGTCAGCTCGAATGACGTTTTAATAAGTCACATAATTCATGTGCCGGCGATGCCGATGTGGATATCAACATTGAACGTTGCCTTTGCCTCCACTCTCTGCCTGTGTATGACAATGTTGCCGCGTGCCCCAAACGGCAGATTGCATGCTGTAGAGGAGGTGATTGCAGCGGCATCGCATCCATTCGATGCTGCAGGGCAACGTTTTTGGGTTCGTTTTGACACATGCGTCCCCCCGGCTGTCTCCTGTCCGCAAGCCAACCCTCTGCCCCGGCTGCATGTCTTGTCAGCTGCTCATTTGTCAATGTAATTGATTTTATGCCTGAGCTTTTGACTAAGGTTGTCGCTGTTGTGGCGGTGGATAGTTGCGATTGGTTGAATATCTGGCATAGTTGGCTACCTGGCTGGTCGCCTGGCCTTTTGCCTGATATATTATTCGATTACAGTTAGACGTAAATCAAGTGGAAGAGCATGATGTAGCCATCAGGCACAGGTATGAGTATCGTATCCCACAAAGTTATTGCCTTTAGTTCATATACATAGTAGCTACAGATTCTATGTGTGTGTGTGTGTGTGTGTGTTTAAGTGTGTGTGTGTTGGTCGGTCGGCTAGGGAACGCGAATTATTGCTAAAGAAGGTCAAAAGAGTGGCAAACGAGCCAAAGAAGAAGGTGAACAGCAAGGTTAAGCGATAATTGCGTGAGAGATGCGGAAATGATAAGATGATATATAAACGGTGTGTGCGTGTGTTCATAATAAAAGATATACGAAGAAGAAATATGGAATAAATTAGAAATGAGAATAACTCAGCAAATAAAAATTACAGATGTAAAAGATAAAAGAGGCATGATAAATTAGTTAGATAAACAACATTTGCAACAATACCCACAGGATCACAATAATATGATGGAATCTAATTCAATATATACAGATACAAAGGTAAGAAATATGACATACTTCAGCAATATAAGCAATATATGGTTCAATTAAATACGATAAAAATTAAAGGAAAATTTAAAATTTTGATTATAATGACGAATAATTGTAAATATGAAGCACATTAAAAGGTAAGATTAATTTTATTAAATACCAGATCTTTCAATCTTTCTTAATTTATCTGCTAAAGTTTATTTACTTCATTCTAATTGAATTTTAACACGTTTCCTTTAGATAGACATACCAAGAGCCTCCCAATTTACTGCGCTCGCAGCACAACTTAATTTTCAATCAAGGCAAGTGGAGAACCAAAGTTCTGTTAAACAAAAACCGGTAGCCTGTGGCCAACTGTTGTGCCAACAACAATGCCACTGAGTCGGTCCAGCTTCTGTACGTAGAGTGGAGTCTGCTTTTTTTATGGCCAGGCGCGTTTGTATCTTACAGATAGTTTTTTGCTTTGTTCGCCTATTGCTGTCTTTGGCGCTCATAAATTTTTATAGCTTGTAATTTGGGACGTCGCTGCACATGCGCGCCAGGCGGTCGACTTGTCTTCGTCTTCGTCTGCGACTTCGACTTCGACTTCAACTTGAAAATTGGCCATCCTGCCTCGGCTAGCTGGAGGAAGTCGCTTCTTCAGTTTGCCTTCGGGTTTGGCAATGGCCAATGCCAGATTTATACCTTCGGTGTAATTAATAGCGATGTTTTGGCCATTCTGATTGGCTTAGATGGCTTTATAGTGGCTGCACGTACACGGCCTATTGCCTATTTGTCTGTCTTTGTCTCTGTCTCAGACTCGGCCTCAAGTGCAATTAGCCACAGCTGAGCCATTGTTTATGGGCTATGCAGCGCCTTTTGCTCTGGGTGATAATCATAATATCTGCTAATTAAATTTCAAAAGAGGATATTAAATGATACTTAAACTCGCCACGTACAACGGGACATTTCAAAGATGGCTATCTCAGAAGCAAATGTGAAGGAATTCAAATATATGTAATAAGAGTCTTTATAAGGTTGCTTAGGCAGACTACCAATTATTTTTTAGCTTATTTATTTTTGCTTAGCTAATATTTTATATAGTAAAGATCAGGCATTTCCATAAAATTTTATTAGTTTATTCAGGAACACAATGAATTTCACCAAGTTAATTAATTATATTGTTTTTTTTTTCACCAAGTGAAAGACTATATTGGTTTTGTACAATATCCGTCTTGCTGTCCGTCTGTCCGAATGAACGATAAAGTCCACAATCTTAAAGCTAGAGTCAGCAAACTTGGCATTTAGATAGCTGATGACCTCCCAAAAAGATTGCCACCTTGGTATCCGTCTCCACAGTTTTTGAGCTAGAGTCACCAAATTTTGCATATATATATTGCAGGAATGCTCCCCCAAACATCACAACAAAAATTTGTTGGGTCCATGATATTTGCACAAAAAAATGAAAAAACAAATTTTTTTGAAAAATGCATATATTTTAAATGCACCTACCTAAATGACAAAACATGACCAAAATGCCATCAAACATGAAAATCGGTTCAGTTTTGACAAAGTTATTGAAGTTTGAAATATGGGAGCTATGGATCCGAGAGCTTCACTTGTCAAAATGTTTGCCAATTTTGGCATGATTTTTGACAAAAAAATTGATTCCCTCATAATCGGGTATAATGTTGATTTTTATACTAATTATGACTGACACAATCGATTAAAAACAAAAATTCACAATTCTAAATTTTAAAAAAAAAAATTTCGAAAATTAATAAGGAGGTACATGATATTTTCACAGAAAAATTAAAAAAAAATTATTTCAAAAATGCATATATTTTAAATGCAGAACTAATCTAGATGACAAAACATGACCAAAATACCATCAAACAGGAAAATCGGTTTAGTTTTGACAAAGTTATGGAAGTTTGAAATATGGGAGCTATGGATCCGAGAGATTTACTTGTCAAAATTTTTGCCAATTTTGGCATGATTTTTGAAAAAAAATTTGACCCCCTCAGAATCAGCTTAAATGTTGGTTTTTATACTCGTTCACGAAGTGCTTGGTTGGTCACAATAATAAATTATATGAAGCAGATACGAAAGTTTACAAAGACTTGCGTGCGGCGGACCTAAGGAGAATACTACTATAATTAAAAAATGTAAAACTTACCAAAAAAGCCCTCCCTTGTGAAGACCACCTGCGTGAGCTCCATGTGATAATTATGATAATTGTTATATCATGATTATAATTATAAATGATTATTTTTAATGTTACTATAATTATTCAATTATTATTCGATTAGCATTCAAAATTAATCCCTAAAAATATTATTCACAAGTGCACTCGTATTGGAATAATTAAACCATTTAATTTTATTATAATTGTTGGATACGAAAAAGTGCTTTTTATGCTTGTGAATCCATTTCAGCTAGTCTCATAATTGTCTAATCTTAAAATAATCAGCCTACTCCTTAAAGCTTCCAACCGCTTCCATCGCAATGTGAACCCATTTTTTAAGCCTAGATAAGAATCTATCTTTCTTATGTATCTTTCTGTGCTAAGCTTCCATGGAAGTGCCTGCCACTTGATAACGTTACGTTCCTAACCTAATTAGAGCATTATAATGCAAAACGAAGCCTAAATATTCATCTTTATAGTCTGAACAAACCTCACTCCCTCGCTCTAACTGCCCGACGGAAAGAGCAAACTCAATTACTTAGAGAGTACACATCTATTCCGGATAACCCCTCAAGTGCCCTAAAGCCATTCCGCCAAGATTTGCAGCTACTCAAAATGCAAACATTGCCGACGCAGCGCAGCCATCAGCCAGCAGCAGCAGCAGCAGCAGCTGGCAGAGATGTTGCCGCAGTTGGATGCTGCTGTGCGTTGGCTCTGTTGCCTGTTGGCTGCTGCTTTGCCTTTTGATGATTACAAATTAATCACACTTTAAACATGGCAATTACGCTACTCGCTCCGCGACAGGCCCAAGCACTGGCTTAAACTGTCGAGCTGTAGAACTGTGATACATTGTATGCAATTTTCCAGATACATGGAAAGAAGCTACCTCAGCAGCAGCAGCAGCAGCAGCTCTTGGCTTTTATATGGAAAAATTGCTTCCTTTCGCTGTTTAACTTTCGTTTTAATAAATAATCAAGCGCAGACTGAATATCGTTCTACACTTGGACTTGGACGTGGAGTTGGTCTGGCTCTTGATATTGGACCTCAACGTCTTTGTCTTCTGGCTGCGGTTCGTCAAGTCCCTCATGTAATTTCCAGGCAATTTCTCATACCCATAATTGCATAATTTCAAAGTTGTTGGCAACTTAATTGCGCGCAACGCGACCAAACGCTGCCAGCTGCCAACAACAACAACAACAATAACTACTTCCACGCTTACTCTGCGTATGGGAGCCCAGTTGCCCAATCCGGCCCAGACCAGCTTCATGGCTGTGGCCTGTCTTCGGTGTAAATAAAACCTTTTTAAACGGTTGTCATGTGGCAGCCACCGCCACCAAGTACCCACCGACTACCGGGCACCGACTCAAACTGGTATTGGCGGGCTTTGCAACTTGGCTAACTGCCTGATGCCATGATGAGTCGCCTCTCAAGATTCTGACTTCAAAGCGCGCACATCATCAAACATATGTTGTAGCTGTTTCAATTCAGTCCCTTCCCCATCTCCCTCTCTCTCTCTCTCTCTCTCTCTTTCTCTGTCTGGCCACGTTACGCCAACGCCTGACAGCTGACTGCGAAATCTCCATTGGACCACGGCTTGCGCCCTCGCCCCGCGGCCATTAACCATCAAAGTTAATATGCTTTATATTAAATTTACTGTCTGTCTGGCCTCGCTTTTGTTGTTATTGTTGCTGTTGTTGTTATTGTCATTGCCTGGCAGCAATGTCCATACAATCTGCATCTGCCACAATTTCCGCGCCCTGGCTTAAAATGACCGCCCGTTTACCGCATTTGTCCCACCGTTGAATTGTTTGGGATGCGTTTGCTGCGTTTCTCGTCAAATTACTCAATTAATTTCAGTTAAATTAAAAACAGAGCGCAGACAAGAAAGCAAAATTGTTGCCACTGTCGCTGCCAGATTGTAAAGTGTAATGCGAGCGACAGGAAACATTTGCCAGGACTGCAAGAGACGCAGCCTGACAGACAGACAAACAGACGGACAGACAGACGCACAGGCGGACTGCGGAAGGTGGTTAGCCGACCTGGCAAATAGTCGTTAATTTGGCATTTGCATTTAAATGTTGGACAATAGCAATTTAGTCTTAATTGAGATTAAGCAAGTGTGAAACAAGGCTGGAGAAAAATGAACACACTAAACGCGCAAAAAAAATAAGAAACTGAACTAAAAATGCTGTTAGCTGTTGAAATAAATTCTGAATAAAATTTAATAAAAACGGTTTAGCTATATAATAGTTAGTAGAGCTAAAAGTCTGGAAAAACCTTTGCATGCAAATTGGGATTTGCGCTAAAAAATTAAGTTGAAAACTTTGCAAGCAGAAATTCGACAAAAAACTTGTTCAAGCTTTTTGCCGAATTTCTACTTACCTGTTTTTTGGCGAATTTCTACTTACAACTTAATGAAAATTTTTTATTTAAAAAAAGGTTTTCATGCAATACAAATAGAAAATCCTGCCAATGTGAACATTTGCTGACTTGAGAACTAAATTCTGATTTTAAAAAAAATTTTATATAACAAAGTTCGTTAATACATAGTATAAGAAAATTTATTTTATATTTCTTTAAGAATGCATCGAATATAAAATCAAAAATGATGCGATCCGTTTTCTGTGCGGCTCCAACTTAATTTACGAACATAACTTTTAAGTTAAGGAAGAGTATTAAGTAGAAGAAGAAATATTTTTATAGGCAATCTTATCTTAAGTGACAATAAATACAGAATTTCACAGCCCACGGAAAATTCATTTTTTATATGCAAGGGTTTAAAATTAATGAAAATCTCTTATAACAGATTTTCCACAAAAGTTTTGGTTTGTAGTGAAATTTAGAAAATAAAGAAAATTATAATTTTAGTGTTGTGCAAAATCGGCTTAGGTGGCCTCAAACAAGGTTTTGACCAAGTTCAGTCCGTTGGCAATCTGAGAACGAAAATTTGCTATGGAATTTGTAAGTTTCAGAGCCGAATACCTTTGCTAGGAGGTATTGCCAAGCTGATTAATGAGCACGTTGCTTGCAAATGAGCCAAGGAAATCAAAACAAGCGCACTGCGGCAGCCGCCGTTTCCCTGAGGGGGGTTTTCAGTCGTTTAGGCCAAAACCAGAACCTGTTCGGTCTGGCAGTCCGAGCCAAATGCATTTGGCACGCAATTATGGCCCAAAGTGTTAATTGCATTTCCGCCGCTGCCAGAGCCAGCTATCAAACTGTGGCACGGCCCACAGCTCACGCATTTGGCATTAAGCGCGAGCAGTTGCAGTCCAGTTGGGTCCAGCAGCAGCAGCAGCAGCAGCAGAAGCAGAAGCAGCTGAAGTAAAAGCAGCCAACCAAGGCTAACACATTCGGAGATAAGCAACGTGCAGAGTTAACGGCGCTTTTTGGTGCTGCTGCAAATACTCTGCTGCATGCCTCCCCGGGAGACGTTGTTAAAGATGGCGCATGCGTGGCAGACACGCAGCGGGCAGCAGCAGGCAGCAGCAGGCAGCAGCAGCAACAGCAGCAGCAGGCAGCAGATGAAGCGAAACTAAGTCAAATATTTGTAGAACAGAGCAACGGACAGGCAACTCCCCAGGCTAACTGCAAATTCGAAATTTATGGGCCCCAAAAGACGCGTGGACGTCGCAAAAAATATAAAACTTAGCAGCCAAATATAAGAATTAGTAATACCCTAACTTAAGTGACTTAAAGTCCTTTTTTGAATACGAATGCAGACTGGCTTTGTGTTCCTACTTTGTTTATAGCATTACTGTTCATAGTTAATATTTTTAATTAAATAAATATAAATATATAAAATATAAAAAAATTCTTGAATATAAATAGCTTAAAATAAGATTTTCTCAATGTTACCAACTCTTTCTCGTAGCCGCAATATCCTCTCGGCAGTTATGCAAATTTGATACTCTGAGAAAGGAAAATTTGGCAGCCATATACAAGAATTGGGAATACCCTATCTTAGGTGAAGGTGAAGTTCCTGAATATAAATGGCTTTAAATAACGTTTTCTCAATGTTACCAATTCTTTTTCGCAGCCGCAATACCCTCTCGCCAGTTATGCAAATTTGATACTCTGCGACGCAAACGAAAAGAAATGACTTCTTTTTGGCCAGCCGCATATTCATAAAGTGCTTTTTAATGGGAGCAAGAGGTCCCAGGCCCAGTCCCAGTCTCAGTCTCAGCCCCAATGTTAGCCACAGTCTCAGCCACATTCAATGGCCGCATGCAAATCCTCGTTGCAGTGTCTATCGCAATGGAAATGAATGCTGACAGGCGGCCAACCAGGAGGCGTCTGTCATTTATCGAAGTCTTTGCATGTCTTTGCATGCGGCTACATTTGATAAGTGTGCAAGAATGAAAAAAACGAAATGAAAAAAAAGAAAGAAATGCTGCCACAATCGAGTGGAGCAGCTGGCTGGGTCCATTGCTCATGCCGCCTCACAACTCCCATTTGGCATTGGCATTGGCATTGGCATTCACTTGGCTTGGCTTGGCTTTGCCGCTGTGCGTTCTGGGCTTTGGCCAAATCCGCTAATAAGCCATTTTGACAAATTGGATGATTGCCGTCTGCCTGTGTTGCCGAGTAATGTGTGGAAAGTGTGACCCATATATTGTCGATTGCCGATTGTCGATTGCCGGTTGCCGGTTGCCAATTGATCTGATGAATAATGAGCAGCATTTAAGTTCTCGATTGCAGCCTAAGACCCTAAACGTGATTTGTTTAGCCTTACATGTAAATATTACTTCAAAAGTATCTTTAAGATACAATGCATAATCCCGTGAAGGGATTGGCCTTGTTTTTCAAGAGTGGCAAAGCTTAACACAATTCTTAAATAAACAATTGAATTGGAAAATCAAAAAATATATTGATGCCAACTGCATTAAATTTTTATGAAATTGGCCAAAGGTATTTAAGATATGCAAATGTTTTCTGATTTACCATTGTTGTGAATTTTAATACATTAAATAATTGCAATTTTGATTAAATAATAATTTTATTTGTTATTCACTTAATTTCGCTGACCTTCGTGACCTTTAAATATCAAACCAATGAAGTTATATGGTTCATCTAATAATCTGTAAATGGGATAGAAGCAATATAGCGAGGTATTAATATAATATAATAATATATACAGAATATATTACATAATATTCGCCGCGTCTTCTTTGCTACTGACTAGGATGAAGTTAATAAAAATTTAAAAAAAATTAATAAATAAATGATCTTATCTATGTTTATGTTTTGCTAAAGTTAAAATAAATAGAAATGCTGCGAATTATATAGGAATATTGTCTACGTCGTTTTCATTCATTATTAATAAAATAAAGTTACTCAGTCAATCCTGTAATGTGCTTTAAGCATAATTTTCTAATAACAGAACGTAAATTTAAATAAAAATTATAAAACAGAAAATAATATAGATGTTGAGCTATTTAAATTATAAAATACATTTTTTATTTATTTTATTTAAAAAATTATTTTATTTTTATTTATACAAAATAGTTATAAATTCGTAAAGCAGATTTTCAATCTTCTCTCTCTTGATCTTACACCCTCTTAAATGATCCTTACATCATATCACGATCGTAGCACTTGATGGTATTATTGCACTCGTCGTCGTGCACTTGACGGAATACTAAGAATCAAGTTTGAATATTAAGTTAAATTAAGTAATATTAATAAAAGTCATAGTAGTATTATTTAATGATTTTCTTGGCCACTTACCATTCTTGGTATTGAAGCAGTTCCATTCGGTCAGTTCACACTGTCCCTGGAACTCGACGACGCACTTCCCATTGGTGGCACAAACGGGCAGCGACTTTTGCGGACACTGGAAGTTGCACTTGCCCAGCTTCTGCAGATCGCGCTGCCGCTCGAGCAGCTGGGGCACTTCTTCGTCGGCGGTCAGCAAACGAGCTGTTTGGTGGGCTGGCTTTGTGGTGGTGGTGCTGCTGCCGCTTTGTTGTTTCTGCTTTTGCTTCTGCTGCTCTTTGATCGCCTGATTGATGGCTTGGGGTATGTGCGTCTGCGCCTGTTGCATCACATAGCCGACGTGCTGCTGTATCTTGTTGACCTTGTCGCCAATGTCCAGCGGCGATTCGCCGGGCAATGAGACCACAATATGCGGCACCGGCTTCATCACCACTTTGTTGTGGTCCGCAGCAGGAGCTGCATGCTGCCAAGTGGCCGTGGCCTGATGATTTATCACCTGCGGCACCTTCGGCTGCTCAACATGTGGTGGCAGCAAATCCAAATGGGGCACCGCCACTCCGTGCCCCTGTCCACTACCGTTGCCCGTGCCCTTTCCAACCGCCGCCTGTGGCACGTGGCCGGTGATCGTTGTGGCCACGCCATGTGGCTTCTGCTCCAGCACCTGATTGATGTGATTGGTTATCAGCGTTTGGACGTGCACGGGCAGCTCGATGGGATCTGGCAGCTGTTGCTCCGGCTTGGCCAGCTCCACGGCGTGCGTCAGCGCGAGCAGGGCTGCAGCGACCGATTGAGATTATATATATATACATATATATCATGACTCCGCACTTCCCCGCCAAGTACTCACCAAAGATCAGCAAGGTTCTCATGTTTTGTCTCTTAAAATCCACAAAAATCACCAGATATCCAAAGTATCCAAATGCGTTCCACTTACGTTCCACACGCAGCTAACTTTTACCTGGCGACGCTCGGCAGCGTTCTGTGACGCTTTCGTTCGCAGCTCCCGGTTTTATACACGATTCCCCAAAACTGATCAAATTCAGTTGTGTTTGAGACAAACCAAAGATTTGTCATAAGCATTTCAATTTTTGTTTAATGCACTTTTTATGATAATTCAATTATGATGCTTTTCAAATTCTGTAATCTCCACAGGAACTGGTTTCGTTCGGCCTGAACGGTCGACTGAGCAAAAAAAAACTCTGCTTTGCATTAATCGCTTCCTTATAGAATATTATGAGTGATAATTTAACTTTCTCATTTTTAATCTCTTATTGGGTTGTGTTCAGCTAAATTTAAAAACTCTATTCATATACTTGGGTATTTTCTATAAATAAATACAATTACATTTAAGAATTATCTTAGATGAAAAGTAAAATTGTACTAATAATTAAAATAAATAAGCATACATTTAGGTGCTTAGGTTCAATTTCTCGATTACAATTATTTTTAGACAGAGCCTAAAGGTATTCCTTACAGCACGAAAAAATGTTGCTTTAAAAAGGCAGCCACACAATTTAAATGTACTTTAACAAGTATTAATTTTAATTTTAATAACCATTCCAAATTAATTTAAAATAACACAAATAAACTGTGCTGTCGATATTATTTTTCGTATACAAAAGGAACAAAACATGTATGCAAATTTCCCACGAGACTTTGCACGCTTTAACACTGAAAACAAAAGGTTTTTTTTATTTTTGGCAGGCAGAATTTACATACACTCTGACAGGCCCAAAAGCAGATAATAATGATAATGAATTTTGCATATTTTTGCCAGGTGTTAAAATTAAGGATTATGAGATGCAGCAGCAGCAAAAAACTGAATATTTGTCAATGCCAAAGCGACAACATTTTGTTATAAAAGCATTTGAGTCCACAGCCAGAATCAACAGTTGAACAGTTGCTGCACACGCAGTAAGGTAACAACAACAACAACAACAGCCAAGTCCAAATTCTCTTCAGACATGAAATTTTCGTTGCTCTGCCTACGTAAGTTTTACAAGCACTTTATACGTTAATCAAACTATAATTGCAACCATCTTTCTATAGTTTGCTGTGTGGCTGCCGCTGCGAGCGCCACTGTGCTGCCTGTGAAGCGCAGCCACCTGCCGGCGGTCAACCAGCATGGCGAAACGGTCTGGCTGGATGAAACGATCAATCCGGTGCCCGCCAAATGCGACTTCGCCTGCACAGATCGCGATATTGAAGTGTGCGCCCACAACGGACAGTGCCTGCAAATATTCACTAGTCGCTGCACCATGGCCGCCTACAACTGCCGCCATCCCCAGAAGCGCTTTAATATTGTCGAGAACTATCGCTGTACGCAAGGGTATCAGCCACTGTGCAGCCAGACGGAACGCAAGGAATTGGGCCTGACGCTCTGAAAGGAAAGTGTGGATTCTTTGGAAGTTGGCTGAAGACTTAATATATAAACTATACATTACATGCATACAAAATAATACACATCATATATTACATTAAAACAAAATAACGAAATTAAATTAAATGGTTTTTAAATCAACAAAAACAATTTCTTACTAAAGTGAATCAAAACTCGTTCATTAAGCTATGCAAGTTCTTATCGAGAGAAATAAAACAAATGCAATAGCAAACACAGCAAGCGCAAATAGAAAAGCTTAAGGCGAAACTTTCAAACACTTGCATGCGAAAAGAAACGGAAGAAATGAAATGACAGCAAAAGCTGTGGGTGACAAAAGCCCGCAATCCATGTTCCGCTCACAAACACTCTCAGTGGCAACGATATCGCAACCGTACGAAAAAGAGAAAAGACAATGGCAAAGCAGCGAGACACAAATGCAACGCCAAATGTTACGCTCCAATACACTCTCACAGGCTGCTTTTGCTTACGTTTCCATTCCTCCGTTTTCCGTTTTAACGTAAACAAAAAGCGCTCAATGTTCCGCTCATTAACACTTCATATCTTTATAGAAAAGGAAGTAGAGACAAACACTCTCTTCTCCTCTCATAGAAAAAGCAAGCAACAACAATAACAACAAGCTTCAAAAGCCGCGCTCAATATTCACCTAACTTATAAGAAAATGCCAAACTCACCATTACTTTGTTTGTTTTTGTAGGTGTTAAATGGTGTTCTCCGAATTTTTACATCGTATTTTTTTCGTTCTTACATTTTATTGATATAAAATTTATACATATATATTAGAATAAACTGAATATAGACTTCATCCTGTTGCCACATTTACATCTTGAGATCGTGCTCTGTGCAGCGACGACCGCACAAGTTCATGCGACAAATATCCTCGTCCACAGCGCGGAAGCCCAAATCGCGGTGTTTACAGTTGAAGGTGTCCATGATGCATTGATTGGGAAACTCGTGGATGCAGATGCCGTTGTGTGCGCAGATGGGCTCCAGCTCAAACTTGGTACACAGCTTGTCGCAGTTCTCAGCAGGAGTTGGTGGCATTGTGGTGGCTGATCCTGGGGTGCTAGCCAACAGCAGCTGATGACAGTTCTTAGCCGAGACGCGTTTAGTCACCACGGTTGGGTAACTCGTAGTGCTGGGTGGTGCCACGATAACAGGTTGAACTTCCGAGGAGGCGGTTTGCAAGCCTGGGTTGGGCATGCCGGGATTGGGGATGCCAGGATTGGGCATGCCGGGATTAGGGATGCCAGGATTGGGCATGCCAGGATTCTCGATTCCAGGGTTGGGTATGCCAGGATTTGGAATTCCAGGATTTGGCATGCCAGGATTTGGAATACCAGGATTTGGCTTGCCATGATTGGGCACTCCAGGATTCTCCGTTTCCACAATAGATCTCATATTTCGCACCTTGACCACTCCGGTTGGAATACCAGGATTGGGCAGACCAGGATTTGGAATACCAGGATTGGGCAGGCCGGGATTAGGGATGCCAGGATTGGGCAAACCGCGGTTTGGCATACCAGGATTGGGAATGCCGGGATTAGGAACGCCAGGATTGGGTAGGCCAGGATTAGGGATGCCAGGATTGGGCAAACCACGATTTGGAATACCAGGATTGGGAATGCCAGGATTAGGGATGCCAGGATTAGGCATGCCAGGATTCTCGACTCCAGGGTTAGGTATACCGCGATTTGGAATACCAGGATTTGGCATGCCAGGATTTGGAATACCGGGATTGGGCATGCCAGGATTTGGAATACCAGGATTTGGGTTGCCATGATTGGGTACTCCAGGATTCTCCGTTTCCACAATAGATCTCACATTTCGCACCTTGACCACTGGCACAGTCACCTGCTCGGTAACTACCTTTCCAGGATTGGGCACGCCAGGGTTTTTGACTCCGGGGTTGGGTTTACCGGGATTTGGAATACCGGGATTGGGCAGGCCTGCATTTGGAATACCAGGATTTGGCTTGCCATGATTGGGCACTCCCGGATTCACCGTTTCCACAACAGATCTCACATTTCGCACCTTGACCACTGGCACAAGCACTTCCTCGGTAACTACCTTTCCAGGTTTCACCTCCACCACACGTGCCACCTCCACCTGATCTTTGTCCTGGACTATAACGGGCTTCCCATTGGATAGCAACGGCACTTGGACAGTCACCCGGCCGATCTCTGTAGTTGGCTTCACCTGCGCTGCGCTAAATTCGGAACACAGCAGCACTACAAGGAGATATCAGATCAGTAGAGATGGGAAGCGTACAGTTAATTTAGAGCAGAGTTCTCACCTGTGGCCAATACTAAAAGGAGCTTGCCCATCTTCAGACTTCAACTTCTTAATCTTCTGTGTCCTAAACTGGGCCTTGGCATTGGCTTTTATACGATTTAAGATAACTCCTGACATAAGCAACCGGTTGCAAACTCAATTGAACAGCTGCGATCACTTTACGCCATTTTTCGAACCGGTTTTGACAAAGCTTTCCTTAATAAATCCAGCAATTATGATTATTGTTTTTGGGTGGGATTCGCGCACTTCATTAGGTATTCATTTATTTTGGAGGAAAGGTAAGACAATTCTTTTGTTTTTATAAAATGTTTTTTATTATTTCAGTAATATTTCATACACTTCCTTGGTGTAAATTACATTATAAATTCTATGTTATTGGGCATAGACATACATATAGTTAAAAGTTAATGGACTTTTTTTTTAGTGTTACCTACATGCTTAAAACTCCCCATTTTATTTTTTGCCTTTTGCGACACTCTTTTATCGTACAAAAGAACTTCTTAAAACTTTTAAAAATCATTTAAGGCGTCAAATATTTTGATTAGCAAATCATTAAATTTTAGTTTTGATATAGATAGTTATGGGTATATATATAAAAGAGTTGACCACTTTGAGTTCGGTTTTAAGTTTTCGTTGAGTTTAAGTTTACACTATTAGGGGTCGTACTGTGATCTGACAGCATTGCGATCCCTAAACCTTTGCACGTTACGTCCATCTTGTAAGTTTACATATATGTATAAGTAGTACGTAGTTCAGTTATTTAAGATTAGTTCTACATTCTTTTGCATATATATTTTGCTCAATATTATTATTATTGTTGTTTTCATACTATCATAGATCAAGGCTAACTAAAACTCCAACTACATATCCTGGGGATTGTCCATACCATAAACGCAAATTTTTGATAGGTTCTTCATTGATCTGGATATATATGTATATGGACAGCATAGGGCGCTTTATATTAGAAAGGAGAAGAGACAGAAAGCATTGTTCAAGAAATAAATTATAGATTTGGAGGAGGGATAGAGAAAAGGAAATTGGAGAAATTAAAAAGGAAATTGATAGAAAAACACAGATTTTATAAACGCCCAAGCGCTGCCCATTTCTAAACTATATTTAATTGAGTTGAAATTATACATATACTCAAAAATTGTAACAGTACTTAACATTCGGACTCGTTCTCTACGCCTACACTCATTATACACTTCATATACATTTTAATTATCATTTGCTGTATATTAATAAATATTTGTTTGTTTTAAAAGGTGTATAATCTTAAGAACTAATCACTTTTATAGTTAATATCTTCAGGGCTCAAAAGCACTACTAAAACTATAAACAATCTGCTGTGTTAACATATTTTCCTTTCTTGTGTGTGTTTTTTTTTTGACAAAGTATATTTTCTATTCTACAAACATGAAATTTTTATACATAACAAATAGTTAAAAAGTTAGACGAAAAAGTAATGAATATGATTAACAATTTTTAACTAATTTCACATACATTTTTAGTTCTGTTCACTTGTGTTGTTCGGTTTAAAAACTACAATAAATTTTTATAAAATAAATTATGACTTAAACTGTATACATACATATATGGGATAGCTTAAAATTTATTTTAAAGTAGTTCATTAGTTAGTTTTAATTTTTTCATTTTTATGTTGAGTTTATGTTAGGTGGTCCAGATACTATAAAGTGTCTGGGTATTGTGTTTATATTGTTTTTTATCATCTTGTTCTTTTATTTGCGTTCCATTGGCTTGACTTCGAGCAGCTGAGGATAGTTCTCCACGATGTTTAGTAGGATCGTATCAATATAATGCTTTAGGCGCACATTTTCATCTTCTTTTTCCTGGAAAGCCTGCTGCAGCTGTAAATTTACATAAAACCGATTAGTTTGATACTCTTTTTAATACTGAGGAACATTTAACACAGAGACAGGTATATATGATACCTTAATTTTTTTAATACTTATATACAAGATGAGAGTTATGAAGTTTGATGATCTTGAAAATGTTAAGAACCGAATGAAACCAACAACAAATATAAAATTTTTTATACAAATTATTGTGCCGAAAAATGTTAAAGAACGTGAACCACAACCATATGACAGTGACTGTCAAACTGCAGCACATGCACAGCGGCTCCAAAACCGTGTTTCTTGTAATTTTTGCCTTGTTTGTTTATGATTTTTTTTTTTGATTTTTTTTTTTCGTTGGTGGATAAGCATTACCTGACTTAGGGAGGCTAATGTGGCTGAATCCACAGAATCCTGTAATACAATAAATACAATATAAATATATATATGATGTAAAAAACGAAGAAATGCGAAATGCAGCGGGACTCTCAAACTGTGCGAATAAAAACAAGCGTGACTGTGCGTGGGCGGCGGTGTTTGACTAATGTTTGTGGGCGTGGACGCAGGATAAGTGAAGCATAGAGCATAGAACGGGTACACAGTAAGCGTTGTCATGAAGGGCATACACACCTGAGCTTGCGACATCTCTTCCAGCTCCTGGGCCAGATTGTTCAGGGTGCCGTTCAACAGATGACGACCCTGTTCCACGCTATTCGTTAGCATGGTGGCCTGATTCGTTAACATGGTTGCCTGCAGCTCCTCGTTCTGCTCCTCGAGTGCTAAAGAAAGAAGCATGCAGAGAGATTAGTACATAATATTAAGAGGTATTCACTCAAAATCATCAGCAGTCACTTACAGCGATTCTTTTGTCGCATCTCCTCAAGCTCCTGATGCAGTTCCTCCAGTCTTATGCTCTCCGGCGACGTGGTGGGCATGGCACGTGCCCCGTTCTCCTCGCGGGCGCGCTGCAGCTCCCGACTCAGCTCGAGCATTAGCTCCTCGGTGGATTTCTTTTCCTGCTCGTGACGTCGGAGCGTCTGCATTTGCTCATCGTACTCCTGCTGGAGGGCGGCAATCTGATCGCGTGCCAGCTCCAGCTGCTCCTCGGTGCGATGCAAATCGTTGGCCTGTTTATCGCACAAGACACGCAACCGTTGCGCCTCATCGCGCAGGGCGTTCGCCTCAATTTCTGTGGCTTTAATTTTCATTTGGCAGTTCTCGTTCTGAAGCGAGGCTTCGCGTTCCACGCGTGCCAAAATTTCCCGATGACGCTTCTGCTCCTCGGCCAAACGCTCCTCGGCGCGCAGTTCCGACTGCACACAATAAATTCAATTAGCATCTGTCCAGTGTTTGTGAAACTGTTTTGGGCACTCACCTCTCTGTACTGCTCCTCGAGCATGTGGTAACGCGCCTGGAGCACCGCATATTCAGTCTTTGTGCGCGTCGTGCGATCCTCGGCTATATTTTGCGTATCTGACAGATCGTCCACCTTGCGCTGCAGCAGCTCCAACTGCAAGAGAGATTGAGAGTTTTCCAATTGTAATTAAATATGCGTTTTTATTGTTTATTATTTTTAGAGTATTGAATCGATATGGGGATTCGATATTTGCGCTACTAACACAATCGCTTTTCATGTGCCGCAAATCGTGGAGCAGCTCATTCACCAATTGCACATCAGCCATGTGATTTTTTAAATACATTTGCATATATCTGATATATACATTATCTGGGTCTCTATATATGCCTATATGCTGTTGCACTCTGCTCATCAAAAATTCAACAAATTTCTGTTGGCTTCACGCGTTCGACGTCGTCTTTGCTCATTTGCTTGCCTCAATCGACTGCAAACGTAGCCGGAGTCTGTTTTATTTGTTTTTGTTTTTTTTTTTGTTCAACGGCGGCAAAGAAGACGGCAAACGACGCACGCTGTAGGCTGGCAACACTTAATAACACTGTGTAACAAATTCGTAAAAAATAATTGATCGCAGAGAAAATAAAAACCAATTTTATGTTTCAAAAATCACAAAAAAGTTTTAAATTATATGTAATACTTTCTGAAAGTTTTAATTAAAATAAAATTTTTTTCTTTTGTAGTTAAACTCTGTGTAATATTCAGCATATTTTCTCAGTTTTATAGGGTGATCTCTGAATAAAAATTAAAGAATAACTATAATTTTGCAGCACAGTGTTATTAGGCATGCCTAGCCCATATAAATTTCATAAATATTAAGTATACGCCCAAGTGTTTTCCATGTGTGGAATAGGCCCCCAACAAATGTTGGCGTTGCATTCATTAACTATTTTTGGTAGACATGTGAAACCAAACTGTTGACTGCAGCGATTTCAGTTTGCTCAAACTGCTGTTCAGTGTAATTATATACGTCTATATATACAAATGTGTATACAATGCAAGAAATCACTCGTCATTTGTGTGCTCAGCTGCTGTTTTGTGCCGATAAGAAATGTTTAAGGCGGATGCGATTTTTTTGTTGCAAGTAAAATACTGGGTAACTGATAGTCAACAGATGCTGACAATTGCAGTGTTGCAAAACTAATAAAAAAGTGATCAATGCAGACTTGTGAGTGTTGCAAACTTGTTTGTTTACTTTAAAAATAAACTAATAAAATAATTTCTCTAGCTCTTTAATAATAAAATAATAAAAATAGAAAATTAAATAAATATAAACAGAAATCTGAGTTTTTTTTTTGCTGTTTTCCTCAGTCATTAGCTCAAATTCTTTCAAAGTCAAGTGAAAAGTTCAATTGAATGAAATGCGCACCACTTGTCATACAAATTGTGGGTGGTTTGGGCTGCACAGTTGCTGTCAAACTGTAGACAAAGGCTTCAATTAAGCTTAATTAACTGCAATTTGCGACGAGTGGGTTGGAGAGCAATGTAAATAACGTCATATAAAATCGGCAACAGCAAAGCACAAAACATTTTGACGTCAAAGCAAATACAGAGATCTATATGGTGACTATATAATATGTACTATTTAATATTGAGCAGTATGAGAGACGTGGACAAACAACGCGACGGGCGACGCGGCAGCAACTGAAAAGATTTAGGAATGGGGCCCGCCGAAAAATAACATGTAAACTATCTATGTGGCTGAGAGAGGTTGACTAAGAGAAAGAGAGAGGGAGAGAGCCACGTTGAGTCAAAGTCTATAGTGGCATATGAAGGGGGGCCTCTATAACTTAAATATATGTGTACAATGAACCATGCCAAAAATTATAGTACATGCATATATAAAATGCCAGAAAACTAGAATCTTATTCAAATTCTACAGAAAACAATGAAAAAAAAAACAAAAAAAAAAACAACCGTTGGCCAAAATAAACAAAAAGTACAAGCCATAAAAAATTATACTATACATAAAAAGAAAATAATAAAAATCCAAGCAAACACATTGAGTAACAAGTGCCGTTGCTAAACAGGAAAGTAATGTGTGCGTAAGGGAGAGGGAGTGACAGACAGAGAGAGAGAGAGAGAGAGAGAGAGAGAGGTTTAGTGAAAGGGCGAGGAAGGGGAAGTGACAATAGCAATTTCTTAATGCTTCACTTTTCTTGTCACTTTTGTTGGGGCCCATCAAAAATGTCAAGCAGGGTTAGTTCCAGGGTCATTGCGGTCTGTGTATAAAAATCGGAAACACTCTGTGAAAATATTGTTATACTTATTTTGAGACTGGATGTACGGAAAAAAAACTGTGAACTGGAAAGTTTTGACAATGTGGCAGGTGACATAATGGGGGAAATAGGTACTTAATAATGAAAAATGGGTGTGTAAAAGTTAAAGACAACTGGCAAAGACTAGGGAAATGCATTAGTCAAACAGCTGATTAAGTTGAAGACATTTGCCGATACAAGATACAGATTGGGAAATATCTTCTAAATACATTATTATAATGCAATCTATAGATTATGCTTCTACAAATTTACTCAATCGTATATCAATCCAAATAATAGTTTTTAATGATGTCGTTTTAAAGTAACTTCCTTCACTTATCTAACATTATTCACACTTTAGCAGCTCATAAATATATCAATAGCAATTGCAAAACTTTAGACCACAGCTTTGACCTCAAAAGATTTCAAACAACAACAACAAACAAAACACTTGCAACACTTTCCGCTGGGCAATAAAATGATCCCATTTGTTACATTTATCAAACGAGAGTCAGTTCCCATTGCCATATATCAGGCAGACGATTGGATATATATATATATATATATGGTAAACAAATGGACAACAGAACAAGTGGAAGCTGGTTAGACGCATCCGTTGGCTGTCTTATCGTGGCTAGCAGTGACCTCCAGGGCTGCTGTTGTGGAGAGTTTTCAAAAGAATGCCAGAGTTTTGCTCGTGATTAACAATAACATGCTCGCATTCACAGTTGTGTGCCCAATTAGCAGGCCCCAATGGGCGCCAATAATTGTGAGAGCGCGTAGTACTCATGCATAAAACTGGAAAATTGCATCATGCAATTAGTTGCATGTCGAATTCTCAGCTCGCTGTGTGCCCCATGGTGCCGCAGAGTGAGAAAATCGCTTGTTCCACACAGCTAACCCATATCGCATCACATCCCATTCCAATTTCCCCCCAGCTGTTGCAATCGCATTAACTCTCGCTACGATACAAACTAATCTGTTTTCGAAACTTAAGACCCCAAAAGGCGCTTCTGTTCTCATTTCTCAGTTACTTTCGTTGACACATTTTTACCCACACTAATCATCCGTTTGGTTAAGTTTCAGTTCATTCATTCATTTTATTTCGTTCATTCATCAACGTTTGTTATTTTCTAAGGCATTTTCTAATTTGTGTTTATATATTTCTCTTTATTTTTTCGGCAGCTGATCTCATTTTACGCATTTGTCGTACGCTAGAAAATATAATTTATATGTTTTCTGTTTACTTTCAGCAGATGTTTGCAATTTACACAAAAATAGCTATTTTTTTGTTAAGGTAAATATGTCAAGGAAATACGTAAACAGTATGAAACACATTAACGATAAATGAGTACTAAGAAAAATGTATTTGCGCTTTGGAAAATAAAAAGTTTAAAATCACTTTCAATTAAAATTAAAAATGTTGCAATTTACAAGTTTATCAAAAAATATCCGCTATCAATGCGAGTTTGTAGCCTTTTTAATTAAGTATTCATTATAATTCCAATTGTTTTCTCAATTAATTTTACACTTCATTTGATCAATTTCCATTGTTTCAGCACTTTAAAAACAACAATTAATTTTAACTTATGCAACACTACTGCTGTTTTAAAACTTGCTCTCTAAATTCCTTTCCAACACTCACGTCGTTTGTTTCCAGCATTTTAGTTCAAGTCACAGCAACAATTTCAATAAATTTCACATAAATCAAATATTTCTAAATATTTATTTTCACACATTTATTATATTGTAGTTCGCCAGAAACACTCCAGAGGTCGACTAAACCACCTGACTTGTCATCCGTGCTTATTTATACTAAATTGACATTATTGACATGCTATACTAGAGAGTGAGTGCATAGAGTATATATTGAGGGCTCAAAACAAGGGGCTAGACTCTAACAATACGTTATGCCCTCTAACATTGCGAACTCGGTTCGGGTACCACGCAACCCTGAACATTTCGTTTCAAATATACATCGAAAATGTGCACACAATTACAATTACCTGAAATGGTTGGGGCGTTTAGTGCAATTGCATCGTCAATATCATGTTATATTAAAGAACCTGCTTTGGGTCATACTGTTGAAGGTTTGCTTACTTGCTCGTTGAAATTATCGCATATCTCCGCGCTGAGGGCGCCGTTCATTTTGCCGTTCGTCCCGTTCGCTGTTCCTCCGTTGCCGTTTTCCTCGAAATCACAAAGCAATTTGTTCTTGAAGTTCTTAAGGTTTTCCAATTTGAAACCGTTTGTATTTGTATTGTTTGTTTTATTGTTAAATTTACTTGTCAACGTTTCCAAATTGTATATTTTATTGTGATTATTATTGTTGTTGTTATTGTTGTTATTGGACTCGAGACTGTTGTTGTTCGTTTCGAGCTTATTCTCGATAAACACCAGCGAATTGGGCTCCGAATCGGATGGCACAATATCCTCGAAATCGGCCGGATTGAGACTCAGAAATGTCTCCTGATCGATCAGTATGGGCTGCTTGCCAAATCCGGGATATTGTCCAGCCACGCCCACGCCCAAGCTGTAGGCGTTGCACAGGGGATTCTGTGTGGAGCTGGTGTTGAAATTCAAATTCAAATCCTCGAGACTATCCGCTGACGAAAGTTTTTGACTAGCGTTGTGATCACTACCGAATTTCACGCAATTGTTATTGCTATTGTTCAGTGAGTTGTTTTTGTGATTAATGGTTGCTGCTGTTGCTGCTGCTGCTGCATTCGATGTGGGTCCGACAAATTCGAACTGACCCGCCCACATATCATAGGCTAAGTCAATGCTATCGGGCTGGCTGGCAGGTTGACTACTCATGATTTTTGTGTTTTTGGTTTTTTTGTTTAAGTATGAGTTTTTATAGTCGATTTGCTTTTAAACGTTTTTTTGGCTTAGCTTTTTTTCAGTTGGAGGCGTGGCACTGGGCGTTGATTATTCACACGTGTTGTTGTGTTTGTTGCCAGCGGAAGACACTTGATGTTTTCTTTATTTTTGTTTTGTTAATTTTTAAGGCACATTATTGGGACATTTAAGATTAAGATTTTAATGTTTACATTTTGAATAAATTGTTGTAAATATTTCTATGCCTACTAAAAAAAAATGTACAACTGTGACATACTTTTATATATGATTTTAGTATCAGTATTTTAATTATTAAACAATTTTTTTTATATTATTATATATTTGATTTGTGAAGTATTGCGCGGCTATTTTGCATTAATGTATATTATATATTTTATTACATATTTTATTAAATATTCGTTTAATCTTTTGGCTCAACTCTCTTAAATTGTCTTATGGTTGAATAAAAGTTTGCTTCTCAGCTGTTTTTTAAATTTTCGTACAATAGAGTAACAAAAATTGAGTTTAAGTTAATTCTCATAGCAATTAGTCTCCGCTGACTAACTCCTAACTCAAAGCTAAAGAAATCCACGCATTCTAAAACATTATGTAGAAATGTGCACGCATATTTCCCTAATGAGTTCCTTCAACCCGAAAGAACAATCAGCAGCAAGTGCGAACAACAATTGCCAGAGGTATTTTTAATTTGTCTTACAGAACCGTAATTTAAACGATATTAGAGAAGCAGAGACGAAAGATTTTCAAGATGAAAATCAAGCTCGAGGCTAAGCAAATTGAAAGGTAAAACTATTCCGGATTCCATGCAGCAGTAGCCTCAGGGGGCCCACACAGCAACAACAGCAGCCGCAGCGCACAATATGAAAAGCAAAATAATCAAACAAAGGAAAATGGCGAATGGCATTCAAGAATTTTTCTTCAACAATGTTTTTTTTTTCCTTTTTCATCCAGTATTTTATGCAGGAAATGCGCGCGCGCAGACAAACAAAAGTCATAAGCTGAAAGTTCTTTTGCTAGAAAAACCCCCCAATTCCCCTCTAATTCTCTTCTGTTCTTTTGGTCACGCCTCTTTCTACACGACTGAGTTTGGTCTGCGCTCTGTTTTGGAGAGTCTTCTTCTCTGTTTAATTTCCGACTTGAATTGATGAACTTCGTGCAGATAAAGAAACGCAGAAGACTCTGCAGAGTCTTCGCAGCGAGTATTTTTCGCTGTTTAGTGGAGCATGCAATGCTGCAATTCTTGCTTGAGCATTGCATAATATTTCTATGCCCTCTGGGCGTCTTTTGAGTTTTTTGGCTAAGTTTTTCTCAGCTCTTTGCAGCTGCTTTTTTTCTTTTCAACAACCCAAGATGTTTTTGTCGCTGATGATGATGATGATTCAATTCAAGAAATGGGAAAATGTGTCATGCACATGAGTCTTAAATTTTCTTAAATGGTTTATAATAAATTTGCATGAATCACAAAGAGCACAAAATGAAGAGCGCGCCGCAGCCTTTCGTCTAGAGAATTCGCGCAATTGTGCATGTCAAATGGTCTTAAGTGGCCATAATAAATTTTAATTTATTTTCTGCGCAAAATCGAGCAAATTTTCGGTATGTGGCATATAAAAAATTCTACTAAATTCTACTTGAGAACAATGCAATGCAGAATTAGGTTTACAACAATTTTATTGCATTCCCGAAAACAAGAAAAAAAAATTGAAATTTAGCGCTCTGATTCCCAAACATTTCTAAATTGGGTATTATATAATTAAATTAACGCTATTCAATTCTATTTTGTTTACATAAATCCTAATTTTTATTTTTATTTTTTACGATCTTTAGTCTGTCAAATTTTAGCTTCCAGAAAACACTTCATGTATTTAACACGATGTCAAGTGCTTTGCCCCCACTTGACAAACGCAAAAAAAAAAACCAACAACTTGACCACAAATTTCATTGATTTATGTACTTGTTGCCAACAGACCATTACAGCAGTAGCAAAGACAACAACAACAACTTTCACCAGTCCTGACCAGTCACAATAGCAATACAACAATTTAAAGTCTGTCGCACATTTCTTAGCCAAGTTTTTTACTGGTTTGTTTTTAAACATTTCTCCAGAAAAACGCAATAACTTCAGACCAAAAAACATAAAAAACCGAAGTTTGGCCTTTGTTTTTCATCAGCTGCTGCATTCACTTGCCCGCTTTTATGGCTGATCATTTATAAACATGGCATAATCAATGAATCGGTGGCGTATGCGTGATATTCAACTTGCAACGCCCCAATAAGAGACGAGCTGCAGACACTTTTATGATGCTCTCATGCATATTGATTTGTGGCTGCCACTTGACACGTTGCAGGTGCAGTTGTTGTTGTTTTTGTTGCTGTTGCAGTTGCAGGCGCTCACGATTTGAGACAATGGAAATTAAGTTAATGACGCATCTACAGAACGTGCAACGCCGCATCGTGAAAACGAAAATTTTATTAACCAAAATCATAATAATAATTATGTGAGTTTGAGTTTTACTGTTTTTTAAGGTTGATGCCCACCCACATATCATAAAAGAAATTGCATTTGGGCAATATTTGCTGCTTTTAGTTGGGGTTATTTTATTGAATTTAGTTATTTTATTTTATTAAGATTATTTTTATCAGCTTTCATCTTAATACTTAAAGAAAAACACGTTCATTTAATGTGAAAAATAACTCAGCTGTATAGTTTTGATAACGTTGCAAAACAATTATTTTTCTATTATCTTTAATTTGTTGAGTATTTACACAAAACAGTTATCAAGTGCAACCTGTAAGTCTCTAATTCTAATCTGAAGAGAATTCAATATTAAAGAAATACCAAATATTTAAATACTAATGTCTCATCCAAAACAATTATTTATTTAATCGTTATTATAGATTTATTAAAATAATTACGTATTTTACTTCAAAGATAATTAAGTAATTATTTCTTGACGAGAATGTTTTAGAATGGTTTGCCTTATTTCAAAAGAGACCATGGCCAAGCACAAAATAGATTGTTAGCATTTACAATTCGAAGGCACTGTCATAATCCGCAGCTGTTCTACTTTCGCGTGACCAACTCTTCCAGGAAAGCAATTTAACAGCATTAAACCCTAACAAGTTCATCTATTAACACACTCCCAGAACAACGGCTTCCAATTTGGATCAGCATTTGCACCAGTTTCTAGCCTCATTGTTAGACTGCAGAGCAAATTTTTGCCATGTCCATTACATTGCAAAAGCCTTTGCGACGCCCACACGCTGCGCCCTTTCAGAACCTGGCCAACACACACACACACACACATTCACATAAAAAAATGAAGCTTTGCTAACCTCATTTCTCAACATGGGGGCTGTCAGGGAGACAGACAACAGCTGTTTGCTGTCACACTGATCTCTCACCTTGCCTTTTGCATAATTTCTCAATGCAATTGCAGTGGAGGAGGAACAAGAAGAGGTAAAAACAACTCCTAAACTGTGTAGTAATCATGAAAGAAGAAGCATCAGCAACTGCTAAAGTTTACCTCATGTTCCTCTTTCATCTTCATTATATAAGCATCAAGCAAACTGTAGAACCAGCAGAGCGTAAAATGATTTTTTGTTGCCAGTCTTAAAAGACAATTAGAATCTTGACTGCAACTTCTAAGCAAACTGTTGTTGGTTTCTCTTCTTTATTTATTTTTTTTTTTTGAGTGTAATGAAAGCAGTTTGCTTTATGTTTTTGCATGTCCAGGGCCTGTCTCTGTTTATCTTTAGTTTTGTTCTATCGTGCCCAGCTAGTTTCTAATTACACCAAATTCAATGCTCTGCTGCTCGCCAACCATGGAAATAACATTATTTAGTCTATTTAGCTTGAAAATAAATTAAAACACTCGCAGCAAACTCAACATATGCAAAGTCAAACATTTGGCCAGCTTATCAGTAGTCGACTTTATAGGCGAAGCAACCCTGGCAGGGCTAAGGTCAATTTTAGACGGTGTCAAGGGAGCAACTCAGCGGAAAATGATTGATAATGGTTTAGAATTTTTGGTGTATATTGCTTAAGTTGGACATTTTCGACACATTCTATGAGTTGATCATGGAATTGGTGGTTGGAAAATGTGTGAAAATTAGGTAGATGATGGATTACGGTTGGATAAATATAAGGAAAATAAATAACACAACTTTTGGGAAAATAAATGCTTTTAAAATTAAGAAACTCTTTTTATATGTGCATTTTTTAAGTTGAAACAGTAGCTAAAATGAACATAAAAAGTTAAAAAAAATTGCAAAGATGCAAACTAATTTAAATGAACCTCTTTTGGGAACCACGAGAAATCAAAAACGAAAACAATCAAAGTTAAATTATTAAGCAAAGTGAAGGTTAAAATTAACTAGACAAAGACCACTTCAAATGAATCAATCATTTTTTTTTTAAATAAATACAAACTGTTCCTACATAAATAACCGATTCTTAATTAAAAAGATTTCATCTTATCATACACAAATTCAATGGAATCGCCTTAACAAATCAAACTCTTCATTAACTACGCGTCTAAACTTTCTTTAGTTTGAAATTATTTCAACAATTTGCTCCTCATATTTGAGTCAACAGCAGAAAACGGTAGCAGCAGAAAGCAAAAAAATATATATCATTAGCTTTTTTTTAAAAATGATTTCCACAGCACATTTACATACAATTGCCGCCATACCAAATAGCCTCTCGGAAAGAGGAGTGTGAGGTTGTGGTTGAGGGTGTGCGTGTGGGTGTGGGTGTTGTGGGGGGCTGTGACTAAATAAGTAAGCAGCAAGCAGCTCATTAAATGCAAATTTTCTTTACATCGTATAAAGCATATTTTACGTGTCGAACAAAGGAGATTGAAATATTTTTAAATCAATTTTGATTTTGCTTTGCTTTTCATTTTTATGGAATTTTAATTTGCATGTCAAGTGGACGCAGTAAAAAATAAAGAAGCAAACGCCAAATTGAAATAAAAAATGTTTGCGATTTTTATATCAATCACAAAGATTAAAAGATTTTCCAATGAGGACATGACTTGGGTCAATTTGACATTGTTAATTATGTGGAAACCTTGCCCCTCCATGAAAAATATTTTCAAATTAAATTCAACGCAGACCAACAATTGCTCGACTAATAATTAAAAATCACAAATTTCATAAATATTTATTTAAAAGTTGTACGTTTTATCATTGTATTACGAATACACGACAGCATAAATAAACAAACCCGAAAAAAATCGACTACAACACGCGAAACGCGAAAGTCAAACTGAATGCAAAATTCACGGGCATTTCAAAAAGCAAACTATAGCAAAAACAAAATGAGAGAACCCCACAGATAAGAGACAGAGAGAGTGAGAGAGAGTAAGAGCTAAGCAGAGAGTCTCTCAACCCCCAGCGATTCGGGCAGATCTTAAAAATAGGCAAACAAATAATGAACAAAACAACAAAGAAATCAACCTCGATCTGTGCCCGCTCATGGATCGCTCCTCTGGGGTACTGAAAACTGGGAACTGGCCTTTCAATCAACAATTTGCCATATGTGCGCCATCAAATGGGTGCCTGGGTGCCTTTGGCATTACACACACGCTCTTCACACATGGTACAATATTTAGCGAGGGTGGCACTACAAATAGTTTCTTTGAAATAACATCAGCCAAAATTTTGTGTTCAAAACAATTTTTCCATTGATAAATTACACAGAAAAGGATAAACGATCATAAGTCAATAATAATTTTAAATTGAAAAAAAAAAAGACAGTGGTGGCAAATATAATTCCCATTTTCTTATTGCAAAGACGTCTAATATAAAATTAGAAAACAAAATAAAATGTAAAAAAACGATTTGCTTATCAATTTTAAAGAAGAAATGCCGCTTTTAAAAATTAGTTTTAATGCAATTTAGTATAAATTATGTATTAGTTTATTTATGTTGCGAGTATGCACTGTAAATTAGTAAAAATTTGTAACATGTATAAATTCGAACAATCTGTAAAGAGTTCTTTTGGAAAACTGTGGCTACTTCTGATACTGCCCTCTCTTGACGAGCTCTCACGACAATGTCAACGCATAATTATGAGGAATTTTAGGCCCAACCCCCAACAAAAGCGCAAGTGAATAAGCGCGGACACAAACCATGTGAGTCGCCGGCAAACGGGAGCGGGACACGCATGCGGGATTCAACGATGGACACGCGTCGTCATCGGAAGATGGGCGGTGTATTCACCCCCCCCCCCCCCCCCCCCCGCCCTCCCTTTTTTCTGTCGCGGTTTGGTTGGTTTCTTTGCTTATTGGCTTTTTCTTTGTTGTTTCTGGTTCCGGTTCTGTGTCTGGCGTTCATGTGCCGTTACAATGCTGACTACTAATTGACTGCCTAATGAAAATTTCTAACAAAATTAACGGTAGGAAAAATGCTTGAGCACGCCAGAAACAAACGAAAACAGAAAAAACTATTTTTAATGAACTTGAAATTGAGCGTGATTTATGTAAAGGTTCTGAATTTATGTTTATTTTGTTTTTTATAGGAGGCTCACACTTGAAAAAGGGGGAAATTGGGAAAAAGGGGCTTGTTATTGCCCCAAAGTTCCGTTTATGTGTAAGTTGATATTTTAAGAAAATACCGTTTTAAACTGTAATTTTTAATATTTTTGTTTATGAAATGTTGAATCATTTTTAACAACTTTGATATTTGTTGTGTACTTTCTTCTGCTTAAATGCAATATTTAATATTTTTATTTATTATCGTATATTTTATTATCGTTATTTTTGCTGGGCATAAGCTTAACAGTTATTATTTAAAATACAGCTGTTCATATATTTCGTTTTAACTGCTTTGGCAGCCCTTTTATTCAACCACAAATTTCAATTTGAGATAAATCAAGCAATATTCCGGCGTTGCTTTCGATTAGCCGACCGAGTGGACATCAATTGATAGATCGAGCAAGACGTAAGAGGGGTTTTTTAAAAACAGACGCCGTAATTAGCGTCGTTTTGCGGCCGTCTCAATTTCCACATTGAATAATCGTTTAATGAGCCGCACACACACATACATCTACATATACACTAATAAGGCACCTGACTAACGTAACTGATAAACGCTCGTTATGAGTCGGCAATCGATAAAAGGCTGCCAGCTTTTATTTTAGTTGAGGCAAATTTAATTTACACTTGGCACATTTTCCTTTTACACGTAAATTTATTGCAAATTATTTAGCACCCACCACGAAGAGGACAAACAGCTAAGTTGAGCGCTGTTGCAGCTGCAATTGTTGGCGTCTTTTGCATTTTCCAACAGAAACAAAACAACAACAAACAAACACAAAATGTTAAACACGCGAGCGAGCGCTCAAGAGAGAGCAAGAGAGCGGAACTCCCCAGCCAACGCGAGGCGGCCGTTTTTCCGTTGTTATCGCTTCGTTCGTTGTGCACGCGGCAAGAGTTAAATGCAATCTGAGCGCACGATGTACGTTGAGCGGGCGAAGCATAGACATTGGCGTCGACGCCAGCGACAGCAGCGACGTTGGCGCTCACAGCCACGCTAACTTGTTGGGTGCCGCCGCCGACGTCGCTGTCGCAGTCGCTTTGTTGCTGTACAGCCGAAAATGCGACTAATTCGACTTAGTAAAAGAAATTCGTAGTGAGAAAGCAGCGTAGAAAAGTGTAGCAGCTGCAGCTTGTAACAAAAGGATTGAGAATAATGCAAAGGAAAAGGGAAGAGGGGAAAAAAACAAAATGCAGTTGGGCCTGTTACATAAGTGCTTATTATGTTAGGTGAAGTGAGCTCAAAAGAAACACTTGAACTAGTGATTTAGCTGACGGCTGAAAAAGAAGCTCATCTGAAGACCAAGTTAAGCTAAAGAACTAGGCAAGTGAACTCAAAGAGTTGCTAATATTTAAATTTAATAAACTTAGATATACAATTTAAGATGGAATCAATAATAGGGGAACTAGTTAAAAATTGAATTCTGTCATGCCTCAAATAATTTTATTCATTATTTTGCTGTTCACTTTTTTATATGAATTTACAATGTTTTACACTACACTACTTAAGGAACCCTTGCTTGCGTCAACTTCTCGGTTGCCTAGCAGCACCAAAGAATACTTCGATCGTCGTCACAGCAACAAACCAAACACCAAACAAACTCAATTTGTATACAAACGCAGCCACCAAAATAAATTATACGCAAATAAAATGACCGCATGCAATTACAACTGCAGCTGCTTCTTATTGGCTATTTATACTCAAGGCGAGGGGGGTCTTCGTGAGGTCTCTGTTTGCTATTTATTAAAGACAGTAAACAAATGTACGCCAAATGTTTGATTAATTAATGCAAACAACCCAAATTATAAAACAATAAAGGTAATAAAATAAGGCGTATTAAGTTTCATTATTTGTAGAACGGCTTTAGAGAGGTGTAATATATGTACATATACATATGTATATACATATATAAGTTGTTAAAAGGAGTTTTATAGCTGGTTCATTGTATTTGTACGCGAACAAGTTCATTTGGAGCCAGCTTTTGAGCTGGTTTAATTGCTTAAAATTGATCTCCATCTAACTTATATCATGTTTAAATACGATTGTATTTATCCTTTAACAAAATCAATCAAGTTAATTTTAATAATAAAAATTTCACAAATTTTTATCATTAATGGACTGTTCAAAGCCACATTCACTAAACGCTTAAAAGAGAAAGACAAGTTAAGCCAGAGCACTTAAAATTCCTTCACCTGGGATCACTTCCTTTAAATGTAAATGTTAAGAGTTCAACGTGATTTCATTCGCACGTAGGCCGTAATTGTTGACTCTCCCTGCCTGCTAGCAACTGTCTCATTATTTATAATAAATAATTGTACAAAAACAACATCCAAAGTCGGATTGGATTTTTGGTGCGGCAAGTGCGCGAACTAGTTGACTATTAATGTAACGCCCGTTTGCCTTGTACAACCTTGCAAAAATAAAATAAATACAAAAAAATAAAGAAGAAAATGAGAAAAAAGAGGCTTAAAAGCAACTACAAGCACAAGTCACAGTCCAAATATGACGTAATAAGCCAACAAACGGACGGACAAACCTAACAGCAGGCGTAGGATTTTTTAGTTGTTGTCGTTAAAATTGTTGTTGCTGCTGCTGTCTTTGCCAACGAGTCGAGTGCCACGCCCTCGCTTGAGAGTCGCCTAGTGTGGGAAATCAACAGCAACTACTTATAAAACAACAACAACAACATCATGTAACGTAAACATTTTATGGCCAATTCTTTTTGCGATATTTTGGCCCTGATAGGCAAACACAGTTCTTGGGGCCCGTCGTGGGTTTTGCAGGTGTTGGACTCACTTTCTGACACTTACCTCAGCAGTAAAGTTAGATAATAATAATAAACTTGCCTGATATATGTACTCTTAAGTATGTGTGTGTACTTTAGTGTTGTTGCTTACCTGAAAGTAAAAAGACAATAAAGTTAAATTAGTATTTAATAAGTCATGTCGAAAATATTTACTTAGCAGTTGGTAGACAAATAAATAAATTAAGATAAATGGATATGTGCACAGTTGAATAGATAAATTAATGATTTATAAAAGATAATACATAAGTTAAAATTATAGTTGTGTTAAATAGCAAAGGGAATCAAACTTGAATCCTTTAGAGGTAAACAACAAAATAATAATTATAAGTAAAATAAAGTGTGAAATTATCACTCGCATACTAGGTATTATATATACATATATATTATGTTAATATAAACTTAATATAATCTGTTTACTGCCTTAACCAGAATAAAGAATACTTTTTTTTAATTAGATTGATATTAGAAAATTCAAAAAGTCAAATTTTCAGACCTTAAGTAATAATCACGAGAGCATTTGCAAGTTAAAAAAATCTTATGTAAAAAAACATATCATTCAAATATATCAAACATATCAAAAATTATACAAATTTAAGTCTTGCTATAAGATTTTCCATTTTTAATGCGATTTCTTGCACAAACGGCCCTACAAAACTTTGTTCCCATTTATCTTAAATGTTTCTTAAACGTCGCTAAAGTTTTTCAATATTTTTTTTTACTTTTTGGATCGCATTTAAGGCGCATTTGCATTAATTATAATAATTGCAACATTTTATGCTTCAATTCGTTGCGTTCCGCGTCGCGTGGGTTTCTCGGTGTTTCAGCATTTCTGGGTCAACGTTACATTTGGGTTAAAAATCGATTTTCGTTTATGATTTTTACTGTTTTATCTTCTGACAGTCTCACATTTGTCTTGTGCGAGTTGTGCCTTATGCTTTTAATGTTGTGCCGGCTGTTGAATTGTGGGCTGTATGTGGGCAGGTGCTAGAGAATTGTTTAATCGATATGATGAACACCAAGCAATTTGTTGTTGTCCCATTAAAGAAATAACACTTTCAGTAAATGGAACGATCCAACGATGATTTATAAGGGTTTACTTAAGGTATAAAATTGTGCTAAAAACAGGTGAAAAGGTTGAAAGTACAAAAAGAAGTATCAATTGATATTTAATATTAAAAATTTTCCAAAACTTTACCAAAATTCGATCTATATTAAATTTGGCTAAAAGCAGCCCAATATCTTCAACAGTTTTTTTTTCATTTATGCATATCTTTTTACTCCAAATAAAAACACCACAAAATTGTTTAAAAGTCATAAAACACGAAGAACAAAAAAAAGCTGTAAAATGAAAACTTTTCACACATTTTACCTTGGCCCAGTGCCCACCAGGCGCACCTGATCAAAGTTGGCCAAAGGTTTCCATGGGAATGGAATGGACAGCCGGTTTTGGCCTCTTTCTATGTTTGCCCCATTTTGCTTGGCTTTTACGCCGCGTCTGGCTAATTGTCAATGCTCTGTTTGGCCTGTCGCAGTAAAAGTGAAAAGCAAAGCAAGGCAAGGCAAGGCAAGGAAAAGAAGAGAACCCCACGCTAGGCGTGCCAGCCATTTAATTAGCTAAGGTCAGTTGGGTTTTGTGTTTTGCGGCTCTTAATCAAATGCGGAAGAAGCTAAACAAGTGATTTTTATAGCGCACCCAGTTGCATAAGTTGCCCCTCTGCCCGCTGGCTCCTAACTGTGAGGTGAAGTGTGTCTCAAGTATCTGCAAGATCTGCTCCCACAACTCTTCCCAGTCACCAAATGACAATCTATGTCGCACTCATCTGTGTGTGTGTGTGTATGTGGGGGGACGCACTTATGCAATTATAACTGTAGGCATTCGAGTATGTAAAGAAGAAGAAGAAGAAGCTGAAAAACAAACAATGGCAATTGCAATTTGTTCAATTGTCAGAGATCTTTCGGCATTTAAGTGGAGTATCTCTCTTGCAACAAATGACGACATTTCTGTGCTTCAAGTTGCCACAGCCAACAAATTTGTGAGTGCTACAATTCGCTTCTTCTTCTGCTGTAGAGCTATTAAACATTTCAGATTTCCCAATTCTTTCAACTCAAAATCAATGTGGCAGGCACATCTATTCGATTAGGTAAACAAATGAATTGAAATTGTTGATTTTTATTAAGCAAATAAAAAAATAAATAAATTATGCAGCAATAATTCTTCAACTTTTTTCGACTATAATCCAAAAAGAATAATATGAATATATAATATATAGTAGTCTTTATCTAGTAAGTTGCAACACCATAGCCCAATTTTTTTTTTTTTTTGCATCAACTGTCTTTGGTTCGTGTCTTTGCTATGCAATTTGCATGCAAATACTAGAATCATTTCCATATCTCTAGAGTCTAGACCCAGTTCTTTTTGAGTACAAAAACTTTTCTCCCATTGCTCCCATTTCTCTGCAATTAAAATAATATGCAACTTTATTTTCTCGCATTTCTCGTTGCTGTCAATTGTTGTTTCGTATTTCCTTATCAATTAATACCTTTTGGCCCGCTTATTCTTTTCGCTCATTTTGTATGCAACGCCAAGTTTCACACAACAATCAACGACGCCCTTCAATGGCGTCCATTTCGCATTGCAAATGATCCACCGCCCCGCCCGCCCGACCAACCGCCCTCCCTCACTCCCTCCCTTCCTGTGGAGCTCCTGTTTCAGCGCTTGATGCGGCGGCATTTCCGTTTCCCGTTTGGCCTGTTGCATAAAAGAACAATCAAAGGTCTTCAAACGATTCGTACGTGATATTTTTGCGCAAAATTTTTGCCATTTTCACTCTTTTTGTTTTTTCCTGCGTCGAAGTCTCGTTCGGAATTTTCTTCAGTTTTTTGTTGTCGATTTGTTTTGATTTTATAATTGTGCGCACCTTTCATTTTCCATTCACCGCATCGCTTATATCGTTTGTTGCTGTTGTCTTTACTCCTTTTATTTGCTTTTGGAAAATTTACAAATAATTACGCGAAGCCAGCCGCCGGCGACAGGTAAAAACAATTTATAATTTACACCTGTCGCTTGACCAACTCATCAATTTGCATAACAACAGAATTTCTTTGTCGCACTCAACAACAATTGAGAGTCCCTGCCGGATATCTTCGGTCTGAGGTGAATATTTCAGAATTTCATTTACATTCGAGCCAAATAAGTTGGCTACTACTTAAATATAATTTAAAGAGCTTTATATTGAGCACCTTATGTTAGCATATAAATTTCAGTTGATTGTACATTGTATTTATTAAATTGTACTTAATTAAAAATATATAAATATGTGGAAAAAATAAGAATTTCGTATGTATATAATGTAGAATTAATTAAGAAGTCAAACCATGAGCTAAAAATAATTTTTGACGTAATACCATTGATTGTATTGTTAAATATACTAAATCTTTAAATTAAATTATTAAATTACTAATTAACATTTATAGAAGAAAACTAAACTACATTAACAGAACAACTTTAACATATGAAACTGCTTTCAAAGCCTCAACACTTGCAGTCCTATGTTAAGCAGTTGTTATTGACCGCTATTTACATTAACATGATATGTTAAGAGGACTGGAAATTCTTTTAATGTTGTGGCTGTGTAACAGTTGTTTGATATGTAAACCACCATTGAATGTGGATAACATAAGTATGTTATGTTAAAAAATAAAATGAAATGTTATTAAAGCTAACTTTTCAGTTTTATAAATAAAAAATAAACAACCACATTTTAATATTAATATAATACACTCAAAAACCTGACAGTATTTTTAGTTAAATGTTTAAACAAAACTTTTGCAGAGATTTCTCTTTGCTTGCTCACAAAATCTAAAATGAATTAGCTTTGTTAGTAAATTGAGGATTGAGAAGCTGCGATCAACTTAAGATACGAGTACATAATTGAAGAAGATGATATTTCAATAAATAGGAAAAATTGATCGCTTAAGTGATCAAGCAATTAATTCACAACAGATTCACAAGCGGATGAGGAAAACGTCAACATTAATGCAGTTAGGAGAAAAGGCATTATGAACTGTCGACCCAATTGGCACTTGGCTGCAAGTCCACGTCTGTCCAGCGGTCCAACTAATTGGCAAATGGTCTCAACGAAATTTCACAAAATGACCAATTGGCGATTCGAGTCAATTTCAATGACCTTGAGGCGCCGTTGCACTCACTCCGAATCTCTGAAGCTAGCCGAGGCCAAATCAGTTGCTGCACTTTATATAACAACAACGATCAGCAGCAGGGCAAGAAGGGGGGGGGGGGGGGGGGGGGGGGGGGGGGGGGGGGGGGGGAGGCCAAAGACCCAGAGACAAAGTCGAGGGAAAACACGTTTGCGATTTTTGTAGCGGGCGAATTCAAGTGAAAAGTCGCAGTTGCACTAACACAGCGTCGCTTTTCCAGCCATGTTGGCTACATAAGAAAAACAAAAACAAAAACAAGACGTGACGCGACGTTGACTGAATTGGAATTTGGCGTTAATGAATGGCCAAATTGGCTGCCAAATGGCACAGAGCTCGTCCCCAAATCTGTCGACAATTTTGTCATCGCTGGTCAAGTGCAAATTTTGCGTCTCATCGATGGTTTCGTTATCGAAACCGATCAACACTCGATTTCAAAGAGACATTGAAAGCCACCATTAATTGCTGCCCCTGTCCCTGTCCCTGTCCCTCCTTCTACGATTATGCCACATCATGCGGGAGTCGAAGATTTGTGACGTTGCATATTTTGAACAGTTTGCTGTGGAACGGATTTGAAATTTTTGTAACGGTTGCCGCAAGAAAATTGCAAAAGAATTCAGTGGGGAATCCATACGAAGAAATCTTCGGAAACGAAAGTTGCAATAATACATTACATTACATTTAAATATACTTCCAAATATTTCAAAACTATGATTGGAAACTTGGAATGTAAACATTTCCAAATATTTCGAACATATTTTTGGAGACATTGCAAATTCACAAGTATTCAAAATATTCTTAAAAGTCCTAAGAATCGCTTTAATAAAATTTTCAGCTTTGATCACAGTAAAATCACGAAAATATATACTTTAATAAATTTCCAAATATATAGAATATATTATCATAAACTTAACAAATAAATGCAGCATAATTTGAGCTATTCTTAAAACAAAAAATAAGCATTCCTTCAAAAATAGTATTAAAATTTATTTGAAAATATTGTGAACATTTTATAAGAGACCTAGCAATAAAGCAACAAAAATAATTAAGCTGCTCTTAGAGCCCATAGACATAAAAGTCTTTCAAAATCCGTTTCCGAACAATTTCAGATTTGATCACAGCAAATTCAAAAACTTCTATATTCATCTCAATACCTTTTCTACCTTCTCATAAGTATAGCTTTGTCTAAAAATTTCCAAAGATTCAGTAAAATATTTCTAGACTTACCCTATAATCGTAGTCATGACGATTCTCCAAGCTTATATCGCTGTACATATCTTCAGTTGTATCACAGTTGGAGCTACGACCGGAGGAGTTGAAACTCGATGATCTGTAGAGTTGGCTGCAATTAAATGGAGATAAAGGCGACATAAGTTCAATTCAATAATTACTCGCAATTGTGGAAAATAGATTGTGAAATTTTAATAAAACTAACTATGTGAATTGCAGCTATTGTGAATATTTTCCAGCGGTTTGTGTCTGCACTAAGCCAGTATTTTTTTGTCACGACTAGAGCTTTACAGCAGCAAGCTTAGTACAGACACAAACCGGCACGCAATTGTTGCCGAACACAAAAAAACAATGCATACCTCACTGTGTTTAGCCAAGACACTGACAAATAAATTTCGCGCTCTGGCTGCCAAACTGTGACCGTAAAACTGTGACTGCCAAACCAATATAATTTCAAACAAAATGCAGTCTCAAAATGTACAAAAATGTAAATTATACTTGATATTGATTTTAATTTTATTTTTTTCTAATTTTGAAGCATTATATTTTATACAGTTTAGACTCAAAACTTACCTGGCTAAGGCATTGGAACTTATCTGCCTGCGGCCGGAACTGCAAAAAAATTTGAGAAAAAAAAATTATGTAATGAAAATATTTATCAAAGTTAATAATAAATAAATACAGTTTAAGCCAACAAGCTCTGTAATATTTAATATAATAATTTCTTTATTAACAAATGCATTTAATGCCCTTCAATTTGAAGCCCCACCAACAAAATTTCTATAAATTGATTGCTCATTGAGGAATACGTGAAAAAACCTTTCTGGCATTGAATTAAAAACAAGAAACTAACGTGGGCACCAAAAAACAAACACGTGACAAAGAAAAGGGAAAGAAAATAACAACAAAAACAAAAAACAAAAGGAAGACAATGGACACCCACGCAAGATTGACGCCTACAGACACACAAAGTCAAAGAGAAACAGGTAAAATGAAAGACAACAACAACAAAACAATAGAAAGAAAATGCAGCCAAGAAACTGTAACAACAGCATTAACAACAACAAGGAAAGCAAACAAACGCCAAAGACAAAATAATTGCGACGAAAATAACTAAAATTAAGTTGTAAAAGTGAAAAACAAAAATCATGGAAAATGTGTAAAGTGCATTTAGAGAAAATGTGTCAAATGTGGAAATATTTGCATTTGCAGGTGTGCATGTGGAAAACTTGTCAAGTATGCAAATTGGGTGCAGCATATTGTTTTAAAACTAAAATAGAGAAATATATATGTATAATACAAATAACTAAAATTATAAATACGTATATTTAAAAAAAAGGAATTACGTTTAAATTCAATAAATATGAATTAAAGAAATACAAATTAATAACAAAGTAAACACAAATAAAAAGTAACGCAAAATTATCTTCTAATAAATGAAAATGTCGATTTTTAATTTAAAAAAAATTGTTTGAAAAATATATATATCTATTTAAAAAATATACATATAAGCTAAGCAATATAACATCAGCAATGATAGACAAAAGAAAAGTTCTGGTAAAAAAACCGCTTTCTAAAGACCCTCAAATAAATTGAAAGCGTAATGCGAATTGTTTTTGGAAATGGTCTTCTAAGAAGAAGAATTTACTCTTTACCTGTAAGAATTGAAAAATAAATACGAAAATAAATTAGAGATTTGTTTAAATTACGAATACGTGGAAGTGTTGTGAACAATATTTGCATACACGCTGCGATAAGATTGTAGATAAGCAAGCCACAAGCGGCCTTAGCACGCTTGGAATTAGTTTGTCAGCCCAATTGAATTACCAAGAAATTTAAGGCAAAATGTTTGCCAACAAAAAAACTAAAGAAATAGCAACACATACACAGAAAATACAAAAAAAAACAAAAATTAAAAATATATCTATTTTTAATGGGGCTCGGTCTCAGCCTCGGCCGTTTGGAGTGCACTGCCGGACCCCGCCCCCTTCGCTTCCCTTTCCTAAAAACTGAACTCATTAACCCACTTTGTAGTTGCGCTAGAAATAAAAACTGTCTCATCTGGTTTATGAGTTATTTTAAGCAAAGCTATAAAATTATAGACTAGCAAAAAAAAAAAGCCGAGCAAAAACACGCAATGCAAATTGGCAAAGTTTTTCCAAGCCTGACAAATAAAAACATTGATTCAGTTATATAAGTATGCAAAAGTTGCGTGCCCATAAAAAAGAAAGATACTAAAAAAAAATGGATAAAAAAATGTTGGCAAAATTTTGTATGTGCAAAATTGGCAACGCGAAAATTGTCCAAAGTGTTCGGGTAGACCAACAAATTCAATACACTACGAAATTGCGCAATTTGTGCAACAATTTTCCACATTAACAGAAGAAAAACTTAGGGGAAACATTAAATTCCTATATGTACAATATTAGCTACTCTGTAAAAATGTGAAATATATAAGGACAATTTATGTGCAATATATATTATAATTCTATTATATTGTTAAATGAAATTAAATATAAAATAAATAAATAGTAAATTGATTTCATTTTCTTGTTGATTTATATTTATTTGCTAACATGTTTGACAATTCAACTATGTCTCATTTGCTACGACAGAGTATAAAAAACAATTACGAAGCAGGAAAAATTTTATAAAAATAAAAACAAGTTGGGTGCTTTACCTGAGAGCGCTTGACGATCATATACCCTTATCCCAGGACTACCTTATTAATTATCGAATGTCGTAAGCCTTAATTGAATTCGTGAAAATCGCATAGAAAAGCGATATTTATAAAAGCAAATGCAAGTGCGAAATTGAACAAAGAGAGCTAGTAAAAAAAAAGTCAAAAACATCATCTGAATTTTACATAAATTTGCACAACTTCATCATACCCCATCTTGCACATTTTTGCAATATATACAGGGTATACAACAAAATTGATCTGTGCAGTTGGCTTTGATTTTTGTTTCAGTGGTTTCAGTGGCATTTGATTTTATTGATGCAAATTGAAATTGGCATTAAATCGCAACAGAAACTGAGGCCAGCAGGTGTAAATCAAAGCGTTTGTGATGTTAGAATGTTGCATGTGGCCAAAAGGCGAACGCAAAAAGCATGCTGCACAAATCAATATGCCACAGAAGAGGCAGCTGCAGCAAATTAAGTATTTAAATGTCGACTATGAAACAGATACATCCAAAACTGGCAACAGACCACGCAAACATATTAAACAAATTTATTTTTGGGCAACTTTTTAAAAGCGTCGCTCGCATTAAATTCATAAAATAAACGGCGTAAAAAAACAACGAATCAGAGAACTGACAGTTAATTATAAAAACAACCAAGGTAATAACATGTAATCAACAACGAAATAAAAGCGAAAAAAACTGTTTAAATAAAATATGATAAAGGTCGCATTTGGTATTTTATTATTATTATTATACTTTTAACATATGTATTTTTTCATGCCAAATCAATTGAAATGCACGCTTTTATTTGGGCAGCTGTGCGCCTAAGTAGGTAACCTTGGTACCACAATATTTAGGTTCTGTTTAATTAAATGTTAAAAAAATAAAAAAAAATAAATAAAAACAAATAAAACAATTTGCGACACACTCAAATTATTTGTAATTGAAACGACAGCCGGAAATTGTGGCTGCGGTTTTTCATGCTTCGCAATTAATAAGTAAATTTTGCCTGTTTGAAGTTCTTTTTAACTCTCTTTCCCTCTTTGTCTGCGTCTTTCGCTTTTGATTGGTATGACAACGTGTGCAAAAATTTAGGTAGAAGTTGTGCTACACAAAAGCAGAAGTTCAGATACCTAACAAATTTTTTATAATCATATATATATAGAATTGTGAATCAGTAATAAATATTGATTTGGACTTCGAACTGACCAACCGAAATTTAAATATTAAAAAAAAAACTTTAAAATTTATAACTTTACATATATTTTAAAAATAACATCATAAAATTCCTAACAAAATAAGACAAAATATATAATTCTTAGTGCTTGTTTTTTTAGAATACCCTCTAGTAAAATTCATTCATCATAAGGAACTGAAATATAAAAGCAAACAACAAGCTATTAAATTGTCATACACATAGGGAGGCAGAGTCCCAGGCCACACACCTGTTGAAAGATTGAGCGAATTTCTGTCGCACACTTCGTCCCCCCGCTCTGCACATAACAAAATTTCTGTTAGGCGCACGCTCAATGCGGCCTCCTGTCCCGCCCTCCGCCCGCTTGTCACTGGCTTTCATTGCGTTCCGCTTGGCTTACAGTTCAGAATTTTGTTTGGCTTGGCCAAAAGGGTATAAAATATGAAAGGCAGAGGTCGCACATGCAACGGGGCCATGTGAATAGTATAGAAATTCATACATATTTTTATACAAGTTTTTTAATTTTTGTTTGCTAAATGACATAACTAGAAAGTTTGTATATGTTTAAAATATCACCTTTGCAGGCGAGTTCATTGCTCCGCTTTTGGGAAGAGGTTTATGCAACTACAGGTAGCCGAAGATATGAGCTAAATATGGTAAATGAATTTATTCATAAATAAAATACTTTTGAAATCTTGACTTTTTCCAATTAATGCCAAGAGAATAAAAGATATCGAAAAAGAGTCTGGAACGTAATTTAAATATTGTAAATATTGTATTCTACTTTTATTAAAGTTATTTGAAAATCAAAAAAATATCTTAAGCACAACTTTACTCTCTAGCAAATCGAGCTATATTTTAAACTTTATGGGTCAGAGTATAGACAAGTCTCATCATTTTATTCAAATTTAAAGACCATCGCTTAGAGTAGCTCAACGCCTTAAAAAACTACCTTTTAATTAAAAGTGACTTTCCTAGTTGAAATTTCAAATGCAAAGAAATGACAATTGTAAGCGTAATAAAAATAAGCTTTTCACCAGTAAAAAGTTTCCAAAATAAACGGTACTCAAAACATTACAAATGCCATAAGAGACCATCAAAATTATTATTTTCCCAGGCATTAATGAACTACTTCTCAAGACTTGAAAGGCATGTTTAGACACTGCCCATCCTTTGGCAATCGGAATGAATTACTGCAATCAAGTACAACTCGACTCGAAATACCGCTTAAAAAAGTAACTGTAAGAAGTACTTGGGGCATTCAAGCGTTTCATTAAAAGCGACTTTGCAGCTATTTTGAACTAAAAACTTCCGAAAACGCCAAAAAACATTTGCCATTTATTTGCATGCTGAGGTGTGCAAAAATTTATCAAAGTAAATGTGGGTCAATCTATAGACCAACAGAGACCAGGTAGACGCAAAGCCTTGGGCACGGCTTAATTAGACAGTTAGTCAGGTGGTTTGTGTTTGCATAATTTTTAGTTTGATTGATTGACTTGGGGATGGGCAAGTGCGTTAAGGCAACAAAAATATGAAACATTAATAAGCCGAGACAAGCCTCGTCATATACAAAACAAAAAAAAGAAGAAGAAATATTTGCTGTAATAATAAAAATAACAATAAAAAGGCAGCTCTGTTAAAGTTCCATTGCCTGTTTTGAATTTTAAGTAGACAACCGCAGCAAAGTTCAAAAAACTCGCGACTTTTCAGCTGATTATTTAATTTTGTGCACCCCTCTTTTCCTCAAGCGCAGGGTAAACTTTATAGCTGAAGAAGTATTCGTAATTTAGTTGGATCGTTAAAACTTTCGTCTTGACTGCTTGACTTTTACTTTATTTGCACTGGTCAACAGGTAATAACAAGTGCGGCAAACAGGTTATAATATATATATATATATATACACAGATATTATCAGGCAAGGGCAGAGGAGGAGAGCGCAGCGGTAGGGCAAGGTAGTTTTTTGTGAAACGCGACCCTTTCTCAGCTGACTTGGACAAGGCTTTAATTAACAGTTGGCTGTCAAAATGTGCACATGACGCAGTTAACATTGTTCGAAAAATAATTTACGAATACTTTGACAATAGATTGAAAGGTCCCCATTTGATGCAATTTTAAACATACGAATGCATATACGAGTGCTTGAGTACTTAAGATTACGGCGAAAAATATATAGTGTCTTATATAAGTCAAGATAGCTAAATAAATAAATGTCTAAATATTAGAAAATTTAATTTTGGAGATATTGGAAGGATATGTAAAATAGCAAAATAAATAACACAACAGGAAAATGTATGAATATTATGGACTATCTATTGGACTATTAACAAATAAATGGATAGATATAGATAGTTTGATATATTTATAGATATATAAAGATAGATAGACATATAGATTGCTATATTTTTTACAAGCCCAAAAATTCAATAATTTATCTATCTTTATTTTAATTTTTTTTTACACTTATATTTAAAATTTATTTATATATTTACAAGTCAATGTGGCTATATTCAGTTTTTTATTTGCATTTACATTTGCATAGAGATACAAATTATTTAGATAACACAATTAAATTCTTCAAATCAAATTAGATATTTTTCATTTTTTTTGCAAGTATTTTTCCGTTGTTTTTCCCCCTCTTAAATAGCCAAGCTTTGTAACAGTTTTGTGCACGACTCAAAGATTTTTCGTCATGCTACATTTAATTCAATAGGTAAGAAAATCAATTGAAAGCGTTTTATGACAAGGAGAAGTCAACAAAAATGAATGAACGGGGGGTCAAGATATGTTACGATTGTGCGATTTCTAAAGAAATATGTATATATGCTCCAAGTACCAGTTTCAAACATATAAATATATATATTATATGGCTGAGTCACAGTCACAGTTAACCGATTGTTGGCATAGGCGAAAGTGTTTATTGTGATGTGGGTGTTGTTTATGTGGGCGTGTTTCATTGTGGTTTCTTTCTTAAGAATTAAACACATTTAACAATGCTTTACTATATGTGCAACAACGACAACAACAGCAATAACAACAACAAACAAACAGCAACCAAAAATTCGATAGGTATACGCACATTTTTCTCAAATGACTGCGGTCATAGGGAAAATATTCAAAATATTCATCATCCATATGAAGAGATTCTTGCTTTGCAGATTTTTTGTGTTGGTTGTGTGTGTGTGTAAATTTTTATGTAGGTGGTTTTTTAGCGCTTATCTTTCAGTCAACTCATTTGTTTATTGTTTGGCCATTGGCCGCAGTGCGCGTCATTGAAATTGCGTTTAGGTTGTTCTTAGCTGTGATAAGATAAATCCGTTAAAAGTTTATTGCCTTTAAGAGATTGTCTGTGGTTTAAAGAGTATCTTCATTGTATTCTTTGCGTTTACATTAAATTTGGAACATTTACACTGCACAACAAAACACTTGTTAAACTGGATAACATTTATACTAAATGCTGTTTTAATTTTGACTTATTTAAGCCATTTACACAACACAACAATACACTTTTAACTGAACTTTCTTTTACATATAAGAAACATTACCTATTAAATTTAGGCATTTCTATTATTTTGTAATGTTTCAGCTGGATGTTTTCTGACTTGGTTTAAACACTTGCCAACACTTCTCTTCGCAGTCTTTCGTTAATAACGAAACTTCACATTTACAAATTAAAGAGTACCAACAAACACAAAGCCTAATTCAATTTTAGACACACTTTCGCAATGGACAAACGCCGACTCTGGCCACACTTCACTTTTCATCACAAATCATTTTGAGTCGAACAAAAACAAAATTAACAACAATAAACAACAACAATTGCAATTGCAGCGTCTTGTTTGGGTCTGTGTTTTATGGTTAATGTTTTATAGACACGCGCTTTTCATTTGGAGCTTTTCATAGGCTCTGATAACGTCGTTAAGTAGCGTCTCAGAAAGCGAAAATGAAATCGAAATAAAAATTAAAATCCAAATGCGCTCTGACTACGTCTTCTCCTACTTCTTCTTCTTCTTCTTCTTGTTTGTTGCCCGCCTGCTGACCAACTACAAGCAATGAAATTGTGCAGCAACTGTTAACCGACTTTTATGGCTGCTTAAATGTAATTAAGGCTATAAAACGATTTGATTTTGATTGATGCATCGCGCAAAGGGTGTGCGCAATGCACATAAGACAAAGACAATATATATAAGAGCAAAAAAAAAATCTCCACTGTCCACCGCTACTTAACTTTAATGTGATGATTCAAAAATCTTTAAGCTTTCATCCTACAATACAATTTTATACCATAAGAATTCTGCCGAGATTCTTTTGATTTTGATTTCTGATAAAAGGGCGTGGGCATTGCATCTGATCACGTGTGTGTGACAGTGCGTTCGTGTGTGTGTGTGTGTATATGGGAGTTAGGTAGACAGACATGCCAGAGGTGGAAGCACACGAGACTCTGTATTGGTAAAGAGTGTGTGTGCGTTTAGGTGTCCGCCTCTATAGGCATGTGCAACAGAAATCAAAAACAGAAAACAAAAAAATATCTGAGCTGGCCTGTTCGTCAGTTGTTGACGCTTGTTGCAGTCATTAAGGCGTGACGCCGTAAATTACCAAAGTGTAAACTACAACAGAAATAAGCACAACAAGTACTTAAAAACAATAACTCATAGTAAATAGTAAATACTTTGTAGCAACAATAACAACAGCTAAGCGCGCAGCAAAAGCGAAATTTATGACCAAAAAAATCCTAAAATATATTTTTATATTTGCAGCCCCGTTTTCGCACTCATCACAAATGTTTCGCATACGCCGCGTTGTCTACTGTCTGTTGCAAGACTTTCACATACTTTTTTCGATGCTGCTGCGGAATTTTGTGTAGATTTTTATAATATCGCACCGGAACCGAGTGTGACGACGGATACGATTCGGATGTTAAACAACACACACACTCAGAAAATCCGTCAACAGCAAAATAGGAGAATTCACGTATCAAATAAATATGCGAACCGCATGCGTTTGCAGCTAGTTTCAAACTAAAAATCAACGCAAAATGCCGCCGAGTCAATCTAAAGGCGGCTAACAAACAGGTTCGACGCAACCAAAAACAACAATGCCAAAAGAGAGGCAGAGAGATGTAGAGAGAGAAATAAAAACAGCAACAACAAGCTGACAAAACATAACAAACAAAACGTTGACCAAGTGTACAATAAGCAAGAGCGAGAGAAAGAGAGCAGCGCCAGAAACTATTTGGTTTGAAGCAAAACTGAGCGGGGGAGAGTGCAAAACAGTGTTGCCAGATTGTGAAAAAGGTCGGTAAAGTGTAAGCAGGTAGCTGCTGCGAAGTTCAATAAGAATAAGGCAAAAATTTCAGTAATAAATAAATTCAGGATAAACTAGGTAATGAAAGTCTCCCATGGCAATGTAAAGTTAATTTAGAACAATCTGGCAGCACTCTGCACAACATAAACATTCGAAAAGCCGATGCTTTGCATTCTAATAAGTCTGCACTGCACTCGGAACATGTTCGCAGCCAACATGTTTGCAGACCAAAACAAACACTGAAACCAACAAAAATGCTTATCTCTGTGACTACCTAAGTTTAATACCTTTTATACGTTCTAATATTTCGAAGTAACTCTTGGCTGCCAAATTGGCGCTGAAACTTTGCCAACTGTGAAGTGAGTTGCCAAAAACTGTGAAACGTGGGCCAATTACTTCAGCTAAAGCTGCCAATTAGCATTGCAGGCGACTTCAAGTCTTAATTAAGCAGCCACCTCCAAAGCCAAATAAATGGAATTTAAGAGGGTGGAGACACAATAATTTGTGTTATTTGATTTGTGTGAGTTGAAAAAAGGATATAAATATTAAATGATATATCTATAAAATAAGATTGGATATGAAACTCAAGGCATTGTTGTTATCGAATTTTGTTATCGAATTTGTAAACTTATAAAAAAAAATGTCAAACATCAACATTGAAAATCATATGAATTTAACATCAATTCCTACAAATTATTCTGGTGAACAGTAATCATATTCTAATTTTTTTACATTTTGACGAAATTTTCGAAATTGCATCACAATGGAGCATCATAGCCAAATAATAATCACCTTCGAAACGGCAATAAAGATGACACCCTATTGCAGTGAGTGGCCTACATTGTGCTGGCTGTGCTTAAAGGCATACGGGATTTTTAAGTACTTGTTTTTGGATAGCAATCCTTTAATTTGGATATCATTCGGCATATTGGCTTTAACGCTAATGCTGTACAAATATGTGAAGATACATAGAGATTTCAAAGTAAGTTGAATGCGAGCATAATTGATTGTTATTGAAAGTAAACAGTCGCAGGGGCTCGAAGAGGAGGAGCTGGTTAAGCAACGATTTGAGGAGAATAGGGAAGAAATATTATCGACCGAAGTTAACGATGACGATCTGGACCAAAATAAAGATTTTTTGAAAGAATTATTGGCAGAATCTCCATCGTTATTGAAAGACGTACCAGAAATTTCAAACAAACGTGTCACATTCAAAGAAACCTCAGCTGATTTTTCATCGTTGACCGAAAGAAACTGCTCTGTCAGGCAGCAGACGAAAACGAGCCAAAAAAAGTCTTGTCTGAAGCATAGGAAAGCAACTTCGCCACCTGCGGAGTGTCCTATGTGGAAAACTGTTTAATATATTTCTATTAAAATATTTCCATTTATGTTTTGTTCGATTCCCCAAATAGTTTGTTAAAATTTTAAGTTTGGCTTAGGTTTTACAATATTCATGTATATTAAACTTAATACAGTGTGTCCCCCAAATTAATGATTTTCACTATCTTCCCCATAAGACAGTTGCTCTTTAAGGTAAATGCAACGTCCATTAAGCTTCTTTTTTTTTTTTGAATGCACTTGACTTTGATAAATGCATAAGCAATGTTAATTTTTTTTTTCTCAGACAAGAAAAAAAACAAAGACATTTGCATGACAAATTAAAGCCGGGTAAGAGTTGGTGGGAATAAGTGGATGCAATGGCTGGAAAGTTAAGATGTAGACTGCCAACAATTTACGAGGCACTCGCATGAAGGTTAAACCTTAACTGATTGCACAGAGTGCATCTAATTAGATGAAGATTTCTCACAGCTAATTGCAGTTGAGGTTAACCATGGTTTTAACCAACTATGGACTGCATTTCGTGTCCAGCTTTTAGGTCGACTGTAGCTTGACAAAATTGCGGCCTAAATTCTGTTAAAACAGATGAAAACTAAAAGTTAACAGAATTGCCGCAAGCGAAACCCGTTTCCGTACCCTGTCTCTCTCTCTCTCTTTCTCTAACTCTTTCGCTGCTGCTCTCTTGTGCGCATTCCAATGCCATGACAACCCCAACAATAATGCAAAAAGTCAGCAAAACCTGTAAGCCAACTCAAGCTGAACCGAAGAAGAGGCCGCAGAAGACCAACTTCACTCTTGGCTGCGACTACCTTCAACCTTTTCACTGGAAACAAGGCAAACGACACGGGACCCAAAGCAGATGAACAACTTTACGAATATGAGGGCCAGCAGCAATGACAAAAGCACCAGCCAAGTTTACAAGTTGTCTAAAAATGCTGACAATAAAAAGAAACAGGAAGCGGCCAAGTAAGAAACCAAACTAACAACAAGGAAGTCTGACTGCCTATCCAGAACTAAAAGAAAATCTTACAAATAATACGACTTTGGTCTCTAATCTCCAGCAATTAATCGGTCTAGTTTATTTGTTGCCATCAACTAGACTATTAAATGCCAGAAAAAATATGGCGTTATATACGCTAAGCTCTCGACAGCACAAACAAAAACATAAGCTTTTGTGGGCCATGCAAAAAAACATTCATGAAATTTATGAAATTACTTGTACATTGTGAATGTACTTGAAAAATTCAATATACACAATTAGGCCAGAAAAGCCAAAAAGATAAGCTGAGCAAGAATTTACTATAATTTAGATACCATGATAATATGAATGGAAAAAGCAAATGTACAGCCTAAAAAAAGTCCAATATTAAAGATGAAAAATAGATGAACAATGAAATATAATTTCTAAGATTTATTAATATAAAAATAATGTAAGGTATAAATAATGCAAATTAAAAACCATAACCAAACAGCAAACAATTTTAATGTAGAATTAGAATTTATGAAAATCTACATGAAAATCAAAGCAACCCAAATGAAAAGTAAACTCATAAATATGAGATATAAATAAATTTTGCTTACTGTCTCATGGAGCCCCAACGACGCTGGGATAAACTATCGGGATTGCTGTAAAGAATATATTTTATGATATTTATTAAGAGTTGCAATAAAAGGGAAGATAGTTAAGGACATACAATATATAAAAGTCTAAACAATTTGTGGTTATTTTTTGATGTTATGGAATAAGGAATTCTAAGCTACCCAAGGTTGAGTCAATTTTGATAGTCAAAGTATAATAAAATATTAGCTAACGTTACGAGAAATCAATTTATACTTTGAAATAAGCCAAAAGGATATTTTTAAAAATGTAATATTAAAAGGTTTAAATTTCTAGTAAGACAGGTTTCACATATTGCCTACTTAAATATTATCTGCATTATTAGTTTTTAATTTAAATATCACTGAAAACATATCATATGGTATATATCTATAGATTTTATATAGTTGTCCAATTTGGCCGACCCCATATTTATCACATAAGATAAATTTATGCGAACTAACTTTAAATAAGAGACTAGTTCACATAGAAACCGGCAATGGACAGCGAATATACTAATATATTAAACTATACATTTATACTATTCAATATACAATAGGTAAGAATAGTTTATTTGGCTTCAACTAATCGTTTCTGTGATAGCAACACAGCCCGCTTACTGTATAATTTAAGAGAGCGTAAATGCTCTTAATGCAGGTGAATCTTCAGTTCACCACAGCTCAGCTCGCTCTCTCTCTCTCTATCTCACGCTTACAATTGCATTCACTATCTCAACATGGTGTGTTGAACATAAGCGGAAACAATGAGCGCTCTCTGATCGCCCACTGACTACAAGCCGCGACTGCGATTTCGACTGGATCGGCACGCATGAATCACGGCCCAAACGACAGACATAGAAAAACTGGTTTTCCAGCACAAACACACACACTGTGTATATGCACATATTGCATACATACAAACGGAGATGTGTGTGTATATACAAAAGAAAAGGTTAATATTCAAATAGTTTTACAAAAAACCAAAATAAATACAAAGAAAAAAGGTGGACAGACAGATCAGTGGCTGATCGTGTTGAACAGATGCACGCCAGTTACTTGGACTTGGCAAACTGGTCATTTTATGGGCATTACGTCAAAAGGCGCGACGATTATGTGTGCAAAATGACAGAGACAACATAAATTTCTATTGCATTCAAGCTTTCCATATCTAATTGCTGATCGTTTGGCCTTATATGGTAACTGTGACTGTGACTCCGACTCGACTACATTCCCACTTGTTGCTGTTACCTTGTAGGCGTGCGTCTCAGACTGCGTCTGGCCCAATTGTCGCGGGGCATTATGTTCAGCTCCTCGTCACTGCAACAACAACAACAATAGACAATGGATTAATAAAACTATCTGTAGTAGTATATAAATAACAGTTCACATACTCCTTGGGCGAGGATGAAACAACGTGTGGCGCCAGATCGAGTTCAATGCCAGCGCTGTCATTCAAATTGTTATTGCCGTCATTCGAGTGTCCACTGTGATCGTGCGAGGAGCTGATACCATTGCCAATGCTCATGCTGTGATTGTTATTGCCGTTGCCACTGTTGCCACTGCTGTTGTTGTTACTGTTGCCATTGCCGGAGCTGCCCGTCGCCCGCAGTTGAGCACTGTACTCGTTCTCGCCATAGCCCTCAAAGGATTCGCCATCGGACAACGAGGAGCACTGCGATTTGGCCACGCCCGCTGTTCAATTACAAGGAAGTGGTTTTTAGCGGAAATCTGTGATATGTTTATAATCCGCATTTCGACTTACCTGTGCTCGAAGGCGGACTACTGGGCGTTGGGCTGCTGTCGCCGGATATTGTTTCGGCATAGAGAAAATTATTGGTGCTGGCTTTGATGGCCGCATTGTTGTTGGCCAATTGAATGCGTGGCATGGGCGCCATTCTGGCAAAGTGTTAAACCTACAAAGAAATGCAAAAACGACAAACGAAGTTACTCGAATTGTCTAACACAAAATTGCAAAAAAGGTCAATAGGACAACTAATTGAGGTTCGACATGCAACCGATGAAACCGCACAACTGCAGCGCATTGCATTTGAAACTCTGCTTAACAAAAAGGTAAGGCTAGAGTGAAAGGCTTTCTTTCTGCTTATGTACATTCGCTTATTGTTCGTATAGGGTTTGGTTATAATTTAGAATGGCTGAGAATTTAGGTTAAGTTATTTACTTTACTTTTCTGAGAGAAACTGCAGCTCCCACTCACGGGTTAGCATTATATTATCAATATATTTATAGTTATTAATGATTTTGTTTTAATTTCTTCAAATTATATTATTTTATAGTTTGCTTTATTTAAAGTACATTTGCGAAAAAAAAATTTTCAAAATTTAGAATTGCGAATTTATAGTTTTAATCGATTGTGTTGGTCACAAGCAATATCAAAATCAACATTTAAGCTGATTCTGAGGGGGTCAAATTTTTCGTCAAAAATCATGCCAAAATTTACAAAAAATTTAACAAGTAAAGCCTTCGGATCTATAGCTCCCATATCTCAAACTCGCACAACTTTGTCAAAATCGAACCGATTTTCATGTTTGATGGCAATTTGATCATTATTTTTCATTTGGATCGATTCAATATTTAAAATATATGCATTTTTGAAAATAAAATTTATTTGATTTTTTAGGTAAAAATATCATATATAAATATCTTCTCTTACTTATTTTTGAAAGAAGTGTTTTTCTTTTCAAAAATTAGATATCCGAAATCATCCCAAAATTGATGTTTTTAACACGTTAACCTCTCGGATCTATAGCTACGGGAAGTTTCCGTAACAAATATTTATATATTTGCAAATATTTAGTTGTATATTGATATTAAAAAGGTATTATGCAATTCGCATCCGCAATATCAACTGTCACTCGAAAATTTATCCAATTTCCAATCGCAAAGAAACTGCAACAGGTGCAACAGACATTGCATTGGCGTCACTAGTAGACCATAAATAAAAATAAAATAAAAACATAGCGGAAGTGGTCAACCAAAAGCGTAACAAGTAACCCAAATGGGTCGCGATTTGTTGTGGTCACTTCCAGCTGGACTTACTCACTTAGTACAATAAATACCCCCCTTGCACGTGTTTTGGCCCGGCAATTAGCCATAGAGGCAGACAGTTTGTCAAAGGACAGGCGACATTTTTCAAGACCCATTTGTAGGGCCCGCTAGGTCTGCGTAATTACTTTATAATTGTTGTTGGTTCCTTCTTTGCTCTGTCATTTAGAGAGAGAGAGAGAGAGAGAGAGAGAGAAAAAGAGAACTTTACCTTGGTTTTTTGGGTTACACGCTTTCGTTTCGAAGAAAGCAAGAAACAAACAAAAATGTACTTGGGAGCAAAATCTATAAAATTATTGGGCACAATTTGTTTGTTGTGTTTATATATTGTACATAGAAATAGTTGTTGTTGATTGATTGAAATGTCAGGGTTATTAGTTGACGTTGAAACTTAGAAGTAGGTCAGTTTATTTTCGGGTTGATCGAGATAATGCTTATTAGAGCACAGGTAACAGGTATGGTAAGTGTAACACAAGTATATGATTAAAGTACCTGTAAAAAATTTGACTCTAATAAATCATAAATTCTATAGCTAAATTATGTACCGTTAAAATGTATAATGTAAAAATTTATTACTCATTATTATAACTAAGAATTTTTACCCTTTAGGGTATTTCTTATGTAAGATGCTTGTAATTTTATATTTTCTCTTGACTATTTTGTTTTTGTTTTTTTTTTTAATCTAACTTTCCATATTAAAACAAAAAACTTTCTTATATGACAATATTCAACTGAGAGCCCCTCAACCTTAAGCTGAACTTCATCGCATGTCTCTTTTCACTTTAAACAATTAAAACAACAATTGCATTACAATTATATTCATCATAATGAGGCAACATAAAGACCTGTGATTAAATATTGATTATCTGGCAAATTGCAGCAAACGTTTTCAACTGGAAAAATGCGCAATAATGAAAAATGATTATTACATGGTAGAAGAGTTCAAAATGAAAGCAAAACCGAAAAGAAAACTAAAACCAAATACGCTAAAAGTCAAAGCCGGCAAATGTTTATTTTTATGATTCGACCAATGACCAAACTAAATGGTAAGAAAATAAAAGGTAAAGGCAAAGTCGACGGAGGAGGAGCAACTTGGTGGGCGCAATGAACTTTGGAGTATCGACTCGACTCGAAGCCGTTGACGTGACGACAACTGCAGTGAAAAATCGATGCTGGCAAGCTAGTAAGGTTGGCCAAAACCACTTATGCAATTGCCTTTCCAATGCATAATCCACAGAAACGAGGGCGTGTGAGCTTGTCAGTCATAAAGCTGATTGCTATGTCACCATAACAATTCGCATGTCGCTAATGTACACCCTATATAGTACAGTGGTTGCTCACAAAATGTAACCATTGTAAATGTGTCATATTCATATATTCTGCTTCGAAAAAAAATAGTTTTAGGAAACCATTTGAGGAAAATAATAATTTTGTGTTATATAAACACGAGGTTCAAAAATAAAAAGTTGAGTAAAATATTTAAATAACAAATTTTAAGAAACTAAAATGTTTCAAGTTTTTTTTTTTATAAAAATAAATTCAAGTATTTACGTTATACAAATTAAGAATTTTTTGGCATTATTAAATATTATTTTAGCTATTAAACAGAGTCTTTAAATATTATATTTTTTTTGCATAAAGAAACATAGTTTTATACCCAACTTTCTATAGATATACAATACATACACACATTTATGTTTTGTTTTATTATATTTAAAAACAGAATGAACTTGCAATATATAGTCATATAGTCTATGTGGTAGTTTAGATAGTTTCTGACAGAATTACTCAACAAAAATTTGTTTATATTTATTCATTTGTTTAAAATCGTCTCACTCAATTGTAACTAAGTCGGCTAATAATGATGCCAATCCTATTTACTGCCGTCTAGCCTGGTCGCAAAACCAAATTTACTGCTATTGCAACGTGTATAATAATAATAATAATAATAGCAACAACAAACACAACGTGCAGACCGTTTCGCATACAGTTATAAAGCTGATCAGAGATGCTGCGAGAGGCAGAGGGCGGATCTGTAAGCCTCACAGTTGGATTTATCATCTGTCATGCATCACGGCGATTCTCAGAGTCAGTTGTTGTTGTTATTGTTTGCGCTTCTCTGATTCGCTGATTTGTAATGCACTTTTCAGGCAAGTTGTCGTCTCTATAATTGTAAATGTATTTCCCATGAACATTTTTCCTTTGTCTAAAACTCCAACAACAACAACAACAACATCATCAGCACCTGATATCCATAATACAAATAAAGAACTGTGTGAATATTTTTCATTTTAGTTTTTTCCACTTTGAAAACAAAGAGAACACAAAGAGGCAACATTGCTTGTGAGAACATTGTGATTATCGTGTGTGCAAAGCGTACAGTATAATTAAATAACTGTTGGTAACTGACTTTTAAACAGGCCTAAAGCTATTTCAGTTGAAATACATTTCTTAAGTGGAATTTATTTATAGCTGGTGAGTCGTTGGGAATCAATTAGGAAAACTGCAATTCTTCTACAGGATAACTTTCGTTGGTTGAAATATCAATTGGAATTGAAAAAATTGAATTGCAAATTAAAATGTTATTTTTTTTATTTTGTGATCAGAAAAATTCAACTATCAGAAATTATTTTTTTGCAAGTTAAAATCAGATTAACATATTTAAAAAGGGAATCCTTTCAAATTCACGTTCACTTTAATTGAAATTTCGAGTATTCATGAAAACTGTTGCTTAGCTTTCACGATATATTAAAATTTATGCAGCTCATAAACGTAGCATTAGCCATATGTTATAGATCAAGAACACATGCCACAGAGCAGAGAACTCAATATACGTTTTAATTATAGCACTGACTGCTCGTTTGTTGGGGGGCGTTTGCTATTTATTAGATGTTATCGGAGACTTTGGCCAGCCAAATGGGCGGCTACTGACCACAGACTCAGTGGAGCAACAGCAGCTGCTGCCCCCAGTGACTTTGACATGACTCACAAACTTGAACTTGCCGAACAAAGTGAACAATAAATGGGAAGAAATAAATACATATAAATTTGTGTGTTTAAAATACGTTCAGTGGATGATGTCAAATTTACGATGGGCAAGCGGATTCAATTTACTAATCAACTGAACTGCTGAGCGATCACTTCTTCTTATTATTTCGTGATGACAGTGCGAACAGCTGTGTTTGAGTGTGAAAAGAGGCAACAGGAAGGGATTTGTGAAATACATGTGTTTTTATTGTTGTTGTGTTACGGGAATAGATGTGATTGCATAATATAAGTACATAAATTGGGTAATCAGCAACTGGAAGTGGGCACAATTTCTAGAACTATTCGAAAATACATGAAAATAACTTAGTTTATTTTTAAAACAAATAAAATCAGACTGAAACAAGGTTTGCGAATAAGAAATTTTTGTTGAGAGAGAGAAAAAATAAAGAGAGAGAAAATGAAACAAGGATATGTACTGACAGTTCTTGAAGGGTAATTTTAAAATGTTACATATTTCATTGTGTATTTAATTTTAGAAAAAAATTTTATTTTTACATAAACTATAATAACCTTAATTGTAGAATAGTAAAACTTCAAGTAAAATGTAATTAAAATATATTATAATAAACGCAGTCTTCGGTAGATGAAACTGAACAATAAAGGCTCGAATTTGAACACAAATCTAATCGTTGTAGAGTTTGTCTTAGCCGAAAATCTAGTAGCCAGTGCTATTCAAAAAACTTAGGTTGATGACCTATACTAAACTTAAAATATGGCTATAAGTACTACTGAGAATAATAATTATAAAAGTAAAATACATTATGAAAGGTGGCATACATTATGAAAGGTTTATTTTATGCTAAAATCAATTTCGCTTCAACTTATTAAGCAGCCCTCTTATGATACTTATTAAGCCAACAGAGTAGGCAAAACAATGTCTTCAATTATATGTCAGCTGGTCTGGTCTGGCATTTTAATGAGTCGCCATCCTATGATCAAGCACATGGCATGACATAGGTGCCCCATTCCATTGTCATAATTCGAGTAATGTGCCGGCATTATGAAACCACACGAACGGCAACAACAGCAACAACTAGCCAAGTTTGGGCATGTAACCCAAGTGGCCCAGAAGTGGCAGCAACAACATGTGGTAGCTACTCCTCTCATGGCCTAGCACACGCGTTTCGAATTGGTCTGGCTTGCATTGGCTAAGGACTGGATAGATTTGTACCACATGCTCATAAGTGTAGACATCAACAAAATATAATAATATTGTGCATATTTCACGTGAAACAAAAATACATAAACTCTGCACCAGTGAGAATTCTATGGAAATACCCAATTAAAACGGTGTCTGGCGTTGAGCGTTAAGGGATTTTGAAAGAACCTTTTCACAAGTCTGGAAATTTTTTTCTACCTGCTAGCACAAATTGAACTCGAGATAAATTGTAAAAGCATTGCAAACAGCTGTCTAGATGTGAATAAGCGATATGGTCTAGTTTTCTTATAAGAGTTTCTTTTTTTATCTATCCAGCAGGTGTTTTAAAAAGAATAAGATAAGGGACGCACGCAAGATAAACTTGAATAATCTATTGAGGGCCTTACTAAAATTTCCCTGCTGACATCTTTTTGATAGCTTGGTTCTCAGCAAACTTATGCAACATTTGCGCAATAGCAAATACTAATCAAGTATTAATAATTCACTCTCTATCTCACTCCCTCTTTATTTCTCTTTCAAAACGTGTTTTACGCTTAAATACATAAATTTTATTTTACTGCAAAGCAATTTCGACTTACTACGTGCTTATACTGTAAATATTTTTATATATTTTTACATATTCGAAAAAACAATTTAAGAATATTCAAGTCTGACAACTGACTAATCAATGTTTTAGTGCTTGTTACTTATGAATTATAAATTATGAATCAAGTGAATTATATGGAATCACGATAAAGTCTGAGCTTCATTAATGAAACAGTTAACGCTCGACAAAATTAAAAAAACCAGAAAACAAACTTTTTAGGCAGTTTAATATTAAATATAAAATATTTTATAAATTTGCCATAGTATGAAATTTTAAATATGAAGAACAATCAATTACATAGAACATTTTATTGTCTTCAGAAATAACATAAAATAAACTGTTTTGATCTAATTTTATTGATGCTCACAGCTGCCAAATAAACGCCCCATAAAGCTCATCTCAGAAATACGCCCCTTCACATAAAAAATGTCAACAAAACGCCATCAAAACAAAACAAAAATCAATCAAAGACCAAAACGATTAAAACAATATTGATTAATTATACAAAAAACAAAAACAAAAGATGGCAAAGGGGGGAAAATGCATTGCGACACTCGAAGTGTAGAATCAAATGAACTGAAAATTGGGTCACTGGGCATAGGAAAACGTGTGGAAAATGCATAAAAAGCGAATGACAATAAACAAATAGCAGCAACAACTGTGAAAGTTGTGGGAGAAAAGTCATAAAAACGAAGAAAATGAAATATTTCAAAGCTTAAAAAAACTTGAAAGTCATTTGCAAGTGAAGTTGAAAATTGTTTTGAGCCAGCTAACAAATTGTTTGATAAATTGGGTCAAAATCTAAATTATTCAAGATACATGTTTAGTTGACAAATGAAGCAATAGAAATAAATAAATATAAAATAGCAATCGGGGATTTTTAATTAAGAAGCTCCATCTGGCGTGGAAAATGCGCCGCCTTCTTCTACTATCAAAAATACACAAAACAAATCCCATCCCATCGGCGCTGCTTTGACACATGTATTTTATTTTTATGCATCTCTCGAACTGTCTGCACCTCTTAGGCAAGAGTCGGGAAGAGACTCTATTTCGGATTGCATGCAACCTCGTGGATGCCACGCTGGCAGTTCCCGCTAATTTGTAGTCGTCTCTACGTAGACGCGCAGCAGGTTTAAAATTCTTGGGGCGTACACCACAAAGCGGAAGCCAAAAAGAAGCCAAATAAATATAAAAAAAACCTGGCCGACTACTTTCCTGAATGAATAATGAGGCAGGCATTGTAGTTGAGTCTGGCGAAATTCCTCTCTACAGCAAACTTAATTCAAGAGCTCAAATAAATGGAAAAAATATATATGTGTAAAAAAATTGGTTCTTATACAAATTAATCAATTTTGGAATGCGAAAAAAAGCTAAAACCAAAAACCAGTCGATAGCCAGTTTAATTAATTGTTTATTATAATAGCAAAAAAAACTTGTTTTTTTCACAAGTGTTAACAAATAATAAATAATTAAAGGAGAAAAGAAAAGAATTAAAGGCTATCCGTGTTTTATTGTTTATATGTTTTAGGGTAGAATAAAAACGCGTTAATGAAAATCTTTATTGAATCTAAATTTATAACTTGGTAACTTTTTAAAACGATATTTGGACCAAAAAAACAACTAATTACAAAATATGTGCAAAAACAATAAAAAAAAACTTGAAATGCATTCAATATTTATATTTTTAAGGCGTCTAACTCTAATTTGATGTCGAAATCTTTCGTTGTATATAAAACACCTTTTTCCACCTTTTACCGTCATTTGAGGTTTAAATTTAACCAAGGTAAAACTGTGCTAAAATCCTAAATTGCTTATAATAAATTAATGTTATACTTAAACTGTTTGTGATAAATGAGAACATGAATGTCAGAATTGACACTAAAAGCACTTATTATTAAAGGATTAACTTTTGGTTTTTTTCTACATGTTTAGAAATAATAAAATATACAAAGCGCTCTATAGCTTAGCCGAAAGGAAATGCGGAAGGCCGTGCGACTGCGTATCGGCCACGTACATGTATCTGTGAGATACATTTAAAAACTACAAGCCGCAACACATGACAGAACAAAAGAAAAAACAAAACTGTTTAAACAACAACAAAGTAGTGGACACCTGTTTAAAGTCGTTGCAGTTCTTATAGTTTTTTTTAGTTCTTTGGGCTCATTTTGTGTGTGTTTGCATTGCAGTCACCGCAATTATTTACTTAGGTCTCCGTCTGCGGGGCCTTTTTAAGAATTGTCGTCGTGTCTGAAATACCCGACTTGGCATTAGACACACCCGAGGAGCCGTTTCAACCTCCTGCAATTCCATGACTAATTAAACACACATTTATTACCAATTCCATTTAAGTTTTTCATTGATGGGGCATTGAACTAAGCGGCAGGTGTTGCATGCCACCCCATTTGACCCACTTTGCAGCCAACCACATTTCCATTTCCAAGTGCATTTCCAGCCAATTATAACTCAATTGAAGATGTCATCGTGTCTGCTATTGCTGTCTTCAAACATCTTTTAGCTCAGTATTCCCTCTTGTTTATTGACGTCTCTTCAAACTCAAAAAGCTTCCACAGTTTTTTGTTGCTGCTGCTGCTGCTAACACGCTTTTTCTCTTCGAGGCATTAAAATATGTTTTTTTTCGTTTTGGCAACAACAATAACAAAACAACTGGCACGAGTTCTCGCCTTGCCTTGTTTATAAACAAAAATAAAATGTTAAAAGCAGAAAGAAAAAAATCTTCTCGACTCGTTTGCCTTGAATCGCATTGAATTGAAGTTCAAATGCGGCAAAATGTTTAATTATAATTTTTGGCCGCGGTTTTTCGACTTTTTTGTTTCGATTATAAATGCATTTGTTAAAATTTTGCGATTAATAAATTAAATAAATATTTGTTGTAGGAATTACAGATAAGTTGTAAAAATTAACAATTTATTCACGAATTATTGTTGTGTATTTGTTATTGGTTTGAATAAAAAAAATATTTAAGAAAAGGTGCAAATAATATTAAATTATATTCAATGTACAAAAAGGATATAAAGTAATACCTGATAACAACATACGATATGTTGATCATAACCTAATTTATAGGCTTAATTTACTTTTATATTTAGTAGTACAAAAAAATTGAACGTAAACATTTTTAAGAATTGTTTTGTAAATAATATTAAATGTAATACTTATTTTGCCGATAATTGTGAATAGAGTATATATTGATTTAAATTATTTTTACAAACAAATATTTAAGTGTTTCATAATACGAATTTAAATAATAATTGTGTAATATTATAAAGCAGATTTCTATTTTCTCCAGGGTATGTAAGCCTCGGTAACCAGTTTTATCTCGTTTTTGCAACATATTACTTAAAAGTGCACCCAACTGACTGCAAAGAAAACTCCAACTCCGCAGAACAAAAGCCCATAAGCCAAAAGAAAAACAAGTTTAAAAAAAAACAGCAACAAATACAAACGTGGCCAAGCCGCATAACTGTGCCAAGGCCCGGCAACAACAACGAGCAAATTTTTGGGCAGTGAATTATGCAAAGTGCAGACCAAAGCAGAACCGTTAGACAAGCTAAAGGAGTGAACGAGATGCAAATAGAGAAGTTTAACGTAAGGCAGAGAAAGATAGAGAGAGAGAGAGAAGGGGGAGGGGTGGGGTAGCTGTAATTTTAGAGCGCCAAGCAAATGTTAACAGGGGCCAAATGGACTTGAGGAAAAATGAAAACCTATCAAGTTACAATGCATAATGCAAAAGAAGAGGAAACAAACTACACAACAAAAAAAAGTGATGCAATGGAAAAGCAGAAACACAAGAAGAAGATGCAGAGCAAGTTGGCGCAGCTGCTGCTGCTGTTGCTGCAGCTCTGAGTGGGTTTCGCATTACAAACACGTAGTTTCAAGTGTCGCCGCAGCGTGTCCTAAGCCCGCTCGCTTCCTGTTGCATGTTGCTGGGCAGGTGGCCACAACTACAACAACTACAACAAGAGCAAAGGATACACTCCAACAAACGGAAGTACTTGTATCTGCTCTTAGAGCTGATATCTTGTTATCTTGTTCTTGCTGCCCTTCCTCTAACAACAAATTAATTGCAAGCAACAACCAAAGCAAGTATAAACGTGTCGAGACTATCCCACTAGTAGATACCCTGTAATCGACTTCTTGTTGCCATTAAATTTTAACTTACTTATGTCTATACCATATGCGTTTTTTTTTAGTTTTGTTGCTCTATTTTAATAATTGTTTGTTTCCAATCATTTCCAAATAATTTCTTTTGCATTGCCTTTCGTAAGCTTTAATCTACGAATAAAACAAATTTTCAAAAAATAGTTCCTTAGATGGTAAAATACCAAGGAATTTATGGTTTGCAACGAGTACTTTAGTGATACACTGTATATGCATAAATGGCTTTAGTCGGGAGTGCCCAACAAAAAGATACCCTGTTTCCAAGCATTAATATCTTGAGTTTTTTTTTCAAGTTTAAGGGTGATTAGGAGAAGGTATCCAAAAAGTCAAATATTGTTGATGTGATAACTACACCACCTCTGGTTATAGCTCTTATATACTATAAAATATTTAAAAATAAAAGCTAAGATATTATTTACAGAGGGGCAAGCATATGTACATATACAATACATACATGTAGTATACCCTTTTACCTTATAAATGGCAACAGGGTATTATAAAACTTCCTCAACTGCAAACACAGAAAAAACCAAACCGAGGAAAACAATTAGCCAAACAAAAAACGATGATGTCGACGTCAGCGATGGCGCCAACTGGCACAACATGGCTAAGCCAACAAACAACAGCACCGCCAATAAAATAGCAAACATAAAAATAATACAAAAAATAAGCAAATGCGAATTTCGCATTTGTGCAAATGTTACAGCTAGCTGAGAGACAACTGAAACTAAAACTAAAACAATGATAAGTCATTTAGTTAATTGCGCGTACAACAAAACCAAAAACAAGTAAAAACGTTGCAACCGACCGCGCAATACTCTGTTTAAAGAGTAACAAGAGCTAAAAAATAAAACAACAGGCGGAAAGCGACAAGAGAATTATTTTGTCAGTGACTTGTAAACTGTGATTGTAAGGCAGTGACTTTAAACTTTAGATTTATGCTAAAATAATAATAATAAAAAGTTGAATGGAAGTTGTACGGAAGCAATCACGAAACAAAACGGCCTTTCACAAACTATAGAGTGTAACAAAAACAATATCCAATATACGCTATTTACTATTTTTTATAGAGTATAATAGAAATGGCAACAAAATCAAATGCTTAAAAAAACAATGCAGCCCCAACCGCTTACAGTTTGAGAATCAATAACAGAAAATATTGCGTGTAAAAATATAAAAAACAGCCAAAGAATAAACGCAACGATATGCAATCAAATAAAAGTTGTTTTAGCATTAACAAGAAATTAAATTACATATACAATTGTATTTCAATTAAATTAAATTATGTAAAAAAAAATGTTATTTGTTTTAATAAAAAATTTTGATGTTGCTTTTTGATTCTGACGCGTTTGCCACTGCATCCCAGCTGGACGGGACTGGACGCGCATGACAGACTTGCTTGTCAAACACTTAAATCTCTGACTAATGAGATCTACCGCTAATGAGCGTAAATAGAACAGCCGAAAACTGTTGTTAGAAAATTATGTAAAAACAGTTAAGGCACAGGCCAAAACGCACACCTGCTTTAAAAACGCTGGTGCAAAAAATTTAACTACATGCACAGAATATTTATTTGCGTGTGTGTGTGCGTAAGCAACCGTTAAACGCAGCATAATATATGTATTTTTTGAAAAACCATGCACAACACACACACACAAACTAGAGAAGAAGAGGTAGTTGAGTAATTAGTTGAAATTAGTTATTTATTATTATTTATTTATTATTTATTTTTTTGTGTATATAACTTTTGCGCTTTAATTATGTATTGTTTTTAATTAGCTTTTTAGTTTGTAATTGTTTGTTGCACTTTCACTTGGCGCGCGGATGATGTAGATATTTTAAACTTTGCGGCTTTTTATATGAACGCACATACACATTTGGGTTTTGTATTTCTACGCGTGCGTAACGTTGGCAACGCATTTGCATACTATTAGGTCGTGATTTTGTTGATTTACAAACGCACACACGCACACGTACACGGGAACAGGCGAAGCAACGACTCGGAACGACGTATAACCCGCGCGCACATCCGAACCGCACGAAATATACAAAGAAAATACTAAAGAGCCCAACCGGTGTGACCGCATTTGAAGAGCTGCAAAAAACCAAAATGTTGCTGCAAAAAATACCAAAACTGTTGACTAACAGTGCAACAGCAGAACCATTTTGAGGGCTGTTAAGAAATACGAAACTGGTAATGGCGCACAATTCTAATAACAACCAACATGGTTCACATATTTATTATCGGCAGGTCACTAGCGATTTAACATATACACAGACGTTTTACCAAAAACAATTGCAAATATTAATCGCGCCGATCTAATTAAATTTTTCTATCTTGCCTTCTAACTGCAAAGCGGTCGAGTTATCATCATCGTCTTGGTCCGGCTCCGAACCCTGTTCCACATCCTCTTCGTCAGCATCTCTGGAGTCTTTGGCTGTGCTGTTTGTAATGCTGCTGGTAGCGTTGTTGCTATTGGTGCTGCTGCTAGTGGTGTTGCTGGTGCTGGTGGTGGTGCTGCTGCTGCTGACTCCTTTAGCCGTTGGTATTGTGCTGCTGTTCTTGTTGCGGCTATTGACTGCCATATTGACGACACTGGGATTGCTGCTATTAAAGGAACTAGCAGCCGCTTTGTAGTAAGCACTGTTGGCCAGACTGCTAACAATCTCCTGCTTTTTCAATGCAGCATTTACCTGGCTCGTAACGGAAGCCAAAGCGCTGGCATTCGAATTGCCGTACTGGTAGCTAGATGGAGCGATGTTCACCGTGCTCGATCCGGGCCTTGATGCAAAGCCCAATACTGGATTGTGGTGATTGCGCTGATCGACTCTGCCAGACGTCATGTCCACATCATGGAAACCAATTTTGGGCACATTGTATGTGTCCAATTTAAAAACATGCCGTGTGAGCGACCGATTATAACTCTTTTCCACGCGCATCGACTGCACGGGCACAATGGGTCGCCGGATCGTTCGAATCGGAGCTGCATTGCATTGGCCGCCGGATAGCTCTCCGGTGGTTGGATTGCCAACAGCGCCTGAGGCGACGCCGCCATGGCCAGGCTCACAGCGCTGCTCATAGTGCGGCATGCTGTGAGCATTGGCGTCCGGATGCAGAACGCCCTTAGCCAGACGCTGGCTGGCAGTCAGCTTCGAGTGCTCCTGCAATGGTGGCGCCACGAACACACTTGCCGGCAGCGCAATATTGGTGCCCAGGCCCAGACGCTGCTTGACCTCCTCCATCGTCTGCTGTGCAACCTTGCGCGCCTTTTCCGATCCCATTTCCAGCATGTAGACCAGCTCACTGCGATCTTTCAGATGCTGATTGATTTGATCGCGTATAGGCCGCAGATGTTCAATGACCGCCTCCGAAACGCGCTCCTTGTACTGGGCCGTGTCCAGCCGCCTGGCCTCCTCTACCACCATTTCTATGGTCTGGCCTGTGACCTGGGCGTGAATATTGACCAGATTACTGACTCCTGGGCGTATGTTGGGCGAGTACGAGATGTCCGAGGTAAAATCTGTGACGGCCTTCTTAATTTTTTCCCTAACCAGCTCCGGTGAATCGCTTAGATTAATGGTGGCCCTGCTATTAGTGTCGGACTTGGACATCTTTTTGGTTGGCTCGCGCAGAGACAATATTCGCGAGCCATCGTTTTCCTCAATCATCGGATCGCAGACCGGAAACATTTCGCCGTAGCGCGCATTGAAGCAGCGCGTCAAATGTTGCGCCAGTTGTATGTGCTGCAGTTGATCGATGCCAACGGGCACATGGGTAGCTCTGTGGACGGTGGGAATTAGCAACAACTGCGACATTTCGGTGGTGGTCACTTACTTGTAAAGCATTATGTCGGCCGCCTGCAGCACCGGATACACGTACAAGCCGAGCGGAACATCGCGCACAGTGCGCGACTTCTCCTTAAATTGGGGCAGCTGCGCCAGGCGAGGCATTGTCGTCAGCGAATTGAGTATCCAATTGAATTCGCAGTGCTCCAGCACGGCGGACTGCACGAACAGCGTACTCAGGGCGGGATCAACGCCGCATGCGAGCAGCGTGGCGGCCATCGTAAAAATGTTCTCCCGCAACGTCGGCGGATTGTGCGGCATGGTGATCGAGTGCATATCCACAATGCAGAGGGAAATATTGTCACGCGACTTCTGCAGATTTGTCCATTTGCGGACCGCGCCCAAATAGTTGCCCAAATGCAGTGAGCCCGTCGGCTGAATCCCGCTAAAGATTTTCCGTGGCCATCGTTGGGCTTGCTGCAATGCCAACAATCAGTTCAGTCAATCATCATCACCGTTACATCACAAACAACACTCACCGCATTGCTTTGGCTTTGGTCCTCTTCGCTGCTCGACTTTTTCTGCGGGTAACTACCGGGGCTGAATTTTGCCGTGGGTGTAGGCGTTCGTTCCCTGAATGAACTCCCAGATATTTGTGTCTGATTCGCATTTAGCAGTCGTTTGGCCAGCGACATTTGTCGTGCGAGATTGAAGACACGTCGAGGACGATGGACATTAAATTTACCAGCGCGAAACATTGCAAGAGATATTAATTTTGTAACTTTTAGCTAATTGATTTATTTTTTAATAGAAAACTGGGAAACTAACTATTGACTGGTAAAACGAAACGACAATCCAAATCTGATCCTAATTTTGACATTTACTGAACATATGATAGGTGTGACCGACTTTGATTTCGTTAGATGAAAATGATGAACGTGCGATACTTAACTCATATCGATACCTATCGATAGTAAACAAAAAGCGCAGTTTTTTAAACGCGAGTTTTATTCTAATATTCCTAAACAGATCTTTAAATATATATTGCAGCGTCTTGCAATTTATATAGCGATCGGAGATGTTTCGTTCATGTTATACATTCATAAAATTTTAAACAAACTGATACTTTAGCATATCGATATCGAATTTCGGTAAAAGTTTAATTGGGGTTTCCTCTAGAAATTGATGGGCTTTCCAAAAGCAGCCGCCACATTAGCCTCACGTAAAGCCTCGGCACAGGTCTGTCGGGAAGACAACAAAAACAATTACAATCGCAGCCTTATATATATGGGGTCTATAGCTTACCGGATGCGCATGGCAGACACGGGCAATGTCCTCCGACGAGGCACCATACTCCATGGCCAGGACAGCCTCGTTGATTAGCTCGCCGGCGGATGGGCCAATAATGTGCGTACCCAGGACGCGGTCCGTTGCCTTATCGGCGAGCACCTTGACGAAGCCATCGGTCTCGTTATTTGTCTTGGCCCGCGAGTTGGCCAGGAAGGGGAACTTGCCAATTTTGTAGGCGACGCCCTCCTGCTTAAGTGCCTCCTCTGATTTGCCCACCCACGCGACCTCGGGATGTGTATACACCACGCTGGGCACGCAATTATAGTCAATGTGAACGTGTCCACCTTGAATGCCCTCGATGGTGATCAAGCCCTCATCTTCGGCCTTGTGCGCCAACATAGGACCGTGAATGCAATCGCCGATGGCATAAATGTTCGGCACCACCGTCTGGAAGGTGGCATTAACAGGAATGCGGCCGCGATCGTCCTTCACAATACCAACGGCCTCCAAGCCAAGACCCTCTGTGTAGGGGCGACGTCCCACGCTCACCAACAGGGTGTCACACTGGATCTCCTCCTTGGCACCGGACTTGGCATTTTCCACAGAGACGGTAACACTGTTGCCGCTGCGCGTGGCGCCCATCACTTTGGTGCCCAGCTTGAACTTGAGGCCCTGCTTGGTGAGCACCTTCTGGAAGGTCTTGGACACCTCGTTATCAATGCCCACGCCACCGATGGTGTCCATGAACTCAATGGCAGTAACCTCGGCACCCAGACGTGACCACACAGAGCCCAGCTCCAGGCCGATAACGCCTGCACCAATCACAACCATATGCTTGGGGACTTGGGCCAGCTTCAAGGCACCCGTGCTGCTAACAATTACCTCCTCATCGATCTGCAAAATGCGAACAAGTATTAAATTGCCAAGCAACTGCTGACCTCCATACGCTTACCGTGATGCCCGGGAATGGCGTGACCTCCGAGCCGGTGGCAATCAGTATGTTCTTGGTCTTGACGGTATCCGTGGTGCCGTCGCTCTTGGCCACCTTCACCTCGTTGGGGCTAACGATGCTGCCGAAACCCGTCAGCTGTGTCACCTTATTCTTTTTGAAGAGCATGGCAATGCCGCCGGTGAGCGCCTTAACCGCATTGGTCTTCTGTCCCATCAGCTTCCCCAGATCGAGTGAAACGCTGCCGCAGTTAATGCCACGATTGGCCAAATCGCCGGAGTGGGCCATGTGATAGTAGTGTGAGTTGTTCAACAATGCTTTCGAGGGAATGCAGCCAACATTTAGACAGGTGCCGCCCAGGGTGGCCTCCTTCTCAACACTGACGGCCTTCATTCCCATCTGGGCGGCCTTGATGGCGGCTACATAGCCGCCGGGTCCGGAGCCAATCACCACAATGTCCGCCTCATGTGTGCTGGAATAGCACCGAGAGTTAAGGGCTCCCAGTATGGCAGCATTGGTGCGTAGTGGCGACTAAAACATAAGGAAAGATGGAAAGTAGGGATTTAACGAGAACTGCAGCTGGTCACACTCAGTTATTTTATGCTACATTTTGTTGTGTTTACGCTAAGCACTGGCACTTAATACACGAATTCCGATAATCATTCAGCTTTTTAACAACTGCCTCAGCTGATAATTGGTCCAGCGTATGACCTTCAAATTTGGTTTTTGATGTCACAATGTTTGACAATTGTATTTAATGCCAAAGTTATGACCTATTTAGGTTAGAATTGCATAACCCCCCGCCAGAGCTGTTGATATTAAAATCGGGTTTGTCTTTATACCTTGGCCAGTGTAATGACAGATCTGCGTAATGTCGACTGCATATTGATACTGTTAAAAATATTAATCTACGAAAAACACTTCTCCGACGTTATTCTCAATGTTTCTCTGAAAATTACAGACGCTAGAACACGGCAAGCTGCAGATGATGACTAGAGCTGTATCGAATCGTTCTGAACAAGTTCGATTGATCTGCTCATTATAAGTGAAAGAATGAACCAGATAATAATTCATGGTTCGTCTTATTCTACTTAGTCCCAATATCAGTACGTTTAAAATACATAACAAATGTTAATTATAAATTCATAAATTCAATATGCCGATATTTTATTTAATAAGAACGAGGATAGATAAATAAAAATTTGAAGAATCTGTGATTTAAATGTTTTGAATATATATTACCGTTGACACTAAGAAACAGCGATAATGATTGATAGGAATGAAGCTTGAACAACGATCGAACGAAAATGGATCAACTGAACATGTTCTTTGAACTGAACAAGATTGTACATCTCTAATGATAAGTGGGCAATTGGTATCGATAACAACTGGTCGGTTTTCAATAGGAATCATAAATCGAAAAAGTATTTTTTACGTGTCGCGATTGGTATTTAGCCATATCTAGTGTAGGGTTTATTTAGTTAATTGTTAACTGGCCACACTTGTACGGGAACACAACAAGATGGCGAGAGTGTCGTCTACAAATTGAACGGAAAGAAAAACGGAATAAAAAGTGTAAAACATTTGTTTTAATCTACTTTTAAGTGTCAAGCGGCCGCAATAACAAGCTCAGCATATATTACCCGCTCTTTGTACATGCGGGGCAGCGTCTGCAAGCGAGTTGCGAAAGTTGCACTACGCTGTCTGGCCTTGTTGTTGTTGCTGCTGTTTTGTTGTTGTGTGTGTGCCTGACTGAGCGCCAGCCCCCGCCGCCGCCCCGCCTTTTGCCTAAAAATGATGAACAACTACGGCAACATTATGATGGACTCGCCGCGATCCTCGCCCCACGGCGGCCGCTCTCCGGTGGTGGCGCGTCAAGACTCGTCTGGGACGCTGAAGACGACCATATCGCTGGGCAAAACACCGACTATAATACACACGGGTCCGTTTTACTCGATGAAGGAGCCACCGGCGAAAGCGGAACTGACGGGCGACAAGGATCTCATGACCGAATATGGACTGCATCACACGCTGACCAAATTTAAGGAAAAAAAATTTAAAGAATCGCTGGCATCCTTTCTGCCCAACATACCCGGCATCAATGACCTCATCACGCATCCCGTCGAGAACAGCACGCTGCGTAGCGTCATCGAGAAGCCGCCAATCGGCGGCAAAGAGCTACTCCCACTGACCGCAGTGCAGTTGGCCGGTTTTCGTTTGCATCCCGGACCGGTAAGTATATCAACTGGCATTTGCATATTGTGCATCCTTTCATGCCCATTGTTTCGCAGCTGCCGGAACAGTATCGCACCACATATGCAACACCTGCGCGTAAACACAAAAACAAGCACAAAAAGCACAAACACAAAGACGGAATCACCACGGGGGGTCCAGAATCAACGCTGCTGGGTGAGTAAAAAGTGGGGCAATATATCCTGTCACTGTTTTAATCATTCTTCTTCTGCAGATTCCGCTGGCCTGGAGACGTACGAGAAGAAGCACAAAAAACAAAAGCGTCACGAGGATGACAAGGAGCGCAAGAAACGCAAAAAGGAGAAAAAACGCAAAAAGAAGAATCAAAGTCCCGAACCAGGCGCCGCATTGGGTATCGGGCTGCCCAGTGGTGGTGGTGGTGGCGGCGGCGGTGGCGCTGCTGCTGCTGCTGCTGCTGGCGGCGGCGGACCAATCATGGGTGCCACTGCTGGTATGTCCAATCCAATGCAAAGTGGCGGTGTGGGCGTGGGCGTCGGCGTTGGCATGAACCCGGCCATGGGTCTTAACAGTTTTGCCACATCACTGCAAATGCAACAACAACAGCTGCCCATGCAACATCAGCAGCAACAAATGCCAAGTGGGGCGCTATTGGGCTCCGTGCTGGGCACCAGCGGCGGCGGTGGCGCTGGAAGCGGCACTGGAGGCGGCCCGGGCAGCTTGCTAATGTCACAGTTTTAGGCGAAATCCATTAGTTAATAGACTTGGCTCATTACCTCTCTCATAAACCACACACTCAGATCTATAGCCCACACACACACACTGCAAAAACAAAACCAAGGTGTCCACAAATGCACACTCTAAATGCAATTTCTCGATAAAGTTTCGTGTCTAGTTCTTAATTTATAATTATGATTACTGTAAAATAGCTTAAATTGTAATTAGCAAACTTTTCATTCGTTTTACATTGCTAGCTTAATGAGATTTATTTAATGCAAATTATGGTACAAATTGCTAAATTTTCGCTATAGATTCCAGTTAATAATGCCCTTCATCCCAAAACAAAAAAAAAAAAACAATTGTACACATCCATTTACTATATTTTATCAGCATGCAGTTAACACTTTCGATCGTCCAAATTTTTTTTGCAAACAATTTGGTATAGCTACAGTATTTTTCTTTATTTGCAATGTTTTGTTCTTCCAGCATGTTTGTAAAAAAAATTTTTTAAGAAAGAAAGCTGAGATTCAACAAAACAAAAGCCTGTACTATAAGTAATTAATTGTATATGTAAGCGCCAAATACAATAATAAACGGCATTAAAATGTAACAAAATTTCATTGTTTTCCGCTCGACCAACAGTTGTCACATATCTACTAACAGCTCCAGTTTAAATATACTAAATAATACCACAAAGCGCAGTAGTTTTTCAAACAGCTGTGCCGCTATCTAACAGCTGTTTAGCTACAGCGTTACCAGACTGTCTAAAACTCATTGACCAGCAGATATACATAAATAATTTATCAGTGAATGATATTTTGTAATTAATAGATAGACCTGCAGTAGTAATTTGCCATTTGACGGTTCCGGTCTTTACGCACTGCCCACACCCGGAAAAAGCGAGCATAATGTATAAACAAACGTGCACCAACTTGAGCAAGCTTTCACCTGTACAGATCAGTGCTTGGCTAAAGAGTTTCGATTCCGTTATAACCGATTGCGATGGTAAGTGCGTCAAGTTTCAAATTAAAGGACGCGGTGTCAATACAAATTGCGTAATGTTGCACACACGTGAAAGCTGAAAGGAGCCCAAAAAGTAGGCAGTCTACGTCACTCATATTTTCTGATTGGTGTAAAATGACATGTGTACGTATGAATTATTGCTTGTGTGTGTGTGTGTATGGCCGCGCAAATTTCAATGTCAAATTACAATGTCAATGGGGTGCGGCCAGTTCGACATGCCGAATCACTGCGATGGAAAAATTATTAATGTTTCAGAGAAATTAAAAAATATTAAAATATAATATAAATTAAAAAGCTACTTTTAGTCCTACAAAAAAAATGTTATTTTCAATTTTTATATATTGTTATATTCTATAACTTAATTCAATTATGTAGGCGTCCTGTGGGTATATGGCCAAGCAATTTCCGGTTCCGTGGACACCATGAATAGCCTGGCTAAATTGGGCAAAAGCATTTATTTTTGCACAAATAATTCGACAAAAACCCGCAAAGAACTTCTGGCCAAGGGTGTCGAGCTGGGCTTCCACATTACGGAGCAGGGCATTATATCGACGGCCCATGCGGCGGCCGCGTATCTAAAGCAGCGCAACTTCAACAAACGCGTGTATGTTATTGGTTCCGAGGGTATTACGCAAGAACTGGACGCTGTTGGCATAGCGCACAATAATGTTGGACCAGATGTTATGCAGGGCACACTGGGCGAGTTTATGTCCAAACATTTAAAGCTGGAGACGAACATTGGCGCTGTTATTGTCGGATTTGATGAACATTTTAGTTTTCCCAAAATGACAAAAGCTGCATCGTACCTGAGCGATCCGAATTGCCTGTTCATTGCAACCAATACGGATGAAAGATTTCCTATGCCTTCGTTTGTTGTGCCCGGGAGCGGTAGCTTTGTGAATGCGATTAAAACGTGTGCGGAGCGTGAACCAATCATCATTGGCAAGCCAAATCCGGCCATTTGTGAGGCACTGATCAAGCAGAAGAAGATCAATCCCGCGCGCACTCTAATGATCGGTGATCGGGCCAATACCGATATTCTCCTGGGCTACAATTGTGGATTTCAGACGTTGCTCGTGGGCTCAGGCATTCATCAGTTGAGTGATGTGGAGGAGTGGAAGAAGAGCGAAAACCCTGAGGATAAGAAGTTAATACCAGACGTGTACCTGCCAAAATTGGGTGATCTACTGCCTGCCATTGTTGATACTATGACACAATGTCGTTAATTATTGTTATTGATCTTGTTTTTGTTTACGAATTAATTACTTTTCAAGCTACGTATTCCGCTCAGGGACGCTACTAAAAATAACAATAGAAGGGAATTTATTTTAAAAACTGTGTATAAGTATATAGTACAATTGAAAATAAAGCTACAATTATTTTGTAAAAGTGATTGTGTTATCGAAATGCCTAACCATTAAATTCGTTTGTAGCGCAACGCAGCCACTGGTGTGAGCGAAATAGCATATAATGAAAAATCACGCTGAGTTGCCTGGTTCGACGCTCAGTTGAGGCACAAACACACGCGAAGGTAGCCAACAGTAACAATCAGTCCCCGATTACAGAATGTTTCATACGAGTGCCATTAACTTGATTGATCTTCAGGCCGAGCAAGTGAACAGCTGGCTGCAAGGCTTCGATACAATTATTAGTGACTGCGACGGTGAGTTGCGAATATGTGTACGTGTGGGTGAGAGAGGGAGAATAAGATCCTAAAATGTAACAGAGCTGCCACCATGCAAAGTCAAAGTTGCTGTTATCGATATCAATTTGTGGCTGTTATGAGAAGTACATAATAAGAGCACGATTAAGAGAGCCCCAGGTTATGCAAAGGCTGAGCTCTTGGCATTGTGACGTCATAATATTGTATGGGGTGCTTGTATTAAAACGATTATAAAAAAAAACTTGGCAAAGATCCGTGTTATTAGCGCACATAACACATATATACAAATTATTCGATCGAACCACTTTATTATGTAGTTCCTATAGGAATAAACGGATAAGAACTTATCATTTTTGCCTTTAAACACGTTTTGATTTTATAGCAAATTAGCGGCATTAATCAGCCTCTTGGTCAAAAACTTGACAATTTCCCAATTTCAAAGCAACGTAAATAAACTAAGACAAAGTACGTCACACTCTCTTACATTTTGCTCATTTGTCTCAGTGCCGACCTTTAGATCTGTCAACCGTGTAGTAAATGTACATACGTCAGAAAGAGACACTTAGAGATAAGGAAAGCATAGTACAGGGCTGCAACCAAGACTTTTAAGGCTCATTTTATCGCATTTTTTAAAATGGTCACTAACACATAAAGTTGCTTATTAAATGATAATTCATATAATTGGCTATTAGCTACGCTGTGGCGTGATGACAAGGCCATTGAGGGCGCTGCAGATGTGCTGAATGCTCTGCAAACGCGTGCCGGCAAACGCATTTATCTAATTACGAACAATGGGCTGAAGACGCGACACGAGATTTGGCAGCGCGCCCAACGTTTGGGCTTCCAGCTGCCCAATGAGACGCATATAATCTCGCCCACGCAAACAATTGTCGATTATCTGCAGTGGCACCAGACATTCGACAGTACAAAGCGGGTTTATGTGATCGGCAATGCGGCAATTGCCAGAGAGCTGAAGGACGCGGGCATTGAGTGCTTTGGCGCAGGCGAACCCGATCCGATGCGGCCGGGCGACATATGGCAACAGTTTGTGCAGCGCGAGCTTGGCCAGCCCTCGGCGGCGGACAATGTGGGCGCCGTCGTTGTCGGGTGGGATGAGCATTTCAGCTACTGCAAAATGGCGCGCGCCTGCCACATACTCTGCAGCAATCCGGACTGCGTCTTTCTCGTCACGAACAAGGATGCGGTGCACAAGTATCCGTCATATCACATACCCGGCACCGGCGCCTTTGTTGCCAGCATTGAGGCATGTGCGGAGCGCGAAGCGTTGGAAATGGGCAAACCAAATCCTTTGGTGCTGCAGCCGCTGCTCAAAGCAAGTGCTTTGCGGCCGGAACGCACGCTAATGATTGGCGATTGGTAAGCAGGTGTTGCAGCTAATCGCGTTCTATGTCAATCAGTGCCATTTCTTTTACTTTGTAGCTGCAAAATCGATGTGACATTTGCCAGAAATTGCAATCTGCAATCGCTTTTGGTGGGCACGGGTAGCTATCAGCTGGAAACGCTGCGTGCGAATCCCCAGCTGCCCATGCCAGATGTTTATCTACCCAAATTGGCCGATCTAATGCCATATATTTAAGCTTGACGCAATATCAATAAACTAATCAGACGAACAATCTATCGAACAAAACTGAACATTTCCCACAATGACAATCTTATTTTATTCCATTATCATAATAATATCCATATCTTATCTCAACTATGTGTTATCTTATAGCGGTTATTATCTTTGTGTGTTGAGTAGCAATTGAAACGCTCTTTACATCTGTATATACATGATATCATTTATTACATTTAATTAAAAGTACACATACATATACATACATACATATATATTCAAAGTGCTGGCAAGTTACCTTATTGCTTATTAAAAAATATGCAGTGTACTGATAATTGTACCTATTATAATATTAGAATAGTGTGCATTAAGCAATCTCATTTTCATTTACTAGTAACTGTTTCACATAGTTTATTTAAGTTAATTGTTTATCATACTTGCCAGCACAATTATGTGAAGCGACGGCAAATTCTTAATATTTCTGTAATTTTTCTTCACAAAAAACTCTTCAGGCAAACTAAACAAATCGATGCTATAAATATATATATTCATTATATATTTAACAATAACTTATTAGAATTAGCATTTATATTGTTTGAACTTAGCATTGAAAAGCTCAGAGAAGAGGCAACTTATTGGCTAACTGTACAAATTATATATTGACGTAGTAGATATACATATACATATACCGTTCTGGCATATATATACATATATATGTACAATGTGCAGTCCTGTGATATGTAAGTTTAGCATTTTATGTTTAGCAATTTAGCGCGTAAAGAAATCTCAAAAAGCGTTCATAGCCGTTAGCAAATCAGGTTAAGAGCAAATAACTGAAGCCGAAATACACCTCGATCCAATTTAATTTAATTTTGTTGTTAATTTTCAAACACATTCTCCCCTTGCCGCTGCTCTCCCTCGTGGAACGCTTGATTTCTTTAAGGACTGTGTCTAAATTGCTAAAAGGTAACATCAGGTGCTCGTTGGCGTGTTGGCCAGAATGCGCGAGCTCCTGGACAGGTAGCCGTACCAGTAGAACACATTGATCAGAAAGAACAGCAGTGGGAACACAATCCTTGAGGCGCGATCTATCTTCGATACCGAATTGTATTGCGGCGTCCGTTTGCCCTTGCGTCGCGCCTCCAGCTCCTCGCGTCTGTAGAAGGACATTCGCCGGCGTCCCCCGGCGGGCGATGAGCTTTGTGCGGCTTTTGCCGCAGCTGCGGCAGCTGCCGCTGCCGATGTGCAGGGTGCCTCATCGGCCCGCAGTTGGGTCTGCTCGTCGTCCTCCTCATCCTCATCGGAACAGGTGGCTTTGCGTGGCTGACGCCGCCGACGCCGCCAGCTAAGCCAGTCCAAGCAGCGCCAGAAACTAAAGCTGGACAATCCGTGGCGGCGATTACGTGTGGTGCGTCTGGAGTGGAGCATGCCCAGGCGACTGCTGCCGGACGCCGGCATGTTAATGGCGCACATGGACAGCGGTATAACCTCGTAGATCTTGGACTCGCTGCTGCTGCGAAAGTCCGACTGGCCACTAGCGTCTACATCCGTTTCGGATTCGGCCGAGTCCGAGTCCAGCTCCTCAATAATAAAATAACACTCGCCCGAGCCATATTTGGTAAAGTAATGCACCACAGCGAACTGCAGAATGGTGGCAAAGATGAAGCCAAACGAGAGGAACACAAAAAAGTCCAAGGCGGTGGGATAGGACACCTTGGGCAGGTCTGTGCGCGCTTCCAATCCCAGGAATGTCATGGTCAGCACCGTGGTAATGCCCAGTGAAACACGATCCGCGGTCGCTTCGCGATTCAACCAAAATGAAACCCAACTGAGCACCACCAGCAGACAGCAGGGTCCATAGACCTGAATCAGAAAGTTGCCCATGTGTCGCTGCAGATGGAAATTAACCATCAGCATGGAGTATTCCGCTACAGAAAGGAGCAAGGATGGATATAGATTAACAGCTGCATGCCACAACACTAAACTGACAGCTTACATGGATGATGAGTTTCCAAGTTGATGCTGCCCGCCAGATTCGTGACAAGGCCACCGCCACCAGCTATGCCGCGACCCGAGCCAAAGGCGCCTTTGTCTAGTTTTAAGCCAGTACCACGGACATGTTGATTTTTGGCACCCGGACCCGCGAAAGTTGTCATCGCTCTATTGTTGTTGTTGTTGTTGTTGTTATTGTTGTTGGCCGGCTGCTGAGATGACAGTGTGTCCTTGTTGTTGTAGCCCTGCGGCATGGGTGCGGCTGCCTTGTAAACAATGTCCGTTATATTGCCAGCCGGACAATCGACCAAATCGAATTGTGACAATTTCATATCCTCCGCAATGGCAACTGCAGGACGCTCTTTGTTCCACCGATAAATGACATCCGACGTGGTGTAGCCAACTGTCCAATAGCAGCAACAACAGCATTTTTTGGATGGGCGTAAAGAGTTCAATGTGTGAGATTTGTTATTCTAAATATTGGCAATTAAAAGAGATCATCTAAACAGTGATGCGGCAATTTTTGTTTTCTGATTACTGTGATCTGATTTATGTATATAAAACTGAGACCTTGTAGAGCATAATTGAACTGTGCATACTTTAGAGAATCAGATATTTATTATAATATATATAATATTCATATATTATATATGACTGTGTTCATTGAGTAAATTTGTCTTAATATAAAGATTGTGGCTGCCTTTATTTTCCAAAAGTCCACAAAATAACAAATATGTTCATTTTTATAAAAATAAAAATAAAAATATAACCAGATGGATTTATTACAATTTATACATTGAAATTGTTAATTGATAATTTTAAAAAAATGCAAGGTAAAAGTAATTTTAATTGTCAAAAATATGCGTTCATGAAAATGAAAATCAAAAAATCTTAAAATTCAATAATAATGAAATGCAACAAAATTAAAAAAGACTACTCTTATGTAACTCACATATAAGTATAAAATAACTTAAGTACAACTATGTAATTTTAATGCTTAACTCATATATACAAAATTATAAGATCCAATTTTCATATAAAGTATACGTCACGTATACGTAATTTAATGCCCCTCTTCTACTTGCTAATAAATTTAACATTTTTTTCTTTTTTCTATTAACAGGCTCATTTAAAATTTAGATAATTTAAAGTTCTCTGTGTTTTCTTTATAATTTACCAAAAGATGTAGTTGCCACATTGTCTTCTTCGCGATGGCCATAAAATCAACAACTAACACCTTTTTACAGTGATTGGGTCAATCACATTTCATCGCTATTCATTCACTCAATTTCCCTGCTCGATTTTCTATACTACCCTGCAAATGGTGTGCTATCAACACACGTGCAGATATTTTATTTGTTGTTGTTTGCTGTTGTTGCTTCGCTGCACAAATTGCCAAATATTGCGACACGTGTGGATGCGGATTGGTTTACTTTATTCGAACTTTTTTTTTTTTGGTTTTTTTTTTTTTGGCGGGCTCTATGCGACATTTGCTGACTGGGCCAATATTTTCAGAGACTCGACGTCGCATCAAATGGGAAATTGTCAACATTAAGTGGCAGGCAATAACAGCGACAAGCGGTGCGGGGTAATTGAATTCTTGACTGCATGCAACATTATTCACAACAAATCGGAAGCAATAATACAAACTGTAGCAAGAGGTACGCTCAGGTGTTGCCTGTTAATTTAGGTTAGCGATAACGCAGAATAGCAGTTAACTGGGCTCATAAACTGTTCCCAAATACAGATACAAATATATTTAAAAGTATGCTAGAATTAAGTGCTAGTAGAAAAGGTTTTGTTAGCTTTTCATTTTTGCATGTGTAACGAGAACTGGGTGATGAAAATACATCAACGTCAGGAGCTTTTCAGGTGTAATTGAAATGTCACCTGCATATATTTCAGAGGCATTGATAAGTTGCAGGTAGCTTTGCTATGCAGAAAAGCATTTATATATTTAAATATAATAATAATATTTATAAAAAAAAGAACACTACTTGGCACAATAACGAATATTATTATTAGTAATTATTACATATTTATAATATATTTAATTATTTACTATAAATGGTCGAGATAGCAAAGGTGAACAAAGAAGAGAAATTATAAAAATTTCAAAATAACATTTAAGAACAATTTCAAAATAATAATAATACTAAAACTATATAACCATAATTATAGTAGTCTATTCTCGATCTTCTAATATAAAACTCAAGTGCCATTTGTATCTATTATCCAATTGCATCCTTAACCCAAATCCCAGCCTTTTTACTTGCTCACAATCACATCCAATGTCATGGCATTCAGTCTATAAGTCCAAGCTTGAGTCCTGCACACACACATAGAGACTGAAAAGTGTATGCGTCATTGTCCTTCCAACAAGTGGTCGTCATGGACATGCCATTTATAGCGCTGACAGAAAGCAAATCGTATCAAAGCGCTCTAAGCGCCAATTATGCATAATTATGCCAGTGCACAGACATGCGGACTGCTCCCCCTCCTACCCCTCCTCCCCCTCACCCACCCTTGGCATATCAACTTAATGGGTCCTGTTAACATTCACTGTTCATTTTGATTCTGCTTTTCACTTACATGATCCAAATTTCAGCGGGCATTTCTGTATGTCCATGGGAAAATCGGCGAGATTCATTGGACAGCCAGCTTTAATTGTCAGACGGCTGGAATACAAAATGCGTCCATTCTGATGAATGCGCACAAACTTATTCGGGGTGGTTATCGTGTGCAAATAGCTCTGTTTGCCATTGTAAAAATACGTATCCGGCTTCCAAATGCGCGCCAGCATTGACACTGACAGCGCCAGCGTATCCTGGGCACCCTCGAAGGCGAGACGTTTATCCACCCAGGATTGTCGAAAGTAACAGTCCATCGAGTAGGTCTGCAAAAGACATTATTTAACGGGATGATAGGCGAGTGCCGTTTCTTATTGAGTGCGTATCTGGAAAAAGGGGTGTGTGCAATCAAAGGGAGTGGGAGGGGGGGAGGCACCACTTAAAAAAAAATATAATAAAATAAAATAAACAAGTGCGAAGGCACTAGACGGGACCGCCCGACTAGGAGATGCCCTGAACCCTGCGATCTGTCTTTATAAATATTTCAAACCATTTCAAAAGAAGAAACTCATGTCCTGAAATAAATTTTTATCAATTTTAATGAAACGGGGCAAAATATCGAGGAAAAAATTATAAACCTGTTCGGCGTATGGTATATACGAACTGATACTATGGGGTCGGGAATACAGATTTTTAAAAGCTGTTGCCAATACAGACAGAAACTATTCAAGAAAATGTTGTCTGTGGCTTTATGTTAATTGTCTGTCAAGACCCCTCTATGCGATTCTCATGAATTCAAGAATTCTTACTCTTTCTCACTCTCTCTTTCTCACTCTTTCTCTCTCTCTCTCTTTGTCTCTCACTTACTTACTTCCGTTTTCTCTCTCTCTATCTATCTCTCTCTCTATCTCTCTCCCCCTTTCCCCCTCTTTCTTAAACTCTCATACTCTCCTTTTCCCACTCTTTCTCTCTCTCTCTCTCTCTTTGTCTCTCTCTCATTCTGCCTGTTTGGATAAAACCTATATACCCTTTTTACCCATTTTCAGAATATAAAAATAAAAAAGGTGCCCATAAGCTTTGTTCATGGTTCCATTCTTGACTTTTCGTTGTATGTATGTATATATGTATGTATGTACAATATATATATTTATTTATGCACATGTGTGTTTGAAGGAAGGGAAGACTAGTTACTTTTTTATAGCTTACCATGTCCACTTCTGATATTGGGCCCATACTACGCACCATTATGTCTACCTCAATGGTAGCAGGTGGACCTTTAAAGTAGAAAGCAAAAAGTTTTAAGTTTTTAACAATTTTTATACCCGTTTACGAAGTGAAAGAGTATATTTGTTTTGTGCAATGTCCGTCTGTCCGTGTGTCCGTATGAACGCAATTATTTTCTCCGCTATTGAAGCTAGAGACTGAATTTTTGGATATATACTTGTGAGTACCCGCGTCAGATAAAGTGTTAAGGATTGTGGGCTGGACCCACTGGGGTCGTGGCAAACCGATAACACCTACATGATAATTTCCCAAAAAAATAAAAAAATTTATTTTCAAAAATTCATATATTTTAAATGCAGAACTAATCTAGATGACAAAACATGACCAAAATGCCATCAAACATGAAAATCGGTTCAGTTTTGACAAAGTTATGGAAGTTTCAAAATTTTTGTCAATTGTGGCATGATTTTTGAGAAAAAAAATGTGACCTCCTCAGAATCGGGTTTAATGTTGATTTTTATACCAATTATGACTAACACCATCGATTGAAAACAAAAATTCGCAATTTTAAGTTTTGAAAAAAACATTTTTTTGAAAATGAATAGGGGGTACATGATATTTTCACAAAAAAATAAAAAAAATTATTTTCAAAAATGCATATATTTTAAATGCAGCACTAATCTAGATAACAAAACATGACCAAAATGCCATCGTACATAAAAATCGGTTAAGTTTTGACAAAGTTTGAAATATGGGAGCTATGGATCTGAGGCTTTACTTGTCAAACCTTTTGCCAATTTTGCCATGATTTTTGACAACAAATTTGACCCCCTCAGAATCGGGTTGAATGTTTATTTTTATGCTGATTATGAATACTGAAATTTTTAGAAATAATAATAATTAGGACGTTAACGAGTATAACGTAGTCGGTAACGCCCGACTGCAACGTTCTTACTTGTTTTTTATTATAACATTAGAGATTCAAGGATGAAAAGTTATAAAATATATATTATTAAAATGGGCACGTTTCATAAAAATGTTTAATGTTTACATTTTGATTGTCAATTTAATATATTTGTTTTTAATTTTTTGGAATTGAAAAATTTATATATAAGTAGAAGGCTTACATAATATGATCTTTTTATAGGAAAGCATTTTCTATATTAAACATATTCGACATTATTCCCCAATATGAATTATTCATAGAAGGCCCTCACATAAAACGGAATTTAAATGTTGCCTCTGTGAACAATGACACTTAAGCCGCTTGGCAGACTGTCCCATTCCAGCGGCACCGCTTCGTGCCCCTCAGCGCCCTCCCCCTTATCGCTGCTACTCGTTGCATACACGTATCAACATCTATCAGCCTACCCATGTTCATGTATTTTGCGCTAATATGCAGTTTTTTTTCTGCCTATGCGAACAGTTTTTAATGACTTTGGCGTTGAGCTTGGCAAACACGCGTTATGCATCCTGCATGCCACGTATCCTTATATCCTGCTCGCTCATCGGGCTGCATCGTCGAGCACTTAGCGGCCGAGCCCATTCTTAATGAAGTGTTTAAAACAATGTAATTTGGGCTTAAGTTGCGTAAACGCAAACTTTCGATGGGTGGGACGGGGGGTGGGGGAGGGGCGAGTGTGAGCGAAATGCGCGTTAAGCTTCATTGAGTGCCAGCCACAAGGCTTTTAAATTTCGAAAATATTTAAATTTTTATGGTTCAGACCATTTGGAAAATTGAAAAAGCTTATCAATTTGCTGGTTAGAGGGTGTCTAGCGAAATTCTTGCGCAATAAACAAGCACACAAATAGCAGGGAAAACGCAATGAAATTGTATGTAAATATTTTGTCAATTTTGACACTAACTATTTGCCAAGGGAGCTGTCACATCATCATCATCATCATCATCAATGTCAGCGTAATCATCATCATTATTGCCGCCTTGGAGCTGTGTATTTCTCCTGGCTGCGATTTCCGCTTCATTAAACGCTTCCGCTGAAGGGGCAAATCTGCTCATGCACTTGTCTGCTGATTATGGGAAACTGGTAAAGGGTGAATATCCAAAAGGTATAAACAAAACTCGAACCACAGAAACGGATATGAACGTGGCCCTAAAGATGAACACTCAAATATTGATATTGCCCTTGTATTTCTTGACAGACAGTTTGGCAACATATTTATTTTTATTTTTGCATACTAATTTTAATCTAAGATTACATATGTGATCACGATCATCGCTACAATCGGGATTGAAGCTTATCAGCTGAAAATTTTTGCCTAAAAATTGCTTACAAAAAAAGTTTTTTTTATTTTGCGAAATGCAAAATGTAATTTAGGAAAAAATTAATTTATATTTGCAAAATGTATGTTGAAGCAAGATTTTTATTAAGACCTGGGAGAGTATTTCACTGTATTTTCAATACCCACACTCTTGTTCGATAGCTCTGTAACTGATATGTAGTTATACTCTTTTACAATAATTTCTATATCGAATATATAACATATACTTATATGTACATCATATTTGCACCATATTGACAGGTAGAAACTATTCAAGAAAATGTTGTCTGTAGTTTTGCACCTTTATGTTAATTGTCTAGCAAGACCCCTCTATGCGATTCTCATGAATTCAAGTAATGCTTGCCGATTTTTGGTGTTTTCAGTGAAGTGTGTGTGTGTTATTTATAAGTTATAATTTTTAAGGTAAGTGGCTACCGTTTTCAATCTCTCCCTCTCTTAACTTTCGTCCCCTTTTCGTTCTTATACTCTCTTACTCTTTCTCTCTTATCCTCTCGCTCATTGACTTCCTTTTACTCTCTTATTTACTCACTTTCTCTCTGTGTCTCCCACGCTCATTTACACCCTCTCGGTCTCTTCTTTGACCGCTGTCTTATTAACCAACTCTCTCTCTCAATCTCATAATCTCTCTCCTTTTCTTACTCATATTCTCATTCTCTCCTCTTTCTCTCTATCTCTCTCTCTCTCACTCTCTCTGTCTCTTACTCTCTCTCTGTCTCTTACTCTCTCTCTCTTATTCTCTCTCTCTCTCTCTCTTACTTTCTCTCTCTCTCTCTCTTATTCTCACTCTCTCTCTCTTTCTCTCTCTCTCTCTCTCTCTGTCTGTCTCTTATTCACATTCTCTCTTAAACTCTCTTTCTCTCCTTTTCTCTCTCTCTCTCTCTCTCTCTATCTCTCTCTCTCTCTTACTTACTTACGTTCTGTCTCTCACTCATTCTACCCTCTCTTTCTGTCTCTTTTTCTCTCTTTTTGTCTATCTGTGTCTATCTATTTTCTTCGTCTGTTTTAGGACTGTTAAAAAGTATCAATTTGTGAGATAACTGTTATGAACAACAAACTAATTTTTTTACGCACACACAAGTTGTGAATATTTTAGCTGAATATTTTAGCCATCCATAAATTGTTTTTTTTTTTGGCAAACTTACCACCGAAATCCGGTCGAATGCTATTATCATAGCCGCGCAGCAAATTGTCCAACAATTCGGAGATATTAGCATGATTATTGCTTTGCGTTAGCCAGGAGCGTGTCAGCGAGCCAGCGGCAATTTCGTCCAGGCGATGCGTTTCGCCGCGTCCTTTGATGCTGCCGGCCATGACCCCAAGTTGGCCAATGGACACTTGCCAGGCATTTGTATAAATGCAGCACATTAGAACGCAGCAGCTAATCAAAAGTTTAAATATGCGCAAGTTTAAACGTTGTCCTTGCGCCAGCCAGGACAAACGGCTGCTCCTGAGCTTACTGCTGATGCCACAGTTGCCGCTGCCGATGAGGTCAGCCGACGCATTGCCGGATGTTGTTTTTGTTTCAGTTGTTGTTGCTCTTCTTGTGCACATATTGCAAAAATTTGTTGTTATTGTCGCTGCTGTTATCCTTGTTGTTGTTGTTGTTGTTGAGTCTATTGTTTAGACGTCTGATGGACAACTGTTCTGGCCTAATCTACACATCCGTTTGGCCAACATTTGTCGCTCCAACTGGCCGTTAGCCAGTGACCAGTGACAGGTCCTGTTCCTGCTGCTGCTCCTGGTTTTGCTCCTGCAGCTGACAGTTCTCGTTTTCTGGTTTGTTTGCCAGCCGTTTTGGTATTTATTTTCATTTATGCACCGGAAGTTGCACTTGACACTGGCTGCATTCCGAGCGTTTTTCTTAATTTCTCAAGCTCATCCACTTCCTTGGCTCGCATTTGTTCCGTTTATCTTGTCCTGTATCTTGACTTTTGTCTTTGTGTATTTCAGTTCGCTTTGGCGTCTTTTGCGATGAGTTTTATGATTTTAATTGTTTAAGCTGGCGACTGCTGTTGGCAGTTTGATTAACTGCCAACAGTTTGATTGGCCCAATTAGCCAGGAGCGTTGAGTTTTCTACTAAGAAATTAGTTAACAGTTGGCAGTAAAACTAGTTATTAATTTTTTTTATTGAAGCGTTAACTTTGACTTTTACTCGAGCGATTTAAATGAATTTTTTTATTTATATGCAAAACTGTTTGATTAATTTTCACAGCGAATTTCACACACAAACACAACACGGCGTATGCGTAATATGAATTTTTAAAACTGCACATTTGGGAACCGCGTAAGATTAATGTATATAAAGCTCGCAGATATGCATATGCGTATAATTTATAAAAAATATTTACATATTTATCTTGGCAGCAGGAACACCGAACCTTAACCTTATTGATGACGAGCTATTAAATCGAATAAACACGCGCTCTGCCAGCCGGGCAACCCAACCAGCCGGACCATAAGCCACTAATGAAAAATCAACTGCCATCAAGCAAAGTGGCAGCCCAGTCCTTGGTCAGTCATTGAGAAACCTGTCCTTAAATATGTTCTCATAGTTGGTCAGTGGTGTGAAAGGCGTCAATGCGAAGACCATCCATCTAATTATGCAAAATACTGAACGACCCATAAGTTGATTATACGTCTCACCCACTAACCTAATTTTGTGTGTGTGTGTGTGTGTGTGTGCATCTGAGCTGGCATCAGGTGGTGCTAACTATTTTGAATACTAAGTGGGCTTCCGCTCGCCGCATACACTTTGCGGTCACTTGCATATTGCCTTGTCTTGCCTTGCCTTGGCTTGCCTTCAAGACGGGCATCTGATAGCATCTCATAGCATCTCAGTGCATCTCATCTCAGCATCGAGGCCTCGTGTTCGTCAATGCTACTCTTGCCACTTGATTAGGCGCTGTGTTTGCTAATTAAGCATGTGGATGTGGCTAAGTCTCTGTCTGGGGTCTTTAGGCCAGTAAGGAAATATGCATTATGTTCAGTTGGTTTAACCAGCACTTGTCGGATGTGCAAAATTTGTGAAAATCCAACCAGTTTCATACGACACTTGCCGCTAATCTTTTGGGTAAATTGATTTTGAGGAGCTTTTAATGGGTTTGCAGAAGTCTCATTATATAATTTTAAAGTGCTTTAAATTTTAAATTTTTCTTGTAATTCTTAACTTGTTAAAACAACAATTCCTACAAGAACTTCTTGACAATTTCCTTAATTGATTAAAAAAAAAACAGTATAAAACAGTAAGTTTAGCACAGCATATATATAATTATATGGTAATTCTCAAGTGGTTTTAACGAAAAATAGAATATTTCGCATATTGAATCATTTTATTTTATAAAATTTAAAAGTAAAACCAACAAATGCATTAAAACATAAAATCGCTAATATGTCTCATATACATAAAATTAAACATGAAGATTCTCTGTCTAACCACTTAGCTTAAGACACGAAATATGAGCTTTAATTTTTCTCTTTTTTGACTGCATTAACAACTCGAGTGCCGCGAACCCTTCTCCGGCCTGTGCTCTACTATTGGCTTTCATCATAAATTAACAAGATGGTCATAAATTGTATGTAGTAATCTGATCCACACACACTTCCTTTTTAATAACAATTTCTTCTTTTTTTTCGGTCGCTGTTTCGTCAAACAAACAGCAAACAGCCATCCATCCAAGCATTCGAGAAGCCGTTAAAGGCACCACAGCTTTTATTTCTAATTTCTTGCCATAGTTGACGCTTCGCATCGCGACGCCTTACCAACGCTTTGAGCCTTTGTTAACTGGCGAAAGGGTTAAATGCGGCCCCGGCCACAAGCGTAGAGCACAACTTGAGCACGTTCAACGCATTTTCTCATCAACGTCGTCTAAATTGCACTCAATTTTTGAAGGCTGCCCTCCTCATCACTGACTGCTTCCGTTCTTTCCGTGTTCCATTCTTTCTGCCAGTGCCTCTGTGCTCGGCTCTATAGAATATGTCGGCTCTTTTTCGGGGCTGCCAGTTGCATTGTTGCAATCAGTTTGTGCCCTTGCAGTGTATTCAGTTAGCAATGCATGGCATGTCTGATCATAAACTTAATGACTTAAGCTGGTATTCAATTAAGAATTTCTGTGTTTACAAAATTGAAAAAAATATCAGCAATAAACTTATAAAATTGTACTTTCTTTTAACTGCCAATTGCCTATTTTAGTATTTCTAATTATTAGTGCTGTATTAGCTAATAAATTTTTATTTTTAACAAAGATGATTGATATATGTTATTTATTAGTTATTCTTTTTTACTTTATTAATATTTTTTTAAGGTTGTTTAACCTTTAAATTTACATAAATATTTGGCTATGGTGATATTTTGTAGTTAAATTACGTTGCTAAAGCAAACATAGGGTATAGGGTATTTACGCTGCGACCTTTTTATACGCATCTTGTTCTAACCATATTTCTAAGCAGCTGGTGCATATAAAATTGTATGTATTATGTTTTCTTTTGGGTTTTCCTGCCTGTGTGGGTGCAGCAGGTGGTTTCTATGGACCACGAACAGAACCCGATTCCCAACCCTTTATTTGGTTGCTCTTTGCGTCAGCATTCACAAATGAATTGTGCATTTCAATCTGGCAGCAACTTATATAAACAGAATTCATATATCATGCAGAACTCCCTCTTTTTGTAGGCTGCGTGTGAAATTCTATTGTCAATGCATGAAAATAGTTAGCCACAAGTTTTCTAGTTAACCTAAGTAGCCTTAAAATGCTTTATTTAATTAAATGCAAACTAAAATTTGTGCCACAGCTTTTTCAACTCCGGCTGCGGTCGGTCTGTCAGGCCCAATGAAGTTCAGGCATAAAATAATGCAATTGTCATAATTATCTTACTGTAGAACGGCAGCACGTGCTGCTCACTAGATGGGAGGGTCAGAAGGTCCAGGCTCACGTTTTACCAACACGCTCACCAGCTGTGGATAGCAGTGAAAATAGGAAGCTGTTGAAATGCTGGAAAATGCTGCAGCAACTAGGAAGGTTGGCTGCTTGCGTGTGTCTTAGCTAAGTGCATTTTCCTGTACGGTAGACACTGAGCCAAAAGGGAATATTTAATACACAGCTGAGTGATCAATTGTTATTGGAACATGATTATTTTATGTTTTTATAGCTGTAGATAATATAAAAGAAATGTTGTTATGTAGAAGAAGATTTACAAGTAAGAGCCTGAAGATCAACTTTTTAAAATGGAAATTATATCCTGAATACTAAATACTGAGACATTTAAGCACAATAATTTTTTACTGTTCTTCAGGCTACGCTATAGAGTATTTGTGATGATAAATTTTTAAGCTGGTAGCTTATAGTTAAAGGGATAAGTATGCAGCTTTATTCTATTCCTTTTATACTATTAGCTTAATTTTAAAATTAATTTTTAATCGGTTGAGATAACAATAAATTTTGACTGTCTGGTTTGACTTAAACTAAATTGTTTCAGACCTCGTATTACAAAACAATATCAGCTCTATTATGCTAATTTATTCTTATATTTAGACTGACAACAAATTAACAAACTGTGTAATCCGTATTTTTTGAAGTCAATTTACTTCTATAAGCTTCAAAAACCACTTTGTCAGAGAAACGTAACTCTGGCACTTTTCCATTTAAGGACTTTATATATTATTTTCAATTTATTGCACGCAAAATCCCAAACGCATTCCAATGGTAAACAAAAACATTTCAGCTTACTTGCAAATTTAATGAACACAAATGCAGATTCTCAAGAAAAGAAGCAAAAAAAAAAAACAGATACGACTAGATGCATTGCTGTGGCAAAACACATAATGACACACAAAATACATAGGAGGTTGACAGGCGGCCCTTAAGTAAACTTGATGGAAAGGACCTCAACTTGACTTGTGGGTCAACTAACAAATCCCCAAACCAATTCAATAAAAGCAATAGACCAAAGCGTAAAGCTAGATGCGGAAGGGAAACGGGCCTCGGCCCAAGCCACAAAAAAAAAAACTGGAAAATTCAATTAATTTAAATGCAGTTTTTGTTAGGCTGTTGTATCCTGCCACACCATATATACATATAAAGTTTGTATGTAAGCAGATTTTTTTCTTTGGGACGAATAGGGTAAAAAGCTAAACGCATCACTTTACAATGTAAATCTCAAGAGTGCGATGCCCAGCTGTTTTTTTTCATATTTTTTTTATATACTTGAATCTGCTTTGCATTTGCCTATTCGAGAGATGTTTTGTAACGCGAAGCGGCGACTGTCAAAAAACGTAGCAGAAGACAAAAAAAAACAGAAACTGAGAACTGAGGGAAGAAAAATCTTAAGCTGACACTGTCAGAATTTAACGCAGTGGTTGCGATAGTAAATTCAGCGGAAGTGTTTGCTCTGTTTGGCTACAGTTGTAAATTTATTTTAAATTATATTAAATCTAACGAAACTGAAAATTTGCATGTTATAAATTGCAACTTAAATCCATATGATCACGCTCGTAAATAAAAGAAATACACACAGTCCTGCTGACCCTTCGAATTGCAGTTACCCAACATCCCTTTGGAATAGTTAATAATTTTGTTAATGATTTGCATGGTTGGCCAAAAGCGCTGGTGGTTTTATATGCAACATTGGTTTCTGTCCTGCATATTTTTACCACGCCTTTACTGGCTGCGTATTTATCAGATATCTAATTCTCTAATGTACCATTCAATCTGTGATAATTTCATTTTGTTTGCACTTAAATATTTTTTTTGTTGTTGTTGCAGAGCGGCACTTAATAAATGTCACATTTGTGGTTTTTGCATTTATCATTTAGTTCTCGTGCGGGTTGACCGCATTGCAATTGATTTTTAATACATTTGGGGGGCTTTTGTGCAATTGTAAATAATTTTAATTGGTCATTTGTCAGTTTATTGTGTCGACTGTCTTTAATTTTAAATTAGCATTAGGCATATTGGTTTGTTGATTTCGACATTTTAATTGGCTCTCAGTAAATGTTGATAGTGCTAATGAGATAATTGAGGGAAGCAAATTAAATGTGTATTTTATATATTTCAAGTTAAACTTATTTATTATTTACAAGACATCGTTTTTTTAGCTTTTTACATTTAAAATTCATGTTTTTGATAAATCACAATAATTTACATTTCAAATGCAATCAGCTTATTTGGAAGAAAAGCCCTTTTATATTACGCATACGCCACATTGGTCATTTGTATTTTATAAACTTTTAAGGCCTGTGATTTTATGTTAAAATTGCTTTTCAGAATTAAAAGTAAGTTAATTGTCTGCACACTTTTATTAATATTTTTTTAATAACATTCGCAAATATATTACGCATACGCCTTGTACCACAAACAACATTGGCAGTTTGCAATTATACACCATTGAAATACTTTATTTAATTACTTTTCTGCACTTGCATTTTGATCTGTATTTTTTAATTAATTTCTTAATCAATCGTCGCTGTCAATTCACAATCCGCTTCTAACCATCTAAAAGTAGACAACAGTTTTCTGCATTGCCGGCGGCCAAAAAGCATCAGCGACTTTGGCCAACAATAATAACAACAAAAGCTACCAGATAACGGAATTGAAAATAGGGGAAACGAGTCCTTAATGCGCTGCCCGCTTAACAAGAAAATTGGTCACAGGAATACGTCGAGACGCGCCAAGCGCGCAACGCCAACTGAAACGACATTAAAACCCAGCGCGTTGCCCAAGATTCAATTGTGCAGCTGGGAACATGAGCAGAGGATATGCCGACAGCATGAAGCACACTCACACACACACAGACACAGTCACACATACAGACGCACGCACACTCAGAGAAAGCTGGGGGCAACACATTCACGGACATGCAAAAGGCGCAAAATCAGTGACGCCCTGCCACATCGGGCTAAATCATGGCAGAAATCCATTAACACCGCAGCCCGGCAGAAACTGCCACTGTCGGTGGGTGGCTCCATTCATAAATGTGACTGGCTTTCCTCTTGTTTACGTTCCAGCTTCTGCGCCGGCGCACTTCGTGCTGCGTTTTGGCCACGTGCGTTTTGTTTTGACGCGCCAAAGTTTGCACCTGTTGCTGTTTCACAAAAATTTGGACAATTTTCGTAGCCTGTCAATCCAATTATTCATTTTCGATGACAGCTTCAATTTTGGGCTAATAACTTAATTGTATAATTTGACCACAATATTTATGGCTAGCTATAAAAACAATTGTTGTATACGCATTTCATTTAGTGCAGTTCAACATGGCAAATCTAGCATTATACAATTTTATTGTGTACAATTTATTGCAAATAAATTTGCGAAATGTTGTTGTATTTCATTGCTGGCAGCTGCCAGGTAAATATTTTTATGAAATTGTTTAAAGAGAGTGTAAAAAAATTAATAAAATCAAAATTAATATAATAAAAATTAATAAAAATTGAAAGACATTTTTTAATGCTTTTAAAAATACTTTAAAATTATTTTTACAGCTCTGCTACCATTGGCACAGCTTTTATCTCGCAACAACATATTCTCTCAATACATAAACTTAAACCGGTCCAACGAGTCTTTGACAAATTTTGACAAAATTTATCTGGACAGTGATTTAACCAAAATGGGCGTATTTTTGGACATGCGCTGTGTGCAGAGCCCTTTTATAACTAATCAGGTAAATATATTGGCAAAAATGTATTAAATTTATTTTTATAAATTTATAACTTATTACAGTCTAGTCGAGCGCAGCTCTACACACATTCCTTTCATTGGCTGCTTTACGATGAGACTGGCCACATGAATCGGTTGGTGGAGCTTTTTGGTAGAGCTAATCTCAGCATCAATGCGGATGTGACCTATGTGCAGGAACAGCCAGCGGTAAAGTCCAACAATGGCCGCCATTTTACGCTCTATGATGTCTACAACAAAGGCAGCTATTTGGGCGGTAAACTTAATATAACTGTAGATCAACGCATCTACTGTAATCAGAGCAGCTGTGAGCTCAAATGTTATCTGAGTGATTTACATTTGAGGCCCAGGCTGCATCAACGCACCGATTTGAGCGGAATCACCTTTAGACAGGTTGCATTGGTATGTTTCTTATACAAAAGGTAATAAATTTATTCAAAAAAAATTAAAGTACATATAAACCTAATTTTCTTTTCACACAAGAAATGCGTTCCCGAAAAATAGTAATAAAAATACTTTTTTGGTTTTCAAGGTATCTTAGATAAATTCAGTATATACAAGCAATAATATATGAAAAAATCTTACAAGTATAAAACCACAGCTGCTATAAAAAAATTGCTAAAAAATTAATTTCACATAAGAAAAGCTACTGCATTTTATTTTTCATAAATATAATTCTTTACAGAATTAATATTTAGTTATATTGTAATAAATATTCAAAAGTAAGCAATTATGAGATTTACAACAATATGCATAAATTTTATAACAAATAAGTGAAATTTTAACATGAAACCACAATATCGATTCTATAGGAACATTTAACCAAATATTTTACAATAAAATATAAAATAAATATATAGAGTTATACTCAAAATCTGTAACGGTATTAAATGTGCGACACCACGATAACTAAATAATTATTCTTCATTGGTTTGTTAAGACTTAGTCAGATATTGATCCATTTGGTTTATATCGCCACAGGTCACCGTAATGCCTCTGAGCGTAGGTGAGGAGAAGCTGCTCGCCTTCCTGAATAGTGAGGAGAACGTTCACTTGGATTGGACCTCGCGTGTGGGTTACCGCAATAATTTACACTTGCAGGAGCTGCTGAAGTTCAAGTAAGTTTGGGGTGATTTTTGCAATCAAATAGCTCGCGTTCACCTGTTCGCCTTGGCAGTGTGCGTTACATTTGGCGGAATTTGTGGAGCGTCAATGATTCCAAGGGCGGCGCCATAGGCGAAATGGCCAATGCAAATGCAGAGCTGTCGACATCAGCGTTTGTGCTCTCACTGGAACGCCTGCGCCACATCTGTCCCACCATGGAGGTCAGCCAGTTTCGTTCGATTTGCATCTTTCGGACTCCGCACAATGCTGGCATCAAAGCCGGCGTTTTCCTGCAGCCGTTTAAGCTAGGTGTTTGGTTTGTCTTTGGCGCTTTGGTGCTATTCTGTGGTCTGCTGCTCTGGCTAACATTTCGACTGGAGCATCGCTGGATGCAGCATTGTCTACTGTATATACCCTCGCTTTTGAACAGCTGCTTGATTAGCTTTGGCGCTGCCTGCATACAGGGCTCCCATCTGATACCCAGCTCTACGGGTGGTCGCCTGGTTTTCATAGCACTCATGTTGACCTCATTTCTGATGTACAACTACTACACATCGATTGTGGTATCAACTCTATTGGGTTCACCAGTGCGTTCGGATATTAAAACCATACAACAGCTGGCCGATAGCTCCCTGGATGTGGGCTTCGAAACCATAGCCTTTACCAAAGCGTATTTAAATGTGAGTTGTTGTACTCTTCATATTAATTAGGCGCTAAATTTTGTTTGTCTCTTCTATAATAGAGCTCGCCACGTTCGGATATACGCGATCTGGTTAAGCGTAAGGTGGACGGACGCAATCCCAGCAACATTTGGCTGTCCGCCAAGGATGGTGTGCTCCGAGCACGCGATCGGCCCGGTTTCGTGTTCGTCTCAGAGGCTTCGTTTCTCTATACGTTTATCGAGAAGTACTATCTGCCCCATGAGATATGCGAACTGAACGAAATCATGTTTCGTCCAGAGAGCGCCGTCTATACAGTTGTACACAGGAACAACACGTACAAGGAGCTCTTGAAGCAGATCCAGGTGCGCATGCTGGAGACTGGCATTATCCAGAAGCACAAATATTTCTACACCAAGACCAAGCTGCACTGTTACGCCAACAACTACGTCATCAAAGTGGGCATGGAATATGCTGCACCACTTTTTATGGCCCTGATTTTTGCCTATTTCGCGTCGTTGTTTACTTTAATCCTTGAATTGGGCTGGGCCCGTTTGGGCAGGCGGCTAATTCGGCATTTCAGTATGACGGAATAAAGGGAGTTAGAAATATATTTTAACATTTAGCCAGGTGAGCACTTGCTTAAAAGTACATTCTTAAATTGTACCCAACATTAGCTGCGATTATATATTAAAAGCTCAATTAGTAGGCAACAATGTTGGAAATGCACTTTTGACAGGCACTGTCACTAACTGTCAACTGTCATATTGATAAATATTTATGGTTTATACACCAGGAGAAAAATCAAGTATCAAATCGATTGCTTAATCTAGGATAAAGTTGTATTTTCATTAGAAAAGTTGTGATTTTTATAAATATATTTTTATTCCAGAATTTGTTTATTATTTTTGCAACATAGGTCGATTTAAAAATCTGCATTTTTTTCTGAGTGTACATTAATTATGCAGCTTTTACTGACAGCCTCTTGAGTCCATATAAAAGGGCTTGACTATTAACAATGGTGTTATTACCTAAACTGTTGTTTAATTGTTCGGTTCTAGCAAAATGTTTTTAAATGAATTTATCATATATTATTTTGTGCATATTGCAAAGTTAAATAATATTTTATTTTTGCACTGTTGGTCAGCTAATTGTGAGTTGGGTATAAGGTGTACATATTTAAAGTATAACAAAATATATCTATTCTATCTAGCACTACTTAGATTTGCACATTTAGCCAGCAAGGAAATGCTGTTCACCCAATATTTAAATCTTCACGAGACGTTTTCCCTATTGGAGCACCTGCAAGTTCAGCTAGTGGAACACAATCTCGTCAAGCTCGGCATTTACATGGACATCAATTGTAATCAGAGTGCGAAAGTCTTGTATATGGTAAGCCAAGTTATACATAGATATGTGTTAAATTGTTGCTAATATCTCATGTTTAGGCCAATGAGGATCATCTTTTTATAGAACGCTATCACTGGCTTATCTACGATCAGGACTTCAATTTGACACAACTACAACAACGTTTTGAAGAGGCGCAACTTTTCATTGGCACAGAATTGACCTATGTGAAGCCCAGTCAAGAAGTCGACAGCTTTGTACTCTATGACCTGTATAACAAGGGCAAGCATCTGGGTGCCAAGCTAAATATAACCATAGATCGGCAAATTGATTGCAACGAGAAGGAATGTTTTGTGAGTAGTTTTCTCAGCGATCTCCACGAAAGAAATCGACTGCAGCAGCGCAAATATCTCACAGGCTTAACCTTAAGATTAAATGCAGTGGTAAGCACCATATTTCAATGAGAACAAATAATCATTTTGCAGTCGGGTGTAACCGACTTCGGCTCGATTTTTAGAGGAGGTCTGTCTGCTAAATTTGGTGTATACAACTGGGGGAAATTTACAGATTTGATCAATTTTCCACGTCTCCAGAGAGCGCATACAAAAAATATTTGTACAATCTTTAAAGGAGATTAGCAATAATCTATCTGCAAAATTTAATATACCTAGCTTTAAAACTGAGGGAGATATACATATATATTAAATCGAAAAAGCAACAATTTTTTTGATGGGGCTATACTTTTTTTATTTATTTAATTATTTATAAGGACCCACTTATTTTCACTTCGTAGACGAGTTTAAAAACTAATCTTCAGTTAACTTAATTCATCTACAGATCACCGCCTTACCGATCAACACACCAGATGAACAAATCAAGGCTTTTCTAAGCCGCGAAGACGACGTTTACAAGGATTCATTTGCCAGATTGGGCTATCAAACGCATCAGGTGCTCAAGGATATGCTGGATTGCAAGTAGATGCACAAACAAATACATTTAAATTAATTTAATTATTATTAATTTATTCTTGATGTTCCATAGCTTTACCTATATTTTTCGGGATCGCTGGTCAGACTCGGAATTGCTGGGCGGCCTTCTGGCTGATGTACGCAATGAGAGCGTTGACATAAGTGCGACCGCATTCCTCTTTACCCCTGAACGTACCAAATACTTTAAGATGATTGCCTGGCACTCTTCCTTTCGCTCCACGTGCATGTTCCTCAATCCCAGATCGACCGCTGGCGAGCTACGCATCACGGAGTTTCTGGAGCCATTCAGCTGGACGGTTTGGCTGATGTTCGGCTCGCTGCTGCTGCTCGCTGGCTTTCTGCTCTGGCTGACATTTCATCTGGAGCGCCGACTGAAGCACACAGATATCAGACCCTCGCTGCTAACCAGCTGCCTGTTGTCCTTCGGTGCTGCCTGCATTCAGGGCGCCTGGCTATTGCCGCGCTCCACTGGCGGTCGCATGGTCTTCTATGCTGTCATGTTGACCTGCTTCCTCCTATATAACTATTATACATCAATTGTGGTTTCCTCGCTGCTGGGTGCAGCGCCCAAATCGAGTATACGCACCATACAACAGCTCGCGGACAGCAGCCTCGAGGTATCTGTGGAGCCAAGAATTTACACAAAAGTCTACGTGGAGGTGGGCCATAATAATTTTTAAATTAATTCTTTGTTTTTTAACTCGTTTACGATCTGAGAAGAATATATTGTGATTGTGCAATGTCCGTCTGCCTTGAGAATTGAAACTTGAATTGAAACAAAAATTTTATTGAATTTAATTTTTATATATACATATTTCTTTTATATATTTTATAATTTTTAAATCATAATTTTAGAACTTGGGTTACCAAATTTGGCAGACAGCTTTTAATAACGAGCACAAATTACAAAAAGCGATATTTTTACAAAAAAAAAAACAATCATAATAATCATAGACTGTTTTAAAGCTTGTTATACTGTGAACGAGTATTGCGTAGTCGGTTACATCCGACTGCATTATTCTTTCTTGTTTAACATATTGTTCTTCATCAATTAGACCTCAAATTATTCCGATGTGCGTAGTCTATATCTCAACAAAATTGTGAACAGCAAACGAGATCCGAAGCGGATTTGGTTGCCCTCGGAGGAGGGTGTTTTGCTGGTGCGCGATAATCCCGGATTTGTCTATATAGCCGAGGCGGCCAGTTCCTATGTGTATGTGCGTAAACATTATTTGCCACACGAGATCTGCCAGCTAAATGAAATTCTCCTGCGTGACGAGACAAATGCCCACACCCTTGTCCTCAAAACGTCCAGCTATGCGGAACTATTAAAGCTCAAGTAAATCTGCTAGTATATATAACATATATAGAGACAACTAATTTGTACATTTTCTTGCAGCCAGATACGTCTGCTGGAAACTGGTGTTCATTTTAAACATTTTCGCTATTGGGTGCGCAACAAGCTGCATTGCTATCAAAGCAATAGGAATGTGGTTGTGGGCCTGGACTCCGCCGGACCGCTGTTTCTACTGCTCATCTGCGCCTATATCGTGTGCCTATTTGTTTTGGGCCTGGAAATATTCTGGCACAGACGACAGCTACGCGCTGGGCGTCATTAAGGCAAGTGCTCCTAATGGCCAATCAAACTATTTGCATGGTTTGGCGTGCAATTTAAACAAACAAACTGACAGGTGACACAGCACAGGACAGCTAAATTGCCTATGGAGCGACTATAAAAGCGCGGTCCAAAATCGTTTGAGTCAATAAACAAAATGCAGCTCTTGCAATTGGCCAACTTTGTGTTGCACAATTTGCTGCGTTCGCGCATCAGTTTTATCATTTTCTTTCATTGCTGGGCAAGAAATGAAAGTGGGCTAACTCCCGATGAAACCAAAATTTGTGCCTTTAATACAGTTACTTTTAACACCTTGCAGCTTTACAATTCGCCCAGCAAATCAACAAACCGCTTTCGCATCATCCGCTCATTTATTATCAGTTTGCGCACTTGGATACCTGGAACTGGGAGCACTTGGAGCAGCAGTATTTGGACCACCTGCAGCCCACGCTGGCCATATTTGTGGACATGGAATGTGTGCGAAGTAGAAGTCTATTGGCAGAGGTAAGTGCTAAGTGTTAAGTGTTAGCTTGAAATATTTTGAATTTTTATAAAAATATTTATTACTAGCAAATATTAGCCGGCTTTGCCCGGTGATTTTTTCGAAAAGCATATTCTTATAACTTAATCAACATTTTATTTAAAGCTTTGAAGAGTAATTGAAATATTCGTTCATTTTTGTTTTAAGATAAAGATGAAACACATTACGAAGCAAATTTCACAAAGATCTTGACATTGTCTTTAGCAAAGTTTCTTGCACTATATTACCCCTGTGGGAGAAATGTTCTAAAACTCTGTCCGAAACAGTGAAAAAGTATAAGCATTTTGGCTCTTACATTTTGAGCCACGTATAAATTACAAAAAAGTCAAGATAGTTGAGACAAATAGTATTAAATATATAGATATATAAAAACTAAGATATATATAAATATTATTCTTATGTGTTGATTATGAAAACTTTTATGAAATCTTATATATACATTTTTAGATTTTTGCCTCTTAATGTTTGGGTGATGAACCAATTACAAAATAATCAGTTTTTAAATCAATCAGAAATGTATACACAATAGATAAGTTTTATTAAAACTTTATTATAAATATATTATTATTATCATTATTATATTATTATATTTATAGGCCAGTCGTGAGCAGCTTTACAACCAGCACTATCATTGGCTTCTGCACGACAGCTCGGAGTTGCTCAACTTTTATAAGTTCTTCGCGCCCATGAACATCTCCGTGGATGCAGATGTTAGCTATGTTATGCAACGAGTGCCGGATAACACGGATGCCGTCATTTATACGCTCTACGATGTCTACAACAATGGCAAACACATTGGCGGGCAACTGAACATTACGGCCAACTATGAGTGCAGCTGCAACCGGACCAGCTGCAGTTTGAATCGCTTTCTGAGCACGTTGCATTTGCGTTCCCGTTATGGCAATCGGGAGCAGCTCACAGATGTGGTGCTGCGTGTGGCAACAGTGGTGACGCAGCGACCCATGACCTGGTCACCGGAGCTGCTGCTACGTTTTCTTGGCCAGGAGAATGTCACCCATATCGATGGCATAGCACGTTTTGGCTTTCAGTTGTGCCTAATACTCAAGGATCTGCTGCAGTGCGGGTGAGGGCAGAGATTGATGGTTCCAGTTGAATGTCAATAGACACATTTCTATCCGGCCAGCATGAAGTTTGTGTTCACGGATCGCTGGAGCAACGGCGACTACAATGGTGGCTCTGTGGGCGCCGTGGTTGACCAGACAGCCGACATTGGCTCGGCGCCCTGCCTGGCCACGCCCGGCAGACTGCAGCATCTGTCGGCCATCATTGAGACGGGCTACTTTCGATCCGTTTGCATCTTTCGCACGCCCCACAATGCCGGCATACGTGGCGATGTTTTCCTGCAGCCCTTCAGCACACTCGTTTGGTATCTCTTTGCCGGCATCCTGCTGCTGATTGCTTTGCTGCTCTGGCTGATCTTTCACATGGAGCGCAAGCGTATGCGTCGCCGCTGGCGTCTAGAGTTTGTGCCTTCGCTGCTGAGCACCTGTCTCATTAGCTTTGGTGCCGCCTGCATTCAAAGCTCAGCGCTGACGCCGCGCTCCATGGGCGGACGTTTGGCCTATTTTGCACTCTTCCTGATCAGTTTCATAATGTATAACTATTATACGTCCGTGGTGGTCTCCTCGCTGCTGAGCTCGCCGGTCAAATCACAGATCAAGACGATGCAGCAGCTGGCAGAGAGCTCGCTGACAGTCGGCCTGGAGCCGCTGTCCTTTACCAAGAGCTATCTGAATGTGAGTAAAAATGATTTGTTAACTTTATATAAGATACAAGAACTTTTTCAAAGTACTCGCAACGGCCGGAGATTCATTTGTTTAGCAAACGCAAAATCGATACACAGTCCAGGAATCCGGAACTCTGGCTGCCCGCCGAGCAGGGCATTCTGCGCGTACGCGACAGACCCGGATATGTATTCATTTTTGAGTCCTCCTCGGGCTATGCGTATGTGGAACGCTATTATACCCAGCAAGAGATCTGTGATCTCAATGAGATACTTTTTCGACCCGAGTTGCTGCTCTACACGCATCTGCATCGCAACTCCAGCTACAAGGAACTCGTGCGCCTAAAGTATATAATTGCCAACCCCGACTACATTAGCTTCACTAACCATATACTCTGACCAAATATATGAATCTCACAGATTGCTGCGTGTATTGGAGACGGGAGTCTATCGAAAGCATCGCACTCACTGGTCCCGCATGAAGCTGCATTGTTATTCGCAGAACTTTGTCATTAACGTGGGCATGGAGTATGTGGCACCGCTCTTCTTCATGCTGATCTGTGGCTATATTTTGGTGCTGTTGATGCTGCTGCTGGAGATTGCCTGGCAGCGCTACGTGCAGCATTCACATTAAACTTTAAATACTCGCACCTTGCACTTTTAACCGTTTTTTAGCTACACAAAACGCTTAAAGCTCTTATGAAAAATTATAATAAACAGGTGTAACCGACAGCGCAATACTTGTCACAGTGTAATAGCAACACATTTATATGATTTTTTTTCTTACCAAAAATGTTTATTTTAATAATTCATACATTTTAAATGCGGCTCAAAAAGAACAAATCATTATTAAAATGCCATCAAGCAAGAAAATCGGTATATAAATATAAATTTTGAAAAAAAAATTTCGAAATGCTTTTTTCCAAAAAAAAAAAAAAAATAAAATACATATATTCTAATTGTAGAATCGATCTAAATGAAAAATTATGATCAAAATGTCATCAAACATGAAAATCTATTTAGTTTTCACACAGATATGGCAGTTTGAAATATGGGAGCTAGGCTCCGAAGGCTTTACTTGTCAAAATTTTTATCAATTCTGGCATGATTTTTGACCAAAAATTTTACCCCCTTAGAATCGGGTTTAATGTTGATTTTTATACTAATTATGACTAACACAGTTGATTAAAAAGAAAAATTCGCAATTTTAAATTTGGGAAAAAATTTTTTTCGAAAATGAAAAAGGGGGGGGGGGGGTACATGATATTTTCACAAAAAAAATGAAAAAAAATTTATTTTCAAAAATTCATATATTTTTAATGCAGAACTAATCTAGATGACAAAACATGACGAAAATGTCATCAAACATGGAAATCGGTTCAGTTTTGACAAAGTTATGTGAGTGTTAAATATGGAAACTATGGTAACCCAATATACTCTTTTCGCTGAGTGAACGAGAATGAAAAGGAAAACGCTTTACGTGAACTTTTCACCTCATTCAATGGCTGTGGAATTATGCAGCAATGCAACGACCCGTTGTCCCTTCGCTTCCTGTTGTCAGGACCCCTGCAATTGCCACACGCCTCGTTGAGTAGACCACGTTTTCATGTTTTCATGCGATTTTCGTATTTGCATTAAAAAGTTTCCTGTTTGGCGTATTTTGAACAATTTTTTGTTTTTTGCTGGCCATTTGCATTTTTATGCCCCGAAGCAGTAAAAACTATTGTAACGTGGTCGTCCGTGTGGATACCTCAGTCTACAGATAAAAATTAAGCCGTAGTATTAAACAATTATCTGAATTTGGCAATAGTTGGCGGCACTAACCTTTAAAAATAGACTTTATTTCTTCACACAAGTTACTAAAGATACGCTGCTTGTTATAATTAACGGTAATCAATCATTTTATATGTATATATTTCTAGTTTGTCATGTGATTTATGTGGTCATCGTGAACCGACTGACCGAGTATGTGCTTGTATGGTGTTTGTTGCTAAACAATGAAAACAAGGCAAAAATTATTTCTGACTTTATGACATTGTGATATCCCATAATCAAAAGAGTTTTTTTTAGCAAAAATTATTATTATTATTTTTTTTAAGAATTTTCTCTTGAATGTATATGATTTCTTAAAACTAAATAAAATTATGAAAAAAATTCTAAGATTAAAAGTTATATCAATTTATATTATATTTACTTCCTCCCTATTGCCAAAACAAAGCTTCAGCCGATTATATTCACATCGCTGCAATCAGTGCCCTCGAATACCAACAGTATGCCTGAGGGAAGGGCTTTCCTTTTATGACAAATTACCGCAACGCTGACAAATTGGCATCTCAATCTTGCTGTCAACAGGCAGTTTAACTTGTCCTTTCCTTGTAGAACTTGTATTACAATTCTGTCATTTACTGCACATCACATTAAACGATAAGTTGACAGCCAATTTTAAATTATTTACTACATTTACTTGGCTTCATCCAAGCTGCACAGAAACAGGTCTGTCCGTATTGTAACCCCACCGGGAACACCCATCCACCACTTGCCACCAATTGCCACCGCATGTTGAATGCGATATTGCAGTTTGTCAATAGCATGTTTCAGCTTTTTTTCACTCTCCTTGCTCCATTTGCATTTTACAATTTTACTTATAATGTCCTGTAAATGTATTTTGGTATGTATATTGAAAGAAGGAATACTAGCCTGGTATTTTATTATATTTTCAGTTCATTCCAATCAAACATGAGAATCTGTTTAAATAAATTGAAGAATATTAAGACTACAATATTGATGTGTAAAACAAACATTTGTATAAATATTTATAAATTATAATCCAAAATGTAAATGTTAAATATTTATTAAATAGGGCTTTAATTGTCATAAAAATATATTGCGATATTATTTAAATTAACGATAATAATTTGGCGAAGGGTATTTTAAAATTCGACCGCACTCCACAAATGAGTTTTATGTTGCATACTTTGCGGTGGCGGTGTGAAATTATTTTTGGCGGTTTTGTGTACGTGCTAAACAAGCGCGCAAATGATTTTATTTTAAATCGTAGCTTCCAAAATTATTTCTAAATTCAACAGTCGCCTTATATACCTGCTTTATATAGCTAAGAAGCCATAATATGTTTACCTATAGATTTATACCTAGATAATAAACGGTGTCGCCGAACGTTGTCTCGACTGATATCTTAAGATTTATATAGCTCGTACCTGTGTACATCTTATCGGATTGTTATTGCCTGCAACTGGGTTTTAATCTATACCTGTGAATTACGCCGATAAAGATAATGATAATAATGTCAATTGGCATTCAAGCTTTTTAACTTGAATTTGACACATTCAGTTGATTTTCATCGCTCGAACGCGTTTAATCGCAAGGCGCCAGGCTTTCAAGTGCTCAAAGGGTAATAATATAAAATTAGGGCTTAAAGTGGATATCGACAGGCAACTTAAACGCCTTTTATGGTTTAGAAAACCTTAAAATATCTTGATTACCTCAAAAGGCTCCAGGAAGTCTCATAATTGTGCATAAAATTAACGTTTATTCAATGTAATTTAAGCAAATGAACTTGAAAGCAACTCAAGTTTATTTAAATGTATAAACGTATTTGTGTATATGATTTACGTTTCCAGTTTGCATGACAGAAATGTTGAAAACTCTTTAAGAACAAATACAAATTATATAATTTATTTTGCATTTTTTTAACTTTTTTAAATTTTAACCTACAAAGTCTGGTGTTCTTACGATTGATATAAAATTGCACATACGACACGTTAGCCATGAATAACAATAATATTCAACTTAAGCTTTACACAATTAACAATAGAATTAATCACCAACCCTGACTGCATAAAAAATTATTTTGCCAAAAAAAAAAATTGAATTGTGTATATTTATATACTATTTTAAAAATTCACTGATATATTTAAACGTTTCAATAACAGCTGCCAAGTTAAGGCAACAACAAAAAATGCACGCATTATGTGACAAAAGAAAAAAACAAAAACAAAAACGTGTTGTCGCTGACCGACCTTTTGCCATACCAAACACCCTCTTTCCCTGTTAATTCCACCTCTGCGCCCTTTGCAAAGGTTATCGCAAATGCAGCTAACTTGTCCCACTGTCCATTCATAGTCAACTGTGGGGAACATTTCGTATATTGGCTATATACCTAGGTAACTGCCTGATCGACACTTTGGCACTTGCTGCTGGTATTTGTTGTTGGTTTTTTACTTTGACTTTTTTATGCTACCGCTCGCAACTCGCGTGAGTTTAGCGTTTGGGGTCTTTGACGTTCATCGTCGCTGGCGCTGCCGCTGCAGCTGCTGCTGCTGTTGCTGTTGCTGTTGCTGCTGCTGCTATTACTGCTGTCGCTGTCAATATCGACGGCGTCGCTGTGGGTCCCATTAGGTGGGAGGTTCACTCAGATTCAGTCGCTCGGGGAACGTTAAAACGCGCGAAACATTGTCGTTTCGGCGACGTTATCGGCAATTCTCGGCAACAGTTTTCTAATTCTTTAAGAATTAAGTACAGCCGCGAAACCTGCTAAAACACCTTTGACAAATACTCGCAAGAAATAAAGCACAAGAGATTAGGTGTTAAAAAAAGTGAGCATAAACGGGTAATAAAGTTATATTAAATTATATATTTTGCTAGTTTTCAAATCTTTATAAACAATTCTTTTGAATTTTTGATTTATAGCGATTTATCCTTGTATAAAAGTTTATTGTATCAAAAGTTTTACTGTTACAAATAAATAATAAAAATATAAATAAAATAAAAAAGTACACAAAAAAGGGAAAGAAAATATAACTGAATTAAAACTAAAAAAAAAATAAAAAATAAATAATTTAATAATTCAGTTATCATATATATATAAATTTATTTATATATAGATATTTATAAATATTTTTCTTTTAAAATTAAATAGAATTTAAGAACTCCAAAGAATTTTGTATGATGACAGAATTATTAAATTATTTATATATATAAATATATATGGATATATATGTATATATTTATAAAGAATTTTTTCAATCATACATTTTTGTTAATTCTATTAAACTACAACTTTCTATATTGAAATATGATTCTATGTATAGTATATATAGCAGCAGGAAAATAAAAACTGCGAATAACACAAATTCAGCCATAAACTTAACACCCAAGGCAAATGTCGCAAACTTACGGTTCAATTTACATTGTCAATTATTATTATTGAAAATGCATTTTGCATTTTGGATTTGAACGGGTGTCAGGTTTATCGTCGAATATGCCAAACGAAAGTGACAACTTAGCTGGGATAGTCTTACAAAGTGGGTCAACAACTTGGCTGTGGGAAAGTGAGTGCTGAACCTGAATGACTCAGAATAGAGAATAAGATCGAGAATTTGAAAAGTTTATAGCCTGTATTTTATTGAGAACTTGATCTGATAGACTTATAAACTAATTGTTCCCATTAGGCTTTGTTCGCACGTGGTTCACACTGGCGTTTAATTAGCTTTTCAACTATTTTGCCATTTAGTTGCTTATCTAAAGAATTGACAAGGTCACATAGTTGGAGCGTTGTGCTAAGATAATTTAATTGATGCAACTGTTCTAGCTACCTTTCCCATACCCTCTCTTTTTTTTCTCACTAACAGTCAATTAGAATACACTCTTGTTTATTATCAAATCTCGCATTTACCCATTGTTTTGTATCAAGTCACAAGTTTTTGGGGTTTGTAAACAAATGAAGCATTTTGCACTTTGCCCATGCAGCAAGCTTTGCCAATAAATTGTCGGCGATCAGTTCTTGTTCTATTATTTATCTATTTACATTTTACATCCGGGCCTAGTTTCGTTCGCTTTATATTTTATTTTAATGGCATAAAAACAAAAATCAAAATAAAAATAACTCAATTTCCAGTTAGTAATTATCGTGTTATATAAATAATTTAACTGTAATTTTTTTTAAAAAAAATTTCGTTATTTGAAAGCATTTATGTACGACTTACAACAATAATAATATGTAATTGTTTGTTGTCTGGCAAAAAAAAATAAATAAATAACAATAATTCTGAACTGAGTGACGCACTTAATAAGAAGCTTGGCTTTTTCACAGGTCAACGAAAAAAAGTTTAACGCAGTTTATGGAACCATAAATTCAGATTGTCGTATCAACAAGCTAAGCAAACATTAACCGAAATTGTGCGTCAACAGGTGGAAATTTAAGAGTTATTGACAAAAATTCTATAACATAAACTTAGTTATAAATAGTTAAAAGCTCATTAATAGAATATAAACTTTTATGATATACCCAATTTTCAGACTTTGAAGCTTACTTGCAAAATCATAAAAAAATTTTAAAAAATTGTATATATCATATACGTAGATAATATATATCAGTATGATTATGACAAACATATTGTATTATGAAATACGATATCCATACGATATTAACTCTTTTTTGTTGAAAAGAAAACAGCAATTTAAATATATATTAAGTGCATGCACATCTTTGAAAAATAACTATTCAACAATTTTTAATCGGGTACAAAAATACTCAATACTTAGTACTTAACTGATTTTTAACAATTGCATCATTTGATCAATTTATTAACATTTGAAGCACGTTCTCGCCATGCAAGTAGGCAAATATTAGCTCCCTGAACTTGCTCAATGAATAATTTTCAAATTCAAGACCGCTGCCGAACATGTTTAGCTTAATAAGTGAAGCTTTTAAAATTTAAACAACAAAAAATCAAATGAGTTATTAAACCATGCGAAGCTTTTAAACTAATTGTAGCCAAGAGCGGAAAGAGCTTTTAAAATTAAGTTAAATTTGCATATTATCTGTAACACCTGAACTAAATGCAGCAAAGGTGCCTAAAGCCATGTTAAGCCCCCAAAAAAAACGTAGGCAGAACAGTTTAAGTCTTGGGCAAGATGACTAAAGAGGTCTTTAGGGATAACTATGCCGAACCGCTGACAGGTTGCCACAAACCTGGTAAAATTGCACAAATCAAGCTCTAATTTAAAGTGGTTCATAAAATTACAGTACTACTGCCCAAAATGTCGCCCAGCAAGCAGCAAGAAGCCGAGGATAGCGAACACAATCCCCAGGTGGTGGTGACGGCAACAGGTGCCACACACAGCACACGACACGATCGTTCCCTCTGGCGAGATTTGACAGCCTATTGGATATTGGGTCTATGCAACAACTATGGCTATGTGGTGATGCTGAGTGCTGCGCACGATATCATTGCGCAGTTTAATGATGAGGTGGGACATATATTTAGCCAATATATCATATATTAAATAACGCATTGATAACCCATGCCTAGCCTAATGTGGAGAGCGGAAATGCTGGACGGGAATGCCATTTGGTATCAACGGGCGCCATTTTACTGGCGGATGTACTGCCCTCGCTGTTTGTCAAGATATTGATGCCCTTCTTTCCCTTCTGGGTCAAGTGAGTTTCAAGCTTAAAGCTAGTATAAACTTTCCAGTCGGGTGTAACCAACTGCGCAATACTCGTTTATAGAATAATAACTCAAAACTTAAGCTTAATTAAATATGAAAATATATATTTTATAAATTTGTGGAAGTGGACTTGACCGAAATTTTTTCAGCAATATCTGTAGAAAAGATATTCAAAAACTGTCTGTCAAATTTTATAAGTTAAGCTCGAAAATTGCCATATATAAATTTAGGAGATATATAGATTAAATTGAAATACGCAATTTAATTTAATATTTAAGTTTCAAGTTAAAAAAAAAATTACGTTCATACGGACAACTGACTGAACTCAATATATATATATATATATATATATATATATATATATATATATATATATATATATATATATATATATATATATATTATATAAATAT